>VXAB01007367.1:48751-59856 GCA_013399175.1 Odontophorus gujanensis | reverse complement strand
AAAAAAAAAAAAATTGAAAAACTTTAAGGCTAGTTCAGTTCTTTCCAAGGTTGAAGATCCACGAACATGTTTAGAAATATTTATAGCTTGAACATTTACAATGCATAGTTGATTTCTAATGCAGCATATTACTAAAGCATTTCAATGTTCTCCTAGGCTAGCTTTACAAAGCACCATCAGGATCAGGAAAATAAAACCTGGAAGTTGAGTTTGTGCTCAATTACATCACTTCTCATTTTGTTTGAAAAGCCATGTGGAACCACACAGACTGGAAGTTATCACAGTAAACCAACACAGAAGGAATCCTAGCAACAGAGATAGAGTATGCCAAGCATGTTTGTAGCCACTCCACTACCCACAGAAGCAGATATACCTGTTCTTTGATCTCTTGCAGTTTTCGGCTCTGCTCTCTGATATCATGAAGTAGCTGTAGTGCCTTATCATCTTCCTGAGACACCTCCATCCGTGCCTGCTCCAGGCTTCGCTTTAAGCTCTGCAGAAAGTGAAATGTTCAAAATACAGTCTTTGTTTTTTCAGATGGTTGTATAATAAAGATCTTTAACTATGCAAATTCCTCTTTGACTGTAGCGAAGTATCAGAAGAAACCCAAGGCACCAGTGATGGAACCATAAAAAAAAACAAACCATCATGACTAGGGCATCTTTCATCTGGATAGAAGCAGCCCGTTTTACAAATAACATTTACTACACTGAAATCTTAGATCGAATCTCCATTCCTCACCTCAGGCTTGGAGACAAAAACCAAAGAGAGATCACAAAAGGCATCTATTATTGACAGCATTTATCCATCTTTTATCTAGTACTATTAATTCATAACCTAGATACAATCCTTCATCTTCACATTACTAACAATCTCATTCATTTTTCTTGTTGCTTTTAATCATCGTTAAACTTTTCCAAAGGACAGAACTGCTTCAGCTTCTCAACACATCCTTTACCTGCAAATTTCAACAGTCCTCCTACTGACTGTGTAGGAATCCTCACCAGAAAGATGCACATACTGATTTATTTACCTACTAGAAACTAGTATAGGCAGATCACTCTGTTTTAAGACGTTGTCCAACGAACAAACCCATCAGAAATGCTTCTCAATTCTCTTAAAACAGTCCATTATCTGGATTCTTTTTTCTTGCCAGGAGAGAAGAAACAGACAAATAACTTCAACTAAACACAAAGACTGTTACCCAGAATGAAAATAACTTAGCTGAAATCTTGCCAGGACAATTGGGCAGACATTCCTACTCTCATGAAAGTGCCAAATGATCTTTGAAGACGTGGTTTTAAGACCTCATTTTTATGTCCTATCTGAAAAATAACAGCTGTTCTAGCATCATCCCTGACATTCTGCTGGGGAACTTGATCTGTCTGAACTCTGAGTACCACAGATTCAGGCAACACCACCATTATTTCCTAATCAACTTATTTGTCCTTGAAGACCTCTGATTAGGCCCTCATCCTCCTCTGGATATGAAGCCAATCAAGTACCTCAAGTACATTCTAGCACAGCTAGTAAGACAAAAAAAACAAAAAAAAACAAACAAAACCAAGAAGACCAAAACAGTAGTTATTTCTATATGTTTTGAGTACATGAACACGAAACAAAGTTTGAATAGAATTCTCATACAAGCCTCTGCAAACAACTCAGTGTTCCATTTTCAACAGAGCCCCTCACATATTATCTTCTCTCATGTATTAACTTCTCTCCATCAAGTACACTACTGAAACCACGATGGGAGAGAACGCCAGATTTCAGGCCTTCAGAGGGGAAAGGACTGGGATAAGGGCTCACACTGCATTCTGTGATATAGGTGGCCAGGTCCTGCTCCAGGAGGGATCGCTGGGTCTCAGAGGCTTTCAGTTCCACCTCCTTTTGGCTAAGTACAGCCTCCACCTCTGACACTCTCCGGTGCAACCGCGTCATTTCCTGCTCCATCTGCAATAAATATCAAGAGGTTATAAATGGAGGCTTCAAAAGCTTTGTTAACTGCTACTTTCAGAACTCTGTGTGAGAGGAATTAGCCTCCAAGAGACTTCTATGCTATATTGCTCCAAAAGGTGTTTAAATTCCGATACCATTGTCTCTGCTCCAGGAATGCACAGTTCTTCTTAAGGACAAGTAGTAAGTCTAAGTCACCCCATTCATTCAAGCTGATTGTTCATATTCAGTCATTCTTCGAACACCAGTTAGCAAAGAAGCCACAATCATTTTTCACCTGACTTGTAGAGATGGTTCACTTTAACCTTATCCCAAATCCATGCTGGATCAGGAGATGGTTTCCCCCCATCTCCTTGTCAGGAACAAATGGTCAAATCCAGAACAGAGCAAGGAGAAAAGTAATTGAATTCTCATAAAAGTCTCAATCAAGCAGTGAGCTTTAAAAGACTCCACCAGGTTCCCTTTATTGGAGCACAGCAACTGTTACAAGATGTTCACCATAACCAGTGACACGACAGTAGTTATGTAAGCAGAAGCTGATGAGATAGGAACAGAGAACCTCAGAACAGCGTTGCTGTAATTGTGCATATGACGAAGAAAAGGCAAGGCCTGCAGGAAGAAGCAGTCGTCTATGTCACGCTGAGAAAAGGACTGTTTAAAATCCAGAGCCACTTCTTGTTATGATAAAAGTATCTACAGCAACAGCATGGCCTAAATTCATCTCCCTTTGTACTGGACAGGAAGCCACCTCACTGAAGGAAAAGCACTTTGCCCACCACGAATCTGGATGATCAGCAGCATCTGACAGATCCCTGGACACACAGTGGTTGCAGATTCCTTGAGCAATGGAGACGGCCAACTGCATAAATAAATACCTTGTGACACTTGTCCTGGGCGTCTTGGAGTTCTTTGCTCTTGAGAAGAAGTTTCTTTTCCATGGAGCTGACCTTTGCTGGAGAATCCACACTTGAAAGCACAGATCTAAAAGAGCAAAGCCAGACAGCACATGAATACAGACAAAAGGTACAGAAACCTGTGCTTACGCAGCCTTGGTGAAGTCACAGGGCACTTCCACCACAGTTACATGAAGAGGAAACACAGAAGAAGCAACCAAAGACTAACAGCTGTCATTTTAATTCAAACATACCGTGAAAGCTGACGACACTGTATCAACACTAAATCATCCATATACTTCTGGTTAAAATACTAATATTTACCATCAGTTACTTACATTAGAGCACTAAACAATAAACCTGAACAATGCTTTTGCGTAACCCTTGTACAGATTTTTAAGAATAACCAAAACAAAGCATAAAGTCAATTTAACCATTTGGAAAGAAGAACACACAGAGTATTGCTCTTCTTTTTAAACACAGTATACAACTACAATCAAAGTACAAGAGCCCTGAGAACTTCAATATGTCACAATCTGCACCATAAGAATTTCTTCCCTTAATTATCTTCTAGGAAACAAAACTGAACTAAAATTTTCTCAACATAATCCATACTGTATTCCCAGAGTTTCACTTTTAAGTTCTTGTTCCCACCCCCCCATGAAACACAATTTAACTGTATTATTCTGAACAATCTGGCATCAGAAAACTGAGAAAAATATATATATTTGTTAGTCTAAAATCATTCTAGAAGAGAAAAGGAAGCCAGTCAATGTTTGGAAGCATATTTTCTGTGCTTTGCAATCTTAAATATGTAATTTTCAATGAAAAAAATTAAGTGCACGCTATCAAAACTTAATTTAAAAAAATGTTTTACTCCCTTGCATAAAATGTTCCAAGCTCTATATTTAAGCAGTTAACGATGCAATCAGTGTTTACTGATAGATGAAAACATAGAAACACAATGAATGTGTTGATAAAAGATCACACAGTCTGCCTACATTGCTTTCTGCTTCTCCTGGCCACAGCTTGGTATGCAGCCAGTTATCCCTATGGAGAAAAATGCGCTTTGAGCAGCTCTGCATATAGCCATACACCCACACACAGCAGCAGTCTCTTCTTAACACCAAGGAAAGTTTGATTCCACCACCACCATTTTCTGAGAAAAATCTACTCCCAAATCCAAACATGTATGCAGGATAGTCACAAAAAAAAACCCCCACAGATTTGGATGAAAATGGTGCAGCTACATGCATATGTCAAAATAGGTCTTCAAAACCACCCCCTTAGCAGTCATTAGGAAATACGGTGTGGATATTAGCAACTAAGTACAGCAAAATGCACCAATTCTACCTTGCAAGGTCTAATATCATTCTCTTTTTTTCCTCACAGAAACCTAGTGTGGAAAACTCAGAAGACAAATTCTGCATGTCAACAACACAGATACAGTCAGACTTAATGAAAAGCAAATGTAAAGTGAATGCCTTTTTAAAGTGAATGCTTCAGTCCTGGTGCAGTCAACACGATCCATCAGGTTATTGTATTTAAAAAAAATCAATTTATAAATCACAGCTATACTCCTACAGAGAAAAGGCAACCATCTGAGAAGATGCACATGAAATCCCTTAACAGCTGGGTGTACAAACAAGGCTAAAAATGAGTCGCTGAGAAAAGCTGTCTAAAAATACAAATTAAAACTCGCATTATCTAAAAAAGACACTAAGGAATCTGCTTTAAAATGTACATCAAATATACGTAAAGAGCTGCAAATGTGTACTAAGTCCAGAAATCTTTTGATAATTAAAAGTTAGCTTGTAGGCCTGAGCTGGACTAGCTAAAGCAAATTCTGTTCTGTGACCAGTCACCACCTTTTTATTTTTATTCTTTTCAAACCTGAGATATTACAAAAATAAATAAATAAATAAATAAATAAAACTTTAGTCAGTTCTTAAGGAACTGATTTTACATGCTGGTTCTATTCCATCTCCTGAAAGGGGACCACTTTATTTGTTATTTTTGCTTATTGTTTTTGTTATTAAAAGAATCAGAGCGTTAATACTTCAGACACCATTTTAGATTTCAAAAATTTCTCCTAGCAAGTCCCCATAAAGCACCTTTATGTACTGCAGCCCAGGATGTAACAGGGCAGATTCAAGCAAGATCCAGAGCTCAGCAAGGACACATTTTTCAGTCAGAAGTGACGGGATGGGACAGAACACAGGAGACTCACATTACAGGAGTTTGAATTTCATTCGGTAACTCTAGAGGGAGCTGCTCCTCAGGGCTGGTGTCAGTTCAGTAAGGAAAGACATGGATACAGACTAGAAGTACACTTTTTCTTTCTCATCCTTGTCCAAATGGAGTAAGAAATTTGCTTAAAAATATCTGTCCTAGTAACATGACGATTTTCCTGCCATGGAAACAAGTACATCTTATCCCCAAATGGAGTTGGTTTCAGCCAGCACTGGATAAAGGGCTTTTAAGAGGTATCCTCTCCCAGGAATGCTTTTCTTTGTATAATCCATTTGGAACAACTTCATGAACATCCATCCAACAACCTTAAAAGTATCAGAAAGGGAGCAGAGAGGAAATCAAGAGAAATGGAATAGTGACTAATCTAATAAGCCTTGTCATGGTGATATAAGCTCTCAACACAGCATGACAAGGTGGAAAATGCCCACCTTGCTGGTGCACTTACATTCTTGCTCAGTCAGCATCAACTCAGAAATGAAACACAAAGTCCAACATCAAAAACAGGCTGCAAAGCTATCATCTAGGCTGGTGCCATCCCAGAGTATTTCATTTAATTAATTGCTACATCTGGATCACTCCTTTTAGAGCAACAGAGCAGATTCTGCTGTCTCCTCTGAAGTGTGAAAGAGATTAACAAAATGTAACCACCACACATCAACAAGAAAATTGCAATTGAAAATGGGAAAAAAAAAACCCTCAAAGTCTATAGTACTAGCTGTGCAAAGATACATTCAAAGGAAGCACTATCCACCCATCTAAAAAAACCAAGTTAACTTACAGTAGATTATCTAGTAATTTCACAGCTAGATCAGCAACAGCCTCAACCAGCAGAACCAGCAGAAATGGTGCTGGTTGTATAAAAGCTCCTTCACTCTTAACATGGCTGAGAAGAAAAAAGATTCAGTGTGGGATAAACTCTAGGATCATTCTGCGGTATGGAACTCATACTTGAAGCTCTCTTGTACACCATAATTCTTACCTTCCTTTGTGCTTTTACACCACACTCCCAGCTCACCTGTGCTCTTTCCTTCTCGTAACAACTGACACCATCTGTCCTAATCCTGCCTCCGACACAGCACGCCTGTAACTCATCCCCCGTCCCTCATGCTCTATTCTTTTTAGCATTATACTCATCTGTACCTTCCACCCCCTCGTAAATGCTTGCTCAGGCCTAAAAAAAAAAAAAAAACAACCAAAAACAAACAGTGATACCATCAATCTGTGAATAGAGCTAGCTGAAGCAAGGCATATTTTTGGTATGTTCGTCCTCTGTTTCCTCTTTAATCTATCTTTGGAGAAGGAGCTCACCAGAACCCTACAAACTTCTGGGCAAAACTGGTGTTCTTTTCTCTCGGAGGAATGGCCCCATTTTAACTCTCAGTACTTGGTAATGGCAGTCACAAATCCACATCACATTTTAAATAATCATTTTTAAAAATGCTGAAAAATACCACTTTGACTCTACAGAAAGGAACTGTAGAGCGTCCAGCATAGCCTTACAGACCACTTACAAGAATTACTAGGATTACACACTCTATTCTGAAAGATGATTTCAAGATCAGTAACTGAGATTGGGTTAGTCCCACTGTCAGCCCAGCATGTGTGTACATCTGGGTTCTGATTTAGCAGTTATTTTGGATTAACCTCATTTTTGTGTCACAAAGAGTCAGGACCCTTCAGCTCTTTACTCCAAATAAAGAGAGAACTGAGTCAGGCAAAAATTTAAATCATAAACTGTTTGTTTTACTGGGGTTTTTCATTGCATATTTGGTTAGCCCTGAATCTGTAATATGCTTAATCTTGTCCCTTAGGGCTTCTGCTAGTTACCTGCAGGCAGCAAGAGTAATTTTCTTTCACTGCCTGATGAACTATTCTAGCATCTAAGGGTTTTTCTCACTTGTTCTAAGCACTGAAGATGAGCCATGCTCAGAGACAGGAAGTAAGGGAGGACTGGCTTTTAATGGAATTAAATTCTTAGCTGCCTGTTGTCTTGTCACAGCCATGTGCCCGTGGCAAAACCAGCAGCCAGACATGCAGCCAAATGAGTATTTCTCCTCCAGATCAAGAACCCAGAGGCCATGATGGGAGGAGTTAGTTGGTCCTTCTCTGCAACTAACTTCTTTTCCCCTTCCCAGAGTCATACAGGAGACTTAGTTTTAGTACAGGAACTTATGACATAAGCATTGTCCTTGATTTCTCCTGATTGATTCTTACAACACTTTACTGTCGAGCTTTTTGCTCCTTTCTTTGATCTCACACTCTTCCCAAAACTCATGGTATAGGAGAATATATACAGTATTTTAATTCAGTGGACCCTTCTAAACTACACACTGACTAGGAAATTTCTGGCAACAGGTCTAAGTGACGAAGGTGAACCCTTCAGACCCTAAGTGGTTAGGAGAAAGAAGAGAATGGGAAAAAAAACTTTTTACCCTTCTTCTGCCCAATTTTTTTTAAACTATTCTTTCCTTTAAAGTAATGGAAATTCCCAACACTATTGCAGCTTCTCACCATCCAGCAAGCTGGGTCCAGACTTTAACCCTAATCTTCATGGCTTGATGGACCTCAAGCTAGGAAAGCTTCAAGGTCCTTTCTAATGACACTTTGCAGTTGCCTGGCCTGACTGTGAGCAGCACTAGAGGCACTTGATATCATGCTGCAGACACAGGAAAACAGATCTACATCATTTAGTAACCATGAGGAATAGACTTTCCAAGGAAAGGTTTTAAGAAGAAAAACTCTGCACTGATAAACTTGATGACTTTGGACTTTCAAGAGAAAGCAATCCAAGATTCACAACAGATAAGCCTGCACTTCATTTACTGCTCTGTTCCCCACCTAGATATTGATACTGATACGAGAATGGACAGAAACAGTACTTAATTTCCTCAGTAAAGCACATTCTATGCAATACTTTATAAGTAAGAAGTTTACATCCCAGTGTTGCAGTGATATTGAGAATAAACTAACCACTGCATTATTTAAATGTAGATATTATTAAGCCTCCATTTCCCTTGCTATATTTAAATTGCCTTCATAGAATAAAACACAAGTATTAATTTACTCCTAAAAATACCAAGACTGTTTAAAAAAGAAAAAAAAAGAAAAGAAACGAAAATAAACCACTATGATATGCTCACATAAAAGACAGTTTGGTGAAAATTAGGTGCATGATGTCTCCACTCCAGCTGAGGAAAGTCCAGGCCACAAGAAAAAATTCTATTTCAGTCATAAACACGTTAACATCTGTATTCTTTTGCTGTAGTCCTTCTTATCTATTGCCAAAATCCAAATACCGCTTCAATACATGTCTTCAGTACTAGGTCCCCTAAAAAGTATATCCATGCTACATCTGCATTACTCTTCAGCCTCCGGCCACCAGCACAGATGTATCACTGTCCATTAGACTTTACCTCAAGTTGCTCCCTGGTTTAGTCCTGGACCCTCTGTTACATACATTTTTACCACTTAAGTGTCTCCACTGTTGAGTCTCTTCTAACTGATACATGAATGGCCACCTAGCTTTGACAGAGGGATTACAGATCCATTCAGGCAGAAGAGGTAACAGCGAAAGTTATTTCACTTATAAATCAAGATAGGTTTTACCCCCAGGTTTCTACAGATAAAACATTCCATTATTCTAATTCTGCTGACAGCATTAGATGATTTCAACAAAACTGTAGTTTCCTGGTTGTTACGTGCTCTCCCTTCCTTCCTCTTCTGTCATTAAAGCAAGTGCACTAAGGAAAGACAGTCAAAGCCTTCCTGTTTATTACTGGCATAACCATCATATAACCTTGATTCACAATGTGGGCAAGATCAAAGATGTCAACAGTGTCACCAGATCTGGTTGCACACTTCCCACAGAGGAACTTTCAGAACCAGTATGACAGAAAAATGAAAACCTGATTAAGACAGATTGACAATTAAGTCCCTTAAGGGAACTAACTAGCAGCAACAAACGATGGTTGACATGAAAACACAGCACAGTGCTTCAGTGCCTTGAATCAGTAACCCAGCTAAAGCCATTGCATTCCTGAGAGGCCTCCTGACACTGAGGTAAGGACTTCTCAACTTAACATGCTGCACTTTTTCCAATAGCTCTATCATCAGGAATTAACTACCTAACGCACCAAATGGTTTATATCATCCTATTTACATCCTCCTCTCTCCTGACTCCATTCACTCTGAAATCTCATTTCCTTTCAACTGAAAAACCTTTTTCCTGGATCTTCACCTTTCTCCACAAAGACATACCATGCATACTTCACCTGAACCTCCAGTCTCCTAGCACACAGTACAGCAGTGTCCAGTCTTAACATTTAACTCAGCCCAACAGCACAGTCAGCTGCCGTCAAGCTCCTTCCCTCATTCCCCAACCTATCACTGCATATTCCCAGATCAGTGGAGCTCCGTTTCTGTGGATCACCAATTCAGCCTAACACATCCCCAGCACTGTGGTGCTCACTCTCTAACCCGTTAAAATGCCCTCCCTGCTTTTCCATCTCTGAACTCCTTAGCATTTTCCTTCTTTCCGTGGTCTGCAGCACCAGAAATGCAATCACCTACTGCTCCCTGGTTAACAGCAGTAAGTAATTCAAAGTATCTGAACAACAATTTTAATAACAACTGGTTTAGAATCGACCCTCTGATTCCCTTCCTTCTCTCTCACCCCAGAAATCGCAGAACATCAGGACATGCACAAACCTCAGCAGCAACAGATAAAGCCAGAATCTGGCAGCTTCCCTAAAGCACAGTGCAGGCCAGTTAAAACAGCTTTTTCCCCCCCCTGACACGTACATCATCCTCACCATAACAAACCTTCTTATTTTTTCCAGTGGTCTTATCCACCTAAGCAATAATTCATACTTACTCTGATCTGAGGGTCCCCAATGCCTTGATGAATGAAAACCCTATAAAAGGCAAATCTTCACCCGAGAAACCTGCCGGGTTCAACTGCCGTGTAGAGGATAAAACCCACGAATTCTTCTCTGGTTCATCAAAATTTGAGGTGTCATCATCAGACTTGAGAGTAGGAACGAAGGGGGGAGGAGCTGGTGAAAAAAGCAAGGAGAAAAGACAAAATTCAGCTACAGTTCACTCTGCAACAGTCCCACTCATTCAGTGCTTGCAATGGCACTGCAGCTCCTGCTTTTAATCTTGCTAACACAAGCAGACTGAGCTGCTGCTCTCAAATCGTATTACAGCAACAAGAGATTAACCCTTAAGCTACCAACATGGCTACCACTCTGCAGGCAGAGTATCTCCCACACTGATTAAATGGGATTTTAGGTTAGAGATCTTTCTTTTTCCTATGTGTGGATATATATATTTTTTTTCTCTCCAGACACACATTGAATCAAATCAAAGCGCAAGGCTAATAAAATCATTACCATAATACAGCTGAAGGTAATTCAATTCCGATTCATCTAGAAAATGTCTCCGACCTATCCAGTTAGTGAAGCCACTACGTGAGAATGCAGCCTGATCCTTTGCTAGTTAGCTAAGAGATAACATCTACCCCTTAATACTGCCCAGCATGGGCTTCTGATCAACAGTTAACTGGTCTTTCTCCCAGAAGGGTTTAATAAATTATAGCTACTGAAAGCTAACTGGTCTTCAGGATGAGAAGAAATACCAACAGGGTTTTATTCATCTAGAAGAGCTTGCTAAAGATCTGGAACTCTTGTTGGGACACCACTGCAGTCTGGCTCTGACACAATCAGTGCTGAAGAGAGGTATATATAGAAGGAATTACAGTCTATTTTTTACTGTAACTTCTAAATTGGTACCACTTTAGTTGCTAAGCAGTTGTTTAATTTCAGCTGATTTTCTAATGTTTACTTCAGTTTAATTAACCAACAGAATAAAAAGACAAGTTATTCTCAGTGATGTGCAGCACTCCAGCTACCTGCTGGCATGGCTACGTGCGTGAAGGGAATGAAGGCAAAATCCTGCCATGCAATTCCTACCTCGCTAAATCACATTTTCTGCCTTCCCCCC
>VXAB01007367.1:0-48712 GCA_013399175.1 Odontophorus gujanensis | reverse complement strand
TTCTCGCCCCCCCCCCCCCCCCCATCACTTGGGTCCTCACTCACAGCAAATTTACTAATCTCCTTTTTTCCCCCTCTATGAAGGAGACAGCTCTTCAGTCCGTAACTAGAACACAGCCCATTGTCACAAGCTGATGGAAGTGTAGTGTGCTAAAACCGTTACCATGGAGCCAGCATAGATCTCCTGTAGCTGAGGGGCTGATGAGAATTGAAGAACCAGGAACAAACATTACAACCCCTGCAGTGCAGGCTCCCTGCTCCTCACTCTCTGCATGCTCGAGTTTAACCCTACCTGCCTGCATTCGTGACAAATGCTGATGCTTATCTGACTGACACAGGCAGAATGAGTCACGGCTGGAGCTTGCTAGCTCCCTCTAGGTTGCCAAGCCTTTCACAGTCTGCTTTTTAACTCTTAATTCTCTAGACAACCCATGCTTAAATTACCCACCAGAACACCATTAACAGACAAAAAACGTCCCTGTAAAGCACCAAATCACAGCTGCACATACATGCTTTGTTAGCAGCTCTCTGAGGAGCCATTCTGACACTGCTGCCAGGCAGGGACTCGGAAAGAAATTCCACAGAGCAGATTGAATGCTGCTCACGTACAGTAGTTCCAAGTACATTAGAACAAGATGAATGGGAAAATACACAAATTAAAATGGTTCAGTAACAAGCAGATTTATTTACTGCCTTCAGAATGTTTAAGTTTTCTGTCAATATCATGCATTTATTAAGTTCTGCTATTTCATTGGTTATAAAGTACATTTAGACCCAATATAATACTGACATCTGTACACTGTAAACATGACTTTGGAATATCTATTGTTTATTAGGATCTGCACTTAAAATAATCCCTTAATGTCAAGAGAATGCCAAGCTGTTCTTTATATGCTCTTAAAAGATTAAAAACATGGAAGCAACAGAATACTGTTCTTAAGTATATCATCTTTAATGCAAAGATAACCCCAAAATTACAGTTAACTCATAGCAGAGGAAGATGATTACAGGAAACATGTACTTTAGTTTAGCAGCTCTGCTTGAAGAACTTTGTGCATCCTCTTGAAGGGTTTGCTGTTAAGTTTTTTTTATGTTGTCTTTGGAGACAGATAAAGTTGATGAAGCAAAGTAGCAGAGCAAACAGCAAACTATTCACTTCGCTTGGGGAAGTCTAGAATCTTTCTTAAAGAGGTAACAAAAAACAACACAGCCACCTTTGCATAACGTTATAACGCCCCTGTTATATGTTCCTCAGAATCTGACAGTTAATTTCAGCTAATAAAGAGAAATCTAGTGTCTTACTTCTCACTGGAAGGAAGCTAAGGAGCTCTAAAGAGTCATCTTTAGACATAACCATTAAAAAGAAGGTCTTTCCTCTTAGCAAGAATATCTAGCCAAACTACTCGCATACAGAAAAATGTAATTTAAATATGTATATGATCAGCATGCACATAAAATGATAAAACAGACTAAGTGGAGAATAAAGGATGCAAAAATGAAAAACTGTGCAAGACAGAACAAGTCTTTGGGGCTGGCAGGAAATGAATTTGAAGAGCAAAGTGTTTTACAGTATGGTTTCTTCAAAGTCTTAATAGATATGAACAAAGAAATTGCAAAAGCTGCTTTGAAAATTATTGAAAATACTTTTGCCCTCTCTCTCTCTCTCTCTCTCTATATATTTTTTTTTTAGTAAATGCAAAAGTCTAAGTACAGTAAGTCATCCTGAACCATCAACAGTGAATGAACATGAGAATCAGAACATTTCAGTACACTGAAGGGAAAAAAATAAGCAAATCCAAAAAACACACACAGGAGTAAGAGGGAATACCTTGAGGTAAAAAAGAAATGGTAGATCCCTTCTGTTTATTTGCTAGTTTCTTCATAAGCCATTATTCCTAGGACTGAAAGGTCCTTTTGCATGTTGCCCAATATGCCTACAGAATCATTTACTTCAGAGAAGACTTGTAAAAAGAAGCTAATAAAGATGAGCAATTTGGTTCTCAAATGAGGATCACATGCCGTCATAATCTCTAGCCAATCTCTAATAATAATAACAGATTATTATTTCTTGCTTAAAATCAAAGGACTCCTAATTATCTTATTTTTGAAACAAGATGGAGATTAGCATGTGCAAATGGATGGATGTGCTTATCAGTTTCTTCTTTAAAAGAATCCTTTAGAGGAGGTCAAGATAAGCCTCCAAGAACTAACTGCAGAAACCATGTCATCACTTCTGACAAGGTGAAAAATTTGCACTTCTCAGGCTCACTCAACAGGGAAGCGAAACCATTAGTCAAAAACACAGTAGACCTGATGCTTCTAGTCTTCCAAACTGTATAAAGACCTCTTTCTTCTTCTGATATATTACAAATGAATATATATGTTCTGTTTACCATTTAAAGTATCTGCAAGGAACTGCATGTTTTAAAAAAAGCCAATTGCTTGCCTAGATACCTCCCCACTTGTGGAAGGATGTAACCCTCTTCCATCTGTTCCAAAGAATGACTTTTCAAGGAAAAGAGGGTGTTGTGGGTTGCTAAGTTAAACCCCACACATGATGCAGTACTTTAACCAGTTTATCATTAAGATTAGATAAAATGTCCTTCATGAAAACAAAGATTCTTATGTTTTTTTTTNAGCGGTATTGTCGTGTATTGGCTCGCTGGCGGGCAGCGCTGGCGCGCGCGGCGCAGGATGTATATGTTTTTCCCTTCTAATATGTGCATTTAGGACTAATTCAAGGAGCATTGCCTTAATCAGATCACTCCTTCCTTTCAAAATATTTTCATGCAAATTCAGAAAAGAGATCGTGCATTTCCCATGGGACAGTGAAAAATGAAGCAGGAAATTTATAGGAAATAACACTTATTCTAAAGAATAAAAATGTGTCTTTTCTTGGTACACAAGGTGATCTATATATACTTGCTGGGGAGAAGCATCTGCAGAGCCTTTTCAAGTAGGTTAGGCGTTACTCTCTCATGTTAAGAGGCATATTTCAGTAGAGTGTTATTGAAGAAAAACAGAAAATAGCAGGTCTGACTGATATAATTTAAGGATTTTCTGTTTAAGACCATCTGAACAAGGAATTGTATTAGTTCTATCCCATCTATATATTAGTATCTTAGCATCTTTTCTGTTCTCTCAAGGCAATGATCCAGCACATATGTTTCTACTAATAAAAGTCATCTTCAAGCTGACATGAAAGTGATCTCCATTTAGAGAGACAAGTCAACACATTTTTCTGAAGGCAAACATCTAAATGAGACATCAAAAGGTTTAACTGTTAACATACTGAATGACAATTTGAGGTTTATAAGAATTAGCCTCAGAACTATGAGCAAAGAGATTTAAGTTCCTGCCTGTTTTCTAACAGAAAACAGCCTAAAATCACTCTTCAACACTTCCTGAGGTTCTCCAGTTTGCTCAAGACTTTCGTTCTTTTCCTCTCATTACTTTATTGTCCTAGTGGAAGATTAAACATGCTATTCCTATTTCAAGATCTCTTAGACTGCAGTCCAAGAGTCCTTATGCTGTATGCATGTAGGTCACATAGATGGTCAGAAGGTTCTATCATCATCTATCAGGTGACCTCTGTAAGACAGATTTTTTTGTTTCCCGTTGAACAATTGACATTATTTCTGGATTTCAAACAAGAAATGTGATTAACAAAATCCCTCAATCATACAGTGTGCAGCCTTGTTGCCAATAAGCCAGGTGTGTCACTCCCTAAGCTCTACCTGACTCTAGATACTTGTCAGATGCTCAGATAGTCCAGACATCACCATTCCAGTTAAAACCCTGATCTGTTACCTGAAACACAACTGGAAACCAGTTCATTCCAGGCAAATAAAAATCCAAAATATTTTCACAAAATGATATCAAATAAATCAAAACAAGCTTTTCAAAGATTTCTTAAAATAAGTTCTACAAGTCATTAAATAGGGAAACCAGCAAACATCGAAAGCAAGATCCATGTACATGTTTCAATAAAACACTGGAAGGAAGAGTAGAACTTCCTGTTGAGTCAGATGCAGTTAAAGTTCACCTTCAGTTAGTGGCTGGATTATTCTGTTGTAGTTTAAGAGCTGCTTCTACAGGCCTGTGCTACCTGATCCCAAGGAAGATAGGAGCTTTTCTAAAAGGCAACTGTCTTTTTTGGGCAGGAGTTTACTGAAAAGTCCAACTTTTCAGAGGTTACCCTATCAATAAAATATAACACTGAAAAACTACTTAATGAAAAAAACTACTTTCTGAATCAAAAGTGATGCATTAAGAATAGTTATCCTGGAGTGTCTAGTGCTAATTTAAATACTTGCAAGTCACAGGTACCATTTTTTCCCTATCTTTTCCAGTCCAAAATAGAAATAACATCATTGCTTTTATAGATTAGAGAGAAATCAGTGTGCTGACACAATTTATTTATGACTTGTTAGAGATAAATTCACATTCCATAGCCCCAAAATCTTACACTATTAACCTGAGGAAAAGAGATTCCTTGGTATAAACCTAAACCCCATGGCCTCTTCCAACACTTGCTGGCTTCCTAGTTTCCTCAGGTTGCCATTACTCCAGTTAAACACCACTAACATAGGAGACTGAAGATAAGAAGAAATCTTCAGCTCTTAGATAGCTCAGGAAGAGCCCCATGAAGGCTTTTGAATAGAACAACAGTGACACTACCCTGAATAGACCTGCAGATAGAGAACCACTGCAGAGAGCAAAGCAAAAGGCAATACACTGGATCTGCTTCTAAAAGCAAAAAGACTGCTGTGTTTTGTGCTAGTTACAGAGAGGTTTTATGATGTGCAAGACATAACAGCCAAGTCAGGGGTCAAAACTGCATGAATCTTCACCGTAGGTAGGTCTGGATATTACAGGGAATGATGCAATCCACAGGTCAGCTGCAGGCCAAAAAGGGATTTTTTTTAAATCCCAAATGACTACTTCGAACTTCATAACGACGGCAGAATTGTTCCATCAGAATCACTGTTATCACATGAAATGGCAAAACTCTCTCAATTAACTTCTGCAGTTGTGTCAGTGTTGGACAGGCAATTGCCAAGGAAACAACAGAGCTCTTCCTAAATGCTGTTTTTTTCTAGATATAAGATATGATACAAAACACAATACAAAAATTACAGAAATGGGAACTGGTAGCTTAGATAGGATTCTGGGTAAAGAACACAGAGTGAACTGAAGCCTGGGAAATACGTGCTGAAATTATGAGAAAGATTTCTCATTCGAGGTTCAGTGGCTCTCAAAGGGCAGAAAACATGGCATTTAACAGAACAGCAGTTCCACAAGTTCAGAATTAATGAATCAACAGAAAAGCAGGTAAACATTCTGTGGAGCTGACAGCTGAAGCGCTGAGATTGTCATCAAAAAGCAGAAGCATTGGCTTAGCAATTCATGGAAATTAGAGCACAATCATTGTTCTTAATACAGGGAGGCATATTTGATAAAGAATATAAGGCAGACAAGTTCTTTGCACAGATAATCTTGAAGTCCAAATTGCATTCAACACAAGTTGGGCACTCATAGATCATTGATGATATGCAAAGTGCTTGCTTTAGCAACGGTGCTGGAGCCTCAGTACTTCCAAATACTAAATTCCATTATTCCCTCAGTGTTATAAACAATTTTCTGCTTAGAAAATTATCTGCTTCACCGATTTTAATCCATTCCTACTGGAAGGAACAGATCTGTTACAAAAAACACAGCCATTTATTAGACACATTAACATAGAGGAAAAAAACACCAATGTTCCTCATGACCTCTGACATTTCATCACCTACAGAAGATTAAAAACAAAATCTAAAAAGTTGAAGAGCAAGTAATGAAAGACAGAAAGCTAAAGGTACAATAAAAATATATGAGATATGCCAAAATGAAGCAAACTGAGGTGGAAAAGGCCTGAAGAACACACATGCATTTTAATCTGAGGAAAGACATGTAAAGGCCATTGTGATTTTCCAGTCTAGTGCTTGCCGTAATATAGCAACTGCATCAGAAATTCATACAGAATCATATTAAACCTCATCTTACCTTCCAATTTTCACCTAGGAGATGTTAACATACCTTATCTAAAAACCAGAACAAATCATTCTGTTAAAAACACCTGCCCCTGAACACAGCCCCGTTTCATTATTAAATGACTAAGAACAAACACACTTAAATACTGACGTCGTACAAATCTTCACATTACCCAGAGATCAGGAATTGTTTATGAATGCAGTGTTATTCTACTTACAGTTACGGATATTATTCCAGTCAATTTTAGAAAAAAATGGATGGCAGCAGAGTCCCTCATAACCCAGCCGTTCTTTTTGCCCACAAAGCAAGCTCTGGATCAGATCAAGAAATTCACTACTAACTTTCACGTCCTCTGGGAACTTCAGGTATCTCTGGGTTAGAAAGAAGAGGATTTCTGCTTAGCAGGACAAAAGTAAGATTCTTATGTTTCAATATACTGAGATGCATCAGGCACAGAGGATAAATATTTATAGCACACAAAGAAAAACAAAACACTGTGGATTTTTTCCAGATAGACTCTGATATACATTTACTACACTACAGATAATAATAGAGGAATGACCATATCAAATCAGACAAGCAGTAGACTCAGTTCACCTTCTCATGCTGAACAATGCTCAATGGCATACACAGATGGAAGAGTAAAACAAGGCAGTTCCCCAGAAAATCCTCTCAAACTTCCAGGTATTCATGGCTTAGGATTTTCTGTATTTCCCAGAACCCAATGAATTCTTCTTCTATGAATTTGTTTAGACACTCCTCAACCTCATAGAAGTGTTCAATAGCTGCAACCAACCACACTGGGAAGAACTTCGCCATAATGTCCCACATGAAGTATCCTTTTTGGTTTGTTCTGTAGTTACGCTGATTACAATCATCTAACATCCCTAATTTTCATACTAGAAAAGATTAACTATTTTACTTTTTTTGCCTTCTCCCAGCTACTCGTGATTTTTTTTTCTTTCTTGCCATTTTGTATTATTTTTTTTCCTGTTAATAAGAATTAAATAATGTTTATCTGGTTTCTAACATCAAAATACTTCTTTAAGTCCACCACTAGCCAAAGTTGGATACTTTCCCTTTCACGTGCATTGGTACAAATGTATTTACTTTTCATGACATTTTAATCATGCATACACTCTATATCCTCAAGCCCTCAGTTCCTCATAGCTGGCCTTTACTTTACTAACAAGAAACATTTAGTATCATCAGGAAACTTTATCATTTCACCTTTTCAATCCCTTTTCTAGATTATTTTGGAGATGCTATATTATAACTGCCGAAGATGGATAAGTAAATGTTTTTAAGTTCCTACAGTGCAGATGTTTTTTTTTTGATAGCTACTATAAGAAAAAATCATATTTACAATATCAAAGTGTATATAAATAAAATGCTAAAAATCTTATAAGTATATACACTTTACATGAACATGACAAGGTAATAGGCATCTTTTTTCAGTTATGAAAACAATTAGTTCTTAGTTACAGCCTTTTAACCCAGGAACAGAAAAGGAATGCTCTCTACCTGGAAATTCATGATGTTATTAAAAGTTTTTGCTGAAGTTCCCTCAGTGAATGGAGATCTTCCATAAATCATTTCATATGCAATGACTCCTAAGGACCACCAGTCACATTCTGGACCATAAGAAGCTTTGCCATCCCCATTCAATCCTGTTAACATTTCTGGTGCCATGTAATCAGGTGTGCCAACAGGTAGCTTGGCATTTACCTGGAATAGAAGCAAATACAGTCCAAGTGAATTTACAGCACCTCTGTTCATTGATCATGGTAATAAAACTTTCTGAGACAAGAGACACTTCTTCAGCCCACCAAGTAAAGTTTAAGTAATTTTAAACAAGTCTGATAGGCAAAACACAGAAGTTAGTGTAACAAAGAATTATTAGGTATAAAAAAAAAAAAAGAATACAAATATTAGAGCTGTCACTGAAAACTATGTACAGCTGATGTTAAAAGAGCAGCACTTAAAAAGAACGGCACTACAGAAAAGTGATGTTTTGAGCAGAATGCATACCTGAGTGCTCTGTTATTAATGGAATCGTTGTAGTTGAGGTTTCAAAAAAAAACCAAAAAAAACCTGTCACACTTAGACATTAATATTCCCTGGCCCTGTTCCACTCCATGTCATCCCTACCTTTTTGTCTTGTGTTCAGGATCAGCTAGTGCTCAAATTTCATGAATGTTTGGAAAAGGTAATTCAGAAACCAGAACTGCAATAATATTTTTTTCATTGAGTGGCAGAAAAGAGTGAAACAAAACAGCAGAGAGACTAACAGAAACCTGAAGACTGAAAAGATAAGTAACATATGAAGGGGAAAAAAAAAAACCACACACAAGAAAATGCAATGCAGAGAAACAGTGACAAAGAAAGAATGAGGAAAATAGTCACAATACTGACAAAATGCTATGAGATACAAAAAAATCATAAAACAAGTTAGTAATCTGATATATAACTTCACATTCTCACTTAAGTCTATTTTAATTTAAATTATCGCTTGAAATTGTATGCAGTTTGCTAAATTTAAAAATCAATTTTTCAATACAAGCTCAACCTATTCACAGCCATGAATACAGTGCTTTTCTGTAAGCAAAACTGAATTTCAGGACACTGGAACATGACTCATTTTAATCAGGAGCTCCTCTGTCTTCAAAACTATGCCACCTTAGTTACAGCAAACATAATTTTCAGTCCAATTACAAACAATTATAAGTTCACATCCTTCTTTAAACATAACATTCAATAGTTGTGAGAATCTCTAGAAGTATGATTTTGTATTGCAGTGCAACACCACTGGAAAGCAGACTTGCCTTTACCCTACTTACATATTAAAACTCAAAGAAGCAAATATTTATCTACTGAGAGCTGCAGGGTTATGTTTCAAGGCTATGTTTGAAAAGATGGTCATAACCAGAAAAATATCATTGCAGCTACATTCCATATTGGACAGGAAAGAAGAAGGGATAATCTAGCAATACATACAAAGTTAGTTCTCTCTTTTTGACTGCAATATCCATACAAGCCAGATACAAAGCTTAAATTATTACCGTTTTGTTCACTGTCATTTTGGCAGCTGATCCAAAGTCCACCAGTTTAATGTGTCCTGTCCGGTCAATAAGAACATTCTCTGGTTTGATATCTCTGTAAGCAAGAAGAAAACAGTCAGCTTTGTGTTTTTCCCCAGTATCACATCTGGACAATAGTATCTCCCTTTTCAGCTACACTCCAGCATTTACTCAGCTGCAGAAAACCTTAACAACACACTACTATTTGAGTCTCATTTCCAAGTGCTGTTCTGCTTCCAATTAAATAAGAAATTGGTCAAGTTCCCTTCATCGTCACGAGATCCCCTTATCTCATAACTGTTTATAAATATCTAAACTGTGGGAAAGATGGACGTGAACTCTTAAAGGAGGGGAGCAACAACAGAAGGAGCAATGGGCAGAAACTGGAACACAGGAAGTTCCACACTAACATAAGGAATTCAGAGTGACTCAGCTTACTCTGGGCATCCAGGCAGCCACCTTACATTAGAAAGCCACAACCTATATGATGTAAAAGCAACCATTACAGTTCCTTGGAACATAAAACACTGCATGACACATCCAAAGTCTCAGAATTTATGAAATAAATCTTCCTTTAAAAAAAAAAAAAAAAGGACATCTACAAGAAAGGAAATGTACAATTCTATCCATCAGTAAATGGAAGAAATCACCAATATAAATTACAGCTGTACCCTTTATGCCTTGATAGAATTTTTAGAAAATTCTGTGGTATTTAACTGTTCCAACATATTATACCACCCTCTTCAACAAGCAGGTACAGCAAGCTTTAACAACCACATTACGTTTTTGTACTGCTTGGTACTAATAAAAATAAGCCTTCATTCTGGAAATTATTTTTCTATTATGGATTTTTTGTTTTGTTTTAAGCTAAGCCTAAAAGAAATATTGTTACGTATATTTTCTTAATATTAGTTCGAAATTTACATCAAAGTGAATGCCTTTAGCTGCAATTACAGTTGCAGTATGATTAATTTTCTGATTTTCTCTTCTAATACAGCATGTGAAATAGTGTCCTTTAAGAGGACAGAATGCATCATTCCAGAGCACTTGATCTGGAACGATACTGATTAAGTACTATGTGTAACACAAAGCAGCCTTTACCTACCGGTGTACATAACCCATCTGGTGGACACTGTGAATGGCTAGAACCATCTCTGCCAGGTAAAACTGCACCATGCTCTCATCTAGTTGGTCCTCATATCGGTTTAAGAGCGACAGCAAGTCCCCTCCAGGCTGGTACTCCATAACCTTCATAAAATTGTAGAGGAAAAGATATAGTTTATATATACCAAAGGTGTTCCATTCAACTCCCCCACATTACACTGTACACATACTAAAGAGTAGTATTAAATGCTGGAAAATTTGCAGAAGATGGGCACAGTTCAGACACCACATCGTTCTTAATGATAACAACGTTAACAGCATTCAATAGAGAAGAAAAAGACCAGCATTACCAAGTAAAGATTTTTCTTGTCCTGAAATGCATATTGTAACTGTGGAATCCATGGACTGGTACTCTGAGATAATATACTGCGTTCTTCCTCAAAAAATGACACCTTCAAAAAAAGGAAATGTTCCGTTATCTGCTGATGAAAGTGGGTTAGAATACATTAGAATTCTCTAGTTTTAGAAATATGCAAGTCTGTGCCAAAGACATTATATAAAACAAATTACTTAGAAACCATTAAATACCACTTCCTCGTGATGCGTGCTTTTAAAAAAGTAATATTACTCCTTTGTGCATTCAGTTTCCCTCCCACCTTCTGATGTCCACTTTGTTGGCAACTGAACAGCCCCTGAAGCAAAGGCCAGCTCTCCTTTCAAACTGGCGAAGTATCCACCCATTTGGAGTGTAATCTTCACCTCATCTGGATTGGCCCTAATAGAATAATGCTAACCTCAGAAATCAGACCAACAGAAAAGGTGCTAGGACAATTATAGGGAAGCACCTCTCTGCCAATTCAGTAATAAAATCATGGAAGATATTAAAATACAAGTTGATCTTGAAAGCCTATTTTCACAACTATTCCTTTATTCAGACAGAGTTCTGGACAATTAGAAACTAATTTACAGAAATACTGCTAGTTCATTTAGGTCACTGTTCCCTACTTTCACTAAGTGTCACACTGTGGGTAACAACACAGTTTGCTCTTCTTGCCAACCTGTGCCAAAGCAAGAGTCATTTTAGTTTATTACCATTTCTAACAGTCACAAAGAACTTTGGGAGCTAGAGAATCTCAGGAGCAACTTCACTGCAGCCATATACTGGAAACAATTACTTTAGATATCACTGTACAAACCCATAAAGCCCTTCATGTACTCTGTCCTACACGTCATCTCTCATCAGCAGAAGATTAACTTCCACTTCTCATCAAAGTATGGTAACAACCATCATTATTATTAGTTTGTGTGTTTGGGGTGTTTTTTTTTGTTTTTAAGTTTTCAAGTTAAAATGTCTCTCAAGGCAGGGAGAAGCTCCCTGTAGAACATCAGTCACCACAGTTTGCCATCACACCCATTTTTGATGTTGTACATTGCTCTTTAAAATAAAATAAGAACTTAATGAATAGATTACCTGAAAATTTAAGCCATATCAAGTTGTTCATCAAGCTGATCAAAACAGACTCATTTTTTTATTATTTATTGTTTCTTATCTTACAATATAGATGATAAGTTCTTTGAGACAAGGGCTGTTTTTCTGTTTTGTATGGCACCTCACCCATTCACAGTCTGTGACAATGGCTTTTAGACAGAGCAAAATTACTACTTTGTTGAAATGTAAGATTATTCGTCCTATCCCATATTTACGTTAAACAAAAATATATCTTTTACAAATTTACAATTTTTAAGTATAATAGCAGTGACATAAAGGAAATGCTCATCAAGTTGTGGTGTATGGTTCTGTCATCACAGAAAAATATACATACTTGCTCCTGTGCCAACAGAGACTCCTTGCTCATCACCTTCATAGCATACACATCACCAGTAACTTTCTCTCTTACTACTTTTACATCTGCAAAGTGACCACAGCCAACCACACACTTTACGTCAAAATCCTTCGCACTGGGTTGGAGTTCCCTTAATTCAGCTATAGTCTCTGCATCTATAAAAATAAGACATTTATTTTTAGGTTAGCTAACTGGCACTTCATAATGAACACAACATCCGCTGTGGGGAATAAAACAAAAAAAAAAACCAATAAAAAAACAGAATATTTGCATTCCAGACTCAAAAGAAATGTTAAATCATTCCAGAATACGCTTCTTAAACAGAATACACAATACTAGAAAAAGACAGTATTAATACATAGTTAAAAGTGAAATAGGGTACATAAAAAGAATCAGGAAATGCTAAGACAGTTCCCATAGCAACCATAATTCTGTCCCATTCATCACACCATCGACTGATAGCCTCTTTTGTTTCTTATTTTCTTTCCAGCTATCCCTTGCCAATACAAAGCACGTTCACTAAACATGAGAGCTTTACCCAGTCAAGTTCTCCAAGTCCAGTGGCAGGGTTCAGTCTTCTGCCTGTGGGAGGCACTAGTCCATTGTCTTACAAACAGCTGTAAGCATTTCTTTCAGATGTGACTTCAGGTTTTCCATTGACTAGTTTCAACCACTATGCACTGTGACAGATAATTGCTCTCTATAGCGTTCTAAAAATTCTTCATACTCCAGCAGACAATTTCTCTCAACTAAAAACTGCTGGATGGAACACTAGAAGAGCACGATAAATTACTGTTTACCAAATTTTTTGTGTACCTTAACAGAATGGTCGATGAAGTTTTTTTATTTGTTTAAGTATTTGAGCACTTTTTCAATCAAATATTTAGTCCTACTCAATTAATCCATCTGGAATTATTTCTGAAGCACAGGAACATTACACAGTATTGAGTCACTTTTAACAAGAGCAATTCTCCAGCTACAAAGTAATACAAGCAAGGAAGGGCGAACACTGGAGTCACAGAATCATTACAGTCGGAAAAAAAAAAAAAACACTAAATCATCTGATCCAACTGACAGCACACCCCCACCACGCCCAACAACCACATCCCCCAGTGCCACATCACCACAGTTCTTGAACACCTCCAGGGATAGTTGACTCCTCCACTCCCTGGGCAGCCTGTGCCAGTGCCTCAGGACTCCTTCTCAGAAGAAATTCTTCTAATATCCAACCTGAGACACCGCACCTCAAAAGCACATCCCAGCAGCGTGCCAGGTGGCCAAAAAGGCCAATGGCATCCTGGTTTGTATCAGAAATAGCGTTGCCAGCAGGAACAGGGAAGTAATTGTCCCCCCTACTCAGCACTAGTGAGGCTGCACCTCGAGTACTGTGTTGAGTTTTGGGCCCCTTCACTGCAAGAAAGACATTGAGGCCTTGGAGTGTGTCCAGAGAAGGGCATCAAAACTGGTGAGGGGTCTGGAGCATAGGCCTTACGAGGAGCGGCTGAGGAAACTGGGATCATTTCGTCTGGAGGCTCAGGGGAGACATTATTGCTCTCTATAAGTACCTGAAGGGAGGTTGTAGTGAGCCAGGGGTCGGCCTCTTCTCTTGTGTAACTAGTGACAGGACAAGAGAGAATGGCTTTAAGTTGTGCCAGGGGAAATTCAGACTGGATGTTAGGAAGTAATTCTTCTTCAGAAGAGTGGTCAGGTGCCGGAATGTGCTGCCCAGGGAAGTGGTGGAGTCACAAGCCCTGAAGTTACTCAAGGAATGTTTAGACATTGTGTTGAGGAACGTGGTTCAGTGAGAACAAGTGGTGATAGGTGGACAGTTGGACTGGATGATCTCGTACATCTTTTCCAACCTCGGTGATGCTGTGATTCTAAAAGCCACTTGCAATTTGCCTTTCTGGAATTAAGTAAAGTTTAGAAAGATGGCAAGGTTCCCTTTGCAATATTGAACCCGCCCACAAGAAGCGAGATGCAAAGTCCTACATTATAATCATCAACAAATTTAAGTAACTATGACATAATTTAAATAACCAGGTTCTTAAGGACTGTCTTTTAAAACAACACCTAAAAACTACTCCCGGGAACACTTACACTTCCTGACAAAGTTGCCAACGTGTTTGATTTTCATTAAAGCGGGGTTTCTACACTCTTCAAAAAGCGCGAATAAAGAATCGAGGATGCCTTCCCGGGAGAGAGGAGACATCTGCTGTTGAGTCACAAAGAGTGGCTTCCCCTGGAATAAAAAAGAAGCAACAGCAGATGGAGTCTCAGACAACAATGAAAAGCCCCAAATCAATAACATATGTATAGAGCAGATTATATATTATTCATTTAAATAATTACCACTTTAGAAATTAGATAAGTAACGCAAAAGCAGGAGGTGAGCGTATCAGCTCAGGACCTCTAAATGTAATGGCTGTTACAGGTACTTTACCTCTACACAAAGCAGTCTTTTAAAAAGGTTGTTAAAGCTCAGATCACAGCTTTGTTGGCTCTATCTACAACCACTGATGACTCTGATCTGACTGCTCGTCCTTGACATCGCACCGTATGTTTTATTCATGGTACAAATAGCTGAATCAATCAGCATCAATATTAGCTCTGGAAGGAGAAGCTGTTGCACCTCAGAGGATCAAACAGCAGCTGGCTGGGGAAATCTGCCTCCTGACAAACGCTCAGCTCTATCTCCCGTGGAAAAGACACAGATTCAAAGACGCAGAACGCAATATTCCATCTTCACATGGGAAAATCCACTTGCATTAAAACATAACCAGATGCACAACTCGATTTTGTGCAAACTATGCACGTGGCTCTGTACATTAATGAGTGATCCCCTTCCTTTACCCCTTCCTCCAAAACGCACCATGGGTGTGCTTTGAGACCCACACGGCCCAAAGCTGCGCTGTAGACGGACACAGACAAAGCTGAGGTGAGCAGGCCAACAGCAGACAGACGATTTTTACCTGAAAGAGCAGGTTGAGGCGTGAGGCGCGGCTAGCGATGGGCTCCACGGGGCTGTGTTTGAACTTCAACATCCCGGCGAGTTATCTCGTATAAAAGGACACCTGGGGAAAAAAAAAAAAAAAAAAAAGGAGAGGGACTTCAGCGAGTGACATTGAATAAAAGCAGAAAGAGCGTGGGAGGAGAACCTACGTTGCTTCCACAGAGACAAAGCTTACCGCACCTAGAGAGCCAGAAAGCGTTCGGGGCATCCGAACAATCGCGTTACCTGAGAACAGCGGCAGGTGGAGAACAGAACCCTCCCGAGCAGCAGCACATGCACGTCACGGATCCTCCGCCCGCGCTCCCGCCTCGCGTCCCCTCAGCGCCGGCGGCGCAAACCCCAACTTTACCGCCATTCCGGTTTGAACGCGGCCGGGGCGTGTCCCCGTGACCATCACTTCCGGCGGCGCGCGCCCCGCGCCCTCCCCTCGGCCAATCGCGGGGCGCGGCGCGGCGGAAGTGCGGTGCTGAGGGGACGCGGTCTCCCCTGAGGCGCGGCGGCGCGTTACCCGCGCGTGGGGCGGTAACGGCTGTAACTGGCGGCCCGCGCTGCCCGCCCTGCGGGGTGGGGGTCCCTGAGGAGAGCTACAGGGCTCCCTAAGATCCTGTGTGAGGGAGGAGTCGGAGGGTCCGCAGCACTCGAGCAGCGCCCCGTGCACCTTGCGTGTGTGCTGCTTGCCTTGTAGCTCATTTATTCTTTTCTTCTCCCAAAGCGTTGCAGAAATGACTCATTCTTTAATAGTTGTGGCTGGAGCTGGTCCAGCTGCAGGCTGCACGTCATAGCTGGCAGCAGCGAGCTGCCCGGTAGGACTGCCAGAGGGGAAATAAAAACGTTTTCAGCAGCTTTCAGGGGTTTTTTTTGTTTGTTTGTTTTTGTTTTTGTTTTTTTTTTCTGGTTTTAAAATGCTCGTTTGACCTTCCTGTCCTTTTTTTGTGACGTGTGACTGTTTCATTCCGTGTGTAGGATAATTAGCTTTCAAGTGGAGCGGTGCCAGCTTGGTCTCCTCTTGGAAGCACGGACGTGCCATCCATCAGAATGCTGAGAGGAGTGCAGCGTGACCTTGTTGAGGAGTAGCAGTGGTGTCAGTGGGGAGCAGCAGCGTGAGCATTGGTCCTGCATGCACGCGTATATTGCACGCTTGTGCAAAACACAGGGTGCCATTTTGAAGTGCTCCTTGTAACACAGTGGCTTGGCAGGATTTAAGCTGGTAATAGAAATGTAAGTGACAGTGTTCCTCTCAAATAACCACGTTGCCATATAGTGACTTAAGATGTTTTGCTATCCAGCAATCATCTTAGTTACACTAATGCTGGCTTGATATTTAGCCAAGGGCTGGTGGCTTGATTACCTTATGACTGTATACAAGTTATATATAGAGATCTGTGCTTCGTGCTACCTCTTCCAGTCTACCTCCAGAACAGTGGCATTTTTAGCATATTTCTCATCCCAAAGTTACTTATTTGGGTTCATTTCAAGTTATTAAACCTGACAGAGCTTTTAAAATCTAATTTACTGTCCACCACCTACACTACCTATTTGCTTTTTGGATTCCACTCAGGACACTGTCATTGCCTATATCTCATCCACAGCTGCAAAGCATAGGAGTGATCAGCTCTGAAATATAAGTGCATTTTAGTGAAATACCACATTGATATTTGGAACTCCATCTTGTCTAAAGATTTTGGACGTGTCTCAGTTGTCTGGTATCCAAGTGAAAGGGAGAACTTTGCACTTCTCTGATTTTCCCCTTCTCCATCCTACCTTGTACACAAATGCCATTAGCCCCATCTCTTGTAACTGCTAAAATCACTGAGAAATATCCACACTATTTCTAATGCCGCTTGGGAACTTGCCATATCTATTCATTAGTTTAGATTTGGAAAATGGGGAATGCAACAATGAGTTATCTTTCTGACAGTTCATTTCTATCTTGGCTGGTGTAACAAATTCAGGCTCTTGCGTGGGACACCCAGAGATAGAGTTCTCATTGCAGAAGGGGAAGGGCAACATAATAAGGATGAGGTGAAAGATCTAAAGACCCCTCTCCTCAGCCAGGGTTTGGATTGGTGTTCTGTGCCAACCCACAGAGATGAAAGGAGAATCAGCCACACCTTGTAACTTGAACACAAGGTTAATTTTTCTTAATAAAGCAGTTGAGGGCTCAAGTTAGATAGCTCCCTTCAGTAACATCCTCAAATACTTGCTGTTGCCAGAAGCAGCTGTGATCACATTAGCAATAGCAGATCACACATTCACTTTTCTTCTATGTTGCTGTGTGAGATGCTCACATTAACAAGATTGTATGCTTATGAAATAAAACGTAGCAAAAGATACAACTGTGACCAAACTTATCAAAATGTTAGGAAAATAGAAGTTGAAGTGATGGAGGGAGTTGAGGAGACAGAGAAAAGCAATTTCGCTGACAAAACCCACTTCTGATATCTCAGGTGAAAAATACATACTCTTTCAGACCAATATGTATTTAATTTTCCTTCAAGTTGGAGACACGAAATCTTCAGAGTGAAAGTGATTTACTTCATTCTTCTGATTTGTGAGCAAGGGCAATACTGTGTCTACCAGCAAAATTACATATCACTTTTTGTTCTCGGCAACTACTCCAGTGGATAACCTCAGTTAACTTGAAGGCTCATGAGGAAACCTGCAATTGTACAAAACTAGGGGTTGTTCCCTGCAATTAAATGAATAGATCATTCAAAAACGAGCAGAGTAAATAGTTCTGTGACTTTTGCTAACCAGGTCCCAGTACGGTGCTCAGTGTGTTTCGATGTCTCACTGTGCACTGAATTGCTTTCCATCCATTTGACTTTTTGTTTTTTAATAAAAGTAGAGATTTCCCTTTAAATTCCTTGGCCAAAAAGTTCCCTCCCTCGTACTGTTGTATAGTGCCCCAAGGTGACTGCGTTGCAAACATTTCTTATGAATGACTGTAACACCACTCGGGCTTTCTCAGAGTCTAGGACACTAAATAAATATATTTAAAAGCAGAAGCTCTGGCAAGCAAGTACTCTAACATTTCACCAAGAACTTGATACTCATTCTCATCCAAACTAGCATAGCCATATTTTAATGGACAGAGAGACGCCAAATCCCTTTGTAACACCATGTGTCTGTGTGAACTTATGTATCTACAGCATCATCATTCTTAAGTACCTTCATCTTTGGAGCAGCAAGACACTTGTCGCTGCTCCCTGGAAGCTGACTTCCTGAGATTTACTGATGGCTAGGAGGTAGTAAAAAGGCTCATGCATCACAATTCTGGGAGCAGAGCGTGATGAAAATCTCCTGTCTCTTGTCCTACCTTGAAAATCTGCTGTTTCCAAATCTTACAGGCTGCTATCAGTTTGCAATCTAAGCTTCCAGAGCATATGGATCCCAGAAATACATCAAGATCTTCGGTGACTTTTTGTTATTGTTGAATGTTGTGACTGGCCTTAACAATAGCTAACCTACATGTGTATTTTAAAACAGCTCTAGGCCATTCTGTAACCCAAACAGTATTTAAAAGATGTTTTAATAAACCATGGTCTTCCTTTTTTTTTTACCCTAGCCTTAACCCTGAGCACAGCTGGGTGATCAATTTCTGCATCAAAATAAAGCTTTGAACTTGGCTGATTTGTGTTCTGCCTTCAACCCTTGAGAATAAGTAGCTCTCACTTTTGACTATTGGGATTTAGAAAATGCTTGGCTCCTTGGCGTATTTTTTCCACTTTGTTTTCCCAGACTATCACAAAATATTCAAATGAGTTGTGATAGGGATACACGCCTATAGGAAAAATACATATTGGCACAACACATAGTGAAGAATAACAGCTATGGAAGAGACAAGTGACTTCCTTTCCAGAGAAAGATAGAAAGGCAAAGAGAAATAATCACTAGGAAAACAACTACACTGACTTTCCTCTGCAGTACTTTTAATTTGCTCTTTATAATTTTTGAAAGAAGACTGCTCTGCAATTATTCTCCTAGGATAAGCAGAAAGGAAATGAAACGTTAAGAAACCTAAATAGTTTTCTTGGTGTTTCTTCCCTACACTTCCACTAGAAGTTAGATACTGAGGTACATCTGATAATATTCTTCAAGGTTATTCTGACTGAAACGCTGAAGGCCTTCTTTGTTTGTATTAGCAATGTGCTCATGTATTATGTAAGTTTGTCTTCACTATTTTTTTAATACAATGTTTTAATTTTCTTTATATTTACACAAGTGCAATCTGTTAAAATAATGTTTTAAACAAGCACTGTAGCCTTTCTATTAGTTACATAACCATCATCTCTGTTTTTAATTATTTAATAAAGGCCAAACAGATACCTATGATGCTCATCACACCTCATTCTCCAAACAGAACTCAGTGATTGTCCACCAAGCTCTCCCAACATTACAGCCCTATGCTGAATCACTCTTTAAAACCAAAACAACCGTGCTGTTTCAGGCATGACCAAAATGAAATGGTAACTGAGTCAGAACAATCCTTTCTATATGCAACCTAAGCANACTATTGGGATTTAGAAAATGCTTGGCTCCTTGGCGTATTTTTTCCACTTTGTTTTCCCAGACTATCACAAAATATTCAAATGAGTTGTGATAGGGATACACGCCTATAGGAAAAATACATATTGGCACAACACATAGTGAAGAATAACAGCTATGGAAGAGACAAGTGACTTCCTTTCCAGAGAAAGATAGAAAGGCAAAGAGAAATAATCACTAGGAAAACAACTACACTGACTTTCCTCTGCAGTACTTTTAATTTCCTCTTTATAATTTTTGAAAGAAGACTGCTCTGCAATTATTCTCCTAGGATAAGCAGAAAGGAAATGAAACGTTAAGAAACCTAAATAGTTTTCTTGGTGTTTCTTCCCTACACTTCCACTAGAAGTTAGATACTGAGGTACATCTGATAATATTCTTCAAGGTTATTCTGACTGAAACGCTGAAGGCCTTCTTTGTTTGTATTAGCAATGTGCTCATGTATTATGTAAGTTTGTCTTCACTATTTTTTTAATACAATGTTTTAATTTTCTTTATATTTACACAAGTGCAATCTGTTAAAATAATGTTTTAAACAAGCACTGTAGCCTTTCTATTAGTTACATAACCATCATCTCTGTTTTTAATTATTTAATAAAGGCCAAACAGATACCTATGATGCTCATCACACCTCATTCTCCAAACAGAACTCAGTGATTGTCCACCAAGCTCTCCCAACATTACAGCCCTATGCTGAATCACTCTTTAAAACCAAAACAACCGTGCTGTTTCAGGCATGACCAAAATGAAATGGTAACTGAGTCAGAACAATCCTTTCTATATGCAACCTAAGCATGTGTAGGAGAAGCTGCATGGGAATCTCAGAACGATAAGAAATACCTGTGTCTTGGACCTGTGGCCAAGTAATGCTGCCCCACTCTTCTCTGAAGAGCACGGTCCCTACTCTAAAGTGATCAGGCTTTGAGTAAACTGATTAAGAGAGAAAAGGGGATTTTCTAAGGAAAAAAAAGCCAAAATTCATGAGGCACTTGTATAGACAGTAAAGTTTGTACAGTGCTCTGGAAAGCATCTTTCACTGCTCATACCCACAAAGCGTACATCTGTCTCCTACTGATATCACTGTAGCACTGGGGAGCCTTATTACATACTAAGAAGTGAAGAGCTGGTAGTCAATTTCCAATGTCAATCACATATAGGAAAGAATTTGTTACTTTTTTCTTTTTTAATAAAGTTTGGGTAAAGGCAGTTGAGTGAAGCTGGCCTGAGAAAATGAGATTATATTCACTTCTGAATGCTGCTCTCTACGTTTGCCACCTCAAGCACTCTGGAGCAATTTATACTGGAAAGACATTTAAACGCTTCTGTCGTCTTATTCCTGAGTCTCACTCTTGGCTACAAGCTTCACATCAGTCTCCTCTTTCTTATGGTTAAATAAAACGTTATCTTTTATAACTTCAAAGTTACACTGGTGTTTTTTTTCTTAATAATGAAAATACTTACTCCAGTAAAGCTTCATGGAGGTGTTTTGCACAACCGCTGCCTTAAAACTGTAAGAGGTTTTAAATTCATAGAGAGAAGAACAGTATCTCATACATAGGTTGCTCCGAAAGTAATGCCTCATGTTTATTTCTGTAGAAACTACAAAAAAAAGAGCACGATTACACTATTTGGTAAAGCAATTTCCCAGCTACAAAATGCTGTTTTTTAAACGTAGTCACCACCAGCAGTGGCAAAGAGCCTATAAGATGTGCTCATAAAAATCTGCACCAATGGACATGACACACTTGCTGTCATCACGGCTGAAACGCAGCACCCACCACCTCACTGTGCTCACATCCACTGGTAGATCTCCATAAACGTTCAGCAAACATCGACGAATGTCAGTGGGTGCCCTTATTCCACATGGAGAAGTTCAGTTCCATACCTTAGCCTCATATTCACTGCCATGTCAGACACCCTGTGTCAGAGTGCCCCTCTGCTGCCATCTGTCACACTGCAACAACATGTAACAGGACATTGGTGGGAAGGTTCAGCGTCCATCCACCTCAGATGTTGTGGGCCAACATAATAAAATAGGAGGCATTACTTTCAGAGCAGCCCTTGTATCTTGTGCAGGTAGGATAGTCAGGTCCCCCTTAGGGCATGCAAGAATGAGAGACTGCATGGAGGGAGGGCATCTGGGAAATCAGAAGGGAATGTGCCTTTAGCCACATGAAATTAAGCTTTTTCTTTCTCATAATTTGTCCTCCACACTGATTTTTTTTTCTGTAGTATTTATCATAAAACAAGTATATAATTAGTTGCTGGATAAATAATGTATTAATTTTAGATACAGTGAAAAGCAAATGATCTCTGTCATCCCTCAGCCTCAGGCTTCCTTTGTGCTATTACGGGAACACCCCTGATTTCAAAAAATTATTTCATGGAAAGCAATTTATTAAACCTCACGATCTGTCAAGACACATGAATATTGATGTGTTCACATTAGCATCCCCTGCAATAGCTGGAAACTAAATTTGGCATGACATAATGGGAGTTGTGTGTTGCAGAGCAACAAGTGACAGGGTCTTAATTAAAGTAAAACAGACAAAGTATCTGTGCAATTACAGTAAACATACAGTTTTGTCTTAAATGTAGCTAAAGAACTCCTTGCATATTTTCAGTGTCATGGAAAATAAGATAATATTGAATTTTTTTAGAAGGTAAAACCTGGAACAGTGCAGGTACAATTTAACATCTGGAAATTGCGTGTAACACAATATTCAATTACTCTGGAATTTAAATCCAGTAATTGTGTACACAGTGGTTATACCAACTTATATTTTACCTAGATTCCAAAGGAACCTACAAAGTGTCTTTATCGTGAAGCTATGAAATTCCGTTGAGAGCGCAATTAAAACTGAATAGCAGCTTAATTGTAAATTGGTCCGAAGACAAGTGAGTTCCAGTGGTTTGAAGGAGGACTTTTCCATGCCCTAAATCAACAGCTCTGCATGAAGGACACCACAACAATAATTTAGTTGCTGGTGGGATGCTGATATGTGCTTCAGTGCCATGTGCTGTACTTCCATTTGGAAACCTGCTGTTCCTGTGGCCCTGACCTGTGTTGCAAGAAGTTCTGACCCACTGCAGTCCACACACTATATTCAGAGAATGGAAATCTGACTGCCATCAAGAGAAAGTACCCTCAAAAGAATAATTCTGTCTTAATATCATTAGTAGGCTCTTCTTAGTTGATCTCTATCATTGAGATCAGCCAGAAACGGTGATGTGCCAGACAGACATCTCCACATCCAACCCTGATGAGTAGCAGAGCTGCACATGTCCATCAGTCCTTTTGGTTGACTTCCAGGAAGGTGGAAGAGTGTGAATTAATTTAGGAGTTAGCTAGATGGCGTTGAAAGTGACTCACGTGTTGCTATCCTGTGGTGATTCTGGACAGGATAGGTCTGGTCACTGTTTGGGGTTTTATGGAATAAATTGGGTTAGGCTGAGGTGTGAGGAGTTCCAATGTCTGTTGTCTAAAAGCAAAATAAAACTACTCACTTATACCTATAGTATAACAAATACCTTCAAACTGAAGCACCAAAATTAAGTTTTTTTATTATTTATTATTTAAAATAGATGGTTATGTGAGCTGTTTTGAAGGGCCTTGTTACTAACTCTGGGGAAATCAATTAAGATATAAAGACAGACTTGACTTATTCACATAACCAAACCTAAAAGACCTTACCTAGTGTAGGGAACCTGCTTTGGCAGGGGGGTTGGACTCGATGATCTCTTGAAGTCTCTTCCAACCCCTATGATTCTATGATTCTAAAAGAAGTTCTAATTTTTATCTTTTAAAGATTTCTTCCAAATGTTCCAGTAAACAACAATCTGTGCACAGAAGCCATGCAAGATGTCGGCAGGCATGAATAGAGTATAGAAGAACAATAGTAGCAGTAGTTCAGAGTAAAAATAAAAGCATCAGATGTGGCAATGACAGCTTTAATGTAGAAGGACTCTTCCAGGTAAGACTAAAAGGAATTTAGTTCTGATTGCCTGTCTATTTTTTAATTTGGAATCACGATTTTGGTACTTTACAGATTTAAGATGTTCCTGCTCTGAGTGGGTGTGTTCATTCCTGTCTTGAAGAAATCAGCCATGGCAGCCTACATGTTACTTTATTTAATTCTTCTAGAATTAGTTCTATACTGTTTTCTTGAAGGCCAAGAAATATTTTACAGTAACTATTGTGGAATTCTGATTTTTAAGCAGTTTTCCATTATCAGAACTGTAATGACAAGGGATTAAGAGAAAGCGGTGACAAAGAGTGAGGCAACTTAATGTTCAAATAGGGATTGAATGACAATTGCTGGCTGTGCTGCAGGTCAAGTTGCTATTGGCCTGGCTCACACTGTTTTCTTACACTTTTACATTTACTCTGCTGTTTGGTTGCAAGACCAAATGAAGAGGAAAAATAAATGGGAGATGGTTGCAGCGATGCAGTGTTCACAGTCTTCCAAGAAGTTGCATTTAGCCATTTTTAGCAGATGGCTCAATATTAAAATACTGGTTCTGAAAGAAGAATGGAAACTCCAGATAAAAGAAGAGTTTCTGTGGAATGAATGTTTCTGGCCATAGAAAAGGATTAGGACTACTTTTCTTCTATCCTATCTTAAAGCATTGCAGATGGACTTCCTCCCTTAGGTTATAAAAATCAATGTTTAATTAAAGGTGTTTTTACACTTGTGTTTCAAATTCCTCTATAATTGAAAGAGTCAGGTAAGTACAAAAGTAGAATATGTTCCACTTTCTGCTCTTCCCATCATTCAGCCATCCAGCTTTCCTCAGAGCATTGATTCTCTAAAATTTGAAATGGATCGGAAGCAGCATTTATGAATTGTACCTGAAGGTGAAAACAGCTCATAGCAATTACTTTCTTGGGAATAAAGACAGAGGTACAGATTTGCTGGGCCTTAGTAAATAATACACTTATTAAACCTTATGAACATGAAACAGAAATCACTCAGCTCTTCATATCCAACAATTATTAGGAAAAAGCCCAACAGCCAACCTAAAAATGATAAATAAAAATGACAAAAAATTCTAGATTAAGGAATTGTGATTTGCTAACAGCCCCTGTAACACAGACCGCTGGCTGCTACCTAAAATCCTCCATAAGACAGCAGGGAAGGCACTGGGGAAGGCCAGTTTCTGCATCAACTCAGTCCATTATGAAAATGGCAGTGGGTATTTGGAGATGAAGGTTTTAGAACACAAGGTGCTGGAATAAAAGACTGTTTTCACACAGGCTCTATAGTCTGTTTGTCCTCTGTCCTTGTGGTACTCTCCTGGGTTTCAGTGGAATGCTGCTCAGTAGCCAACATCAAAAGATGATCCATCTCCTAGTTAGTGTCAATAAGCACAGCTACTCCTCCACTGAAAAGAGCTCTTAAAGCCTACTGCTTCTCTGTTTTTCCAAGCTGGGATTCCTCGCTGAGGAGGCACAGCCACAGCAATGTGCTGGCAGTGCTGTTCAACAGCCTCCATGTGTGTGCTAAAGGATGGCTGTCCCTCAGCCAGTCTTCCCACCTTCTGGGCAGGCACTTGGGCAAAAATACCATCCAGACATTCAAAAACTTTCAATAAACAGGATATTTATAAATGATAAGAGGCAGTAAAAAGCCTGCTTTATGCACCCTCTTGTCCAATGCCCTGCTGTGGTGTGAGCAGGAGGGTGCACAGCGTGAATCAGATCAGAAAATGGCAACTGGTAAGTAACGTTTTTCTTCACTGTCAAGTCTCTTGTCAGGAGCCACTTCTGCCCAAGCTGCACATAAATTGTGGGTTGTTGGTAGATCAATGCTCTCTCGCATCATTTGCACAGTGCTTCGTGCCAGAACCACAGGACTGCAGGACCTCAGTTGTAAAAAACAATCAATAAACCCGGGCTGCTTGTGATGCTTAGTGACAAATTTTCACTGCCTGGATGGCTATATTTTAATTTAGACAAAAATAGCTAACACCGCACTTGCAATGCAAAAAGTCATCTGCTACTTATCTAATGTGTAATTCAATAATTCCTATAATTGATCTTCATTGACAGTTTATGCAAGCTCACTCACCCACACTGCACATATTGTGCTTCCTGACATAATTCCCAACATAGGCTGTGATATTTCAACAGAGGAAGCTTGTTAAATCAGGTCAAACAAAATAAAGGATCAGAATCTGCTGCAAGTCCTTACAGCTGTCTGTCTTTTCACCTCCCCCTACAAAAACAACAACAAAAAAATCACTTGTTGGTAATTTTATAACAGATCAAAAATGCAAAGACCCCATTTAAGGGCTGACCACCACTGGAGAAGGATCTCTTGTTGGAGATCCCTCCTGTGTGGAGTTTTTCCCTGTGAACCTCGATCCTCAGAGGCAGGTGAGTAGTTCTCTTTATATCAATTGTCTCTTTTCCATCTTGATTCTTTCTAAGTTATACCATCTGTAAAATATCTCAGCTAACTACACCATTTGGTATTATTTATTTTGTTAGCCTTACAGTGATTCTATAAATCTATGATTCTATACCAATGTATCAGACACCTTTGGTTTAATTTTCTGCAAATACAAATAAAACTTCAGCTTTTTAAACAAAGCATTAATTGAAGCACAGAGACAGACACTTCTCCAGCATTCCATTATTACAGATTATCTTGTCAACTTTAAGGACCAATGCTATAGCACCTGAGCAAACAACTCCCATGAATAACCTCTTTCAACCTCAAGCCTTTTCCCCTGTTAAATGGAGGTAGTCTGAAGAGTAACTTACCAACTGTGCAGCTGAATGATTGTCCAATTTCTGATGGCTATAGCACTTCACCTTATTGAGCTAGTAAGTCATTGTGAGAAAAAGGGAAGCAACCAAGGGTGACCCATGTGCAGAGGCAATAAAAAGTCACAGCAGCCTGCTCTTATCATAGCCACAGCAAGGCATTAGGGAGGTTTATGTGCAGAAGGATGTTGGTATGCTCCAGAGCATAGCACAGTATTTCACAAGCTCTGCAGCCATATCATTTTATATGGAAGCATCTTCTTTTTCCCACAGAGCAACTTCTGAAACACTGAATGAACAAAAACACTTCAAGGGCAAAGCCATAAATACTTCTGTTATTTGTATACAGGTTACTCTCTTGGAATAAAAAATGGAGTAGGACTGATACAGCATGTATCTTACAACACTGACTACAAAACTGACCCAAGAAATAGCAAGGATTGGTAGCTCTGGGCCAGACTGTGTGGCATGGGTGAATCACACAGGCTCATTTGGTAGGTGTGTTCAAGCAGCACTTCAGGAAGTAGTTGCCTTCCTCTCTTCTGGCCTTTTTATGGCTGAGGCTTCTTCACTTAAATGTAAAATTGACGATATAGTATGTATTTCTTTTTGCAACATCCTTGAGTCAAAGCAGTGAGGGAAATACAAAAATTATGAAGTTTTCCATATAAGGCTACGTCTGACACTTAAGAAGAGTTTTGAAGCCTCTTCTCCTACCCAACAAGACAGATTTCATCTGGTTCTAAAGCTCTTGCCATGCAACTTTCTGGAAGCTTTAGAAACCCAACCTGATCTCCAGGAGAGGGGAGGAGCACACTCCTAAATACAAGACACACAAAAGAGCCATCAGCCAAACCAGGCTCTGACGGAGAGCCAGAATTGCTGTAGATATATATCAAGAGCCTCTGCATCTAAGCCCAAAGGCTGTCAAGCAAACAAAATGTGTGCATGATCTCTATATCCTTTTACAACAGCATGTCAAAGTGCTCATCAATCCCGCTGAACAGTATTTGGCTTCGTGTTTGTCACATCCCTCATTTGTCACATTGCAGGTCACGCTTCTGTCACACACCCCATGGGAGAAGTGGGCTGTGAACTCAGACCAAGGCTGCACTGCATGTTCATGAATATCATTTCCAATGAGACTGAGCTCGCCCAGCCTTTGCAGACAGGGAAAAAATATAAAATGAGAAACAAGAATAGAAGGTGTGTTATTAAGGTAACATTCCTACCTGAATTTCACCCCCATATAGTTCATGTGTGGGTGAATATTAGATTTAAGCAGTTAATTGAATGCTGGATATGTTGGTGACAAATAGGGTCTATGCACTCCCTAAAACTTCTAGGAGTATGCAGAGCAATAATATGGGAAAGGCAGGGCAGAAAGACAAAGGAAACTTCTAATCTTCAGGTTTATTTTTAGGTCATCTATTGAATGAAGCTTTGCTTTTTCCATTGAACACCCACTCCCATCCAGCAGAGCAAAGATCCATCAACCCAGGGCATCACAGTTTTCTTCATAGTGTTGTTTTTTTTGCTTAATATGGTTAGCTAATTAGATCTCCTCTGATCAATCATTGAATTACTGCCTCAAAAAGGCATTACGATCTGATGAGAGTGCCTCACAGCATTTTAACACTTTGATTTTTCTGTCCTAACACATTTACAGCTACTGCGAACTAGGTCCTCTCTGCAAGAATAAAGAAATACTTTTTATTAAATTACAAGCGTGCTTTATCTCTCAATTTAATAAATGACCAATAAAGCTATTGTAATATGGTTCCTTTCCTTCTCCTTTCTTGTACATAAGACTAATCTCTTTAATGTTTTCCATCCCTCTTATGTTTTGATCTCAAGCTCTTTCAATCTGCAGCCTCCTCTCAAGCTCATGTTCCATTCAGCTCTTTTAATACCATCGGCATTACACACCTGTGACTTCAGCTGTGGTTACAGCATTTCCTTCCTTCATCCTCAGGAGTCTGTCCCTAAAAAATGAAGAAATGTAGATTTCAGAAAAGCCTGATAGCAGTGTATGTGTGTCGTTCAGGGGCGTTTGCGTGGGGAAGTGTGACAGTCACACACGCATGGTGATGTGATTTCCTGGGCCGTACAGGCCAAGGGGACTTCAGTCCTGCTGGCCCCGTGCTCTGCTGACTGCTGCAGAGCAAAAAAGGTGAGTGGAACAGATCCTAAAGCACTGAGATCACCCCTAATCATTCATTTTTAATGTCGCTATAAAGCAGTGACCTCTGGCTTAGCCCAATGCTATACAGAGTTTCTGTGCTAATGGTCTAGTAGAAAAATGAGAAGACTTTCTGAGTAATGCTCCTCTTAGAGATGCAAAGCACTATACAGGGAGAAAAGATTTTTTTTTTTTTTCCCTTTTTTCTTTTGAGTAGTGGAAATAGAGGAAAGTGATTTACTTTTTAATCCCAAAGAGTGACATTTGCCAGATGCAGGAGAGTGGAACAGTGCTATGGGAAGTCTGCTTTTGCCTTTCCAGAAGGATGGTGCAGTCTGCAAGTAATTAAATGACAGAAACCAATATCCATAATTCAATGACATGTTGTAGCTATTTTTTAACTTTTTTTTTTCCTCTTACAGTCTCTTATACATAAATACGAGCCTAAAATGGGAATTACTCATACCAAGTTTTGTTTCATTGTAAAATATTCTCATACAGTAACATGTGACCACATTGGTAAAGAAAACAACAGGTCAGCCAAAAGCTGACCTGTGCTCTTACAAACTCTTACTCTGCTATTCTGAGTTGGAATGTGCTACCTGCTTTGTGGGCAGCAGGCTCCAGAGAGATGCACGCCAGTCTGGCAACTCTCCATTCAGTGAGGCAGAAAAGTGGCAAAGTGAAGGAGACTTGGAAACCAGGAACTGGAATATGAAAACACTGGATTTGCGTTTTTCTAGGGAAATTATGAATGGAGTATTTTTGCAGCAAGATTGATGACAGCACCCAAATTAACCCCCATTAATCGGACTGGGAAACAAATGACCGACTGGAAGCTCTTTTCCTAGCACCTGCAGTGTTTCCCATGCTCAGACTGCTAAAGGAAAGATGGACATTTCCAGGTTCCCTCTGGAGCCAAGAGGATGAGAGGGAGGTCTCTGCTTCAGACCGCCCTGCAGAACCAGTGCTCCTGAGGACGTGGACATCCAGGCTCCTGCCCCCTGATGCTATTTCACTTGCTGAAAGCTGTTTCAGGAGGAAAGAGCAGTTTGAACAGAACTTGGACTTCTCGAAGAGGCATAATGAGAAGTTTGATTACTTTAATTTTATCCTTGTTTTTTTATTCTGTGTTGATTTCTTTCTGAACACCCATGTCAATACAGAACACTCCATTTCTTCTGAGGTAGTATTTAGTAAATGCTACAATGTGATCTAGTACTTATACAACATTAAGAAGCAATATGTGAGTTTTCCAGCTTGAACTGATACAGGTAAGATGAAAGGAAGGAATATTTCCATATATGATCCTATTACCAGCACACACATGTTCTGGTAATCATCTCACCCTACCTAACCCCTGCCCATCCTCTGCATCAAGATGCCAGGCATTTAACTTTGGCCTGAAGATGACATGTACGAGGTAACAATGGCCTTTTCAGTAATTAAACAGTTTAGAAGAAAGAGAAGTAAAGTAACCATGGTTTGAAAGCATTAAAAGGGGGAGGATGCTGGGGAATAACACGCCCTGACTCACACTAATGCAGGGTCCCTCAACCATGTAGAGTGAGCTTCAGCTAACCAGAAGCCACTTAATTACTTCTGTTCAGTGGTTTTCCACCCACATGTTTATCACAGTTCATGCTGCTGAAAGGAGATGAAGAAACAGCTCTGGAGATGAAAAGCTTTTCCTCTCATAGGTAATGAGGGCTGCAAAAGCTCTCTCTGAAAGCTCCAGCATTGTACAAAACCAGGATGCCTCCACCCCCGTAGGACTGCCTGGTTCCTAATGATGTGACAGTCCAGGCCTTGAGAAGTTCCATACTTGGGATTAGCACCAGCCAGAAGGGTAGGTTTCTTTACACAAAATACCCCAAACCGAAACCCCAACTGCTCATTCCTTTGTTTTAAGGTAAGAAACCAGTGTGTGCAATCTGTCTGAAAAGTGTAAGCAGATTGAACAGGAGCAAAAGTTTCTCAGATCAGATTATCAGTGTCCTTCAGTGTCCACTCTCCCAGAAGTCAACATCAAAGGCAAAAGGACACATCTTCCCTGCCACAGCCAGTTGCAGCATTGGCCACAGCACAGAGGGTAAATTTTTAAGTGCTCATGAGCCCTGTGGATGGCGCTCACAAACATCCTCCACACATGGGAACCAGCTCATCTCCAGCTGGGCACATCCACTGGCACTCATTTTCTATGAGGGTTAGCTGGTCAGATCTTGCACAGATGCTAAGGCATTGCCATTGACACGAAGCAGCTAATGAGCTGTAGATGTATAGCTTTTTATTATAATGTGTGATGGTATCTTGTACTTTCTCTTTCAAACTTCTTGTTTCCAAGAAATGAATCAGGCCTTTCTTCAGATAATTTATAGAATACCAGTTTCCATAACAACATACTTGTTCAATGAAGCACAAATACCTGGTAGAATTGCTGTTGTCATGAAATGATTGACCACAACAGTGAGTGAAGGAGGCTGTGCTACAGCAAAGATTGCTTCATGTCAGCACACTCAATTACAGTCTAATGATGCTAGATCAAAGATCATCATTCCTTTGTGAATCACTACAAATCACAGCATGAACACAAGAAGCAGAGCAAGGTGGTCCTAAAGGAATACATAATTTTTTTTCCCTGCAACAAAACACAAAGCCACACCTAATCATTTAATGTTTGCAAAACTGTATGGTGGCCAATACCACTGAAGGTAATGTCAGGACCTAATGGTTTCCTATGAAGAAATGCAAGCAAGAACATCTCACTCAGACTCTCACCTTGGACTGTCTCTGTGTCCAGAGTCTGCGTGGAGTGAACTTTCCCATCTGCCACAACAGTTTTTTTCCTCGGTGAGTAGTTAAGTCAAGGAGGCTAGGTGCAAAGCAAAGTGTCACATATATCACCCAGCCCTTCAGGACCAGGAGCAAAACCAAGTCAAACTGCCAGACCGATAGCCTTAACAATTCAAGTTGGCATGAAATATTGGCTGTGTGACTCCACGAGCTCCAGAAGAGTTCTGCTTGTGCTCAAAGCTGCTGTCTGCATTGTCTGGAGAGGTGGCTATGACTTGCTTCCAAACTTCACACCTGAAACAGTGACTAAAAGCTATAGTATTAGTGTATTTATATCTCTAGCTCATAGGTGCCTTGGCACAATGCTTACATGTGCTACATAACAAGTTAAATCCATTATCCTATTCTTTTTCCTTTGCATCCCTTGTTCCTCACAGCTTGGCAGCAAAGTGAGCACAGTTAGCTGTCAGCTCTGTCCTTAGGCAGTACAGAGTCATTCAGGCCATGTTTTTGTACCCTTAAGCAATCAAGACGTTTTTCTCCCAACTTCAATGTTATGAGTCACCTTGGTGTCAGTGCTTTTTCTGTTCTTTAGGACGTAATGTTGATAACCATGGGAAACAAGCTTGTTGGGAACTCTTTGGGGACCTGCTGTCTTGGGAAGAATGAGGATGGTCTTTTGTTTTACTGCATGTTGCTCAGCTATCACTCATAGCCACTTTACTTTCTTCTCCCTTCAGTTAAACCAAGAATTTTTATCCTCTTCTCCCTTGTTAATCTCTACCAATCACTTTCCCATCTTGTATTTCCCACCCCTAGCACCAGGGAGAACCTGGGCACACACAGACCAGACAGCTTTGGATGTTACAGAAGCAAAGGGAAAGAAAGGTCGTACAGGAGTCCTATCTCCAGCTTTGCAGTTCTGGACTGCTTTGAAAACAAGACACGTATTTCCTTTAATTATTCATCTGGGTAACTGCAACCTCTGAGCAAACTCTCCTCGCCCGCCCGCGCCTCTTGCTGCCCATCTTGCAGCAGCAGGAGGCTGAGGAACACAGAAAACACCTCGGCATGCATGTACGTGAACCACCAGAATAACTTGAAACTTTGATAAGAAAGAAAGTGCAACAAAGCAAAGAGAAATCAGGTGATTAATCATTCACACAGATAAGAGAGAAAATGGCAAAGGAAACTCGAGATCTCGTGCCGTCTTCCCTGGAAGAGTGTCAGGTCCCTGACAGGAAGATTAAGGATGCTGATGGGAATTCCTTTCTCATCACAGTTGGGTGTAAAAGCATAGGACAACAATCTTCTTGCACAGGTCTGCTTGTGGCTTTCCTGCAACACGTCTTTTAGTCTCCTTACTCGAAATAACAAAGGATGATTCCCTGCAGTGCTCCATTTCTGCCTGCTGCCCTCACAGCCAAAGTGGAAGCACTCGGGCCTGTATTGGATTTGTAGCTTTTCTGATGTGCTAAAAATGGTTTGTTCTGCTTCACTCGCACAGCTCAGTGCATGCCAGTGTTTCCCGGTGTAACGACCAAAGGAGCAGACCCCCTGCTTCACCTCCATTGTGAAGAGACCCAACAGTGGAACCCCCAGGAGGCAGAATGTTCATTTCAAAGCACCACTTCTAACAGAGCACTTGACACTGGGCTTGAAGAGCATGCGCAGCTTTAAGCTCACCTCTCCTTGACCCCCTGGGGAGGACACTGCCATATCTGCTGCTTAAATTGGATTGTCTGTTTCAGTACCTCGATCCTTTAGGAACACATCCAACAGAGCAACCTGCCCTGAGTGGCTCCTTCAGGTGAGTTCTCCAGCCCTTCCCACAGCTTTGTTTCTTAGCTGGTTGATCGTCAGATGGGGAAAAGCCAGAAGGAAACATTACTTATGAAGAAAGTCAGTGCTGTCCCTTTTCCCTGTCAAAGTCAGACTAACTTTTGCTGCTTGGTTTTCTTTTGCAGCCCTCAAAGTTTCTCACCTGAGCAGGAAAAGGGTGATCTCTTATAAGCAATTTTACACTGCTGTCTTATACCAGTATTTCATTTTCCCCTTTGTTTCCTAATGCCACTGGGAAGGCATACACCCTGGATGAGAGGCTGTACATACCTGTGATGTGATTATATCACTTGCATCGGTCACTTACTCTCAATTCTCTGCTTGCTTGAATCAATCTATCCATAGGGAGAACCAGAAAGGCTCTGTGCTGTCATCACCCCTTCGGTTTTGTTGGCTGTGGTTCTCCAAAGGACATATCCAAGCCCATCTGTACTGATGGATTCTTACCTATTTTCCATTTGATTGGGATAATGCATACAAGACAAAATACTGGTAAAGTGGTCTATAAAGAGATTGTAAATGTATATACACCTCTAAAAAATTAAACCAATATTTAAAGTTACAGGATACTGGATTTTTTCTTGAAGTTGAATTTTAATCACAGGTCGTGTTGTGAACAAAGCTTTAATCCAGGGTTACTCTTGATAACACTGCCATGTCATGCCCCAGTGGGCACTAAGCTTCTGGAGAGGCATGACTGAGACAGTGTCATACCTGCAATATATGGCACTGATTTACATCTCCTCCATCACGCAATAGCATTTTTCCCTCTCCATCCAAACAGATGCAGCTTTGGGGTTTGTTTCAGGCCTTGTTTGGGGGATTAAAACCATCTCGATATAATCTCTTTTTGTTTTGCACACTGAAAGAAGCATTAGAGATGAACATTAAGGCCACAGTGGATTTCATTAATCACACCAGGCTTGGTTTGCTGCAGTAGGCACTTCCAGCAGAAGGTGCTCACAATCAGTTTAATCATTAAACTCCCTCCTCTGTTTAAACAGTGATGAACAAACCCATGCAAGCGAGGTTCCCGCGTCAGGGCAGGGGGATTCTTGTAAAAGCAGCAGTGCTGTTGGAGCCATCACCCTTTAGGTTAAATCCTGCTTTTCGGTGTCACAGGCCCTAGCTGATTGCAAGGACAAAAGGTCTGGAAAAACTGGTGTTTGGGGAACTGCTATGAGATAAAGGAGGAATCACTTCTGGGTCACCAGTGCAAAAGAAATCAGGGTCCTAATGGCCAACAGTTACCATGTGGAGGCAGTGGGCATCCGCATGGCTTCAGTAGAGCAGGTGTTGGCATCAGAAAAAGAACCGCTGCCAGGACAAGGGCACCTATCAACAAGTCCTGAGAGCTGGGCTCCTGGGGCACGTCCTGGGGCACAAAAAGCCACATCCCGGTGGCAGATGGCCAGAGGGAAGCACGCGTGGCCACAATTCATGCTCTGACTGTTGTGAATAATCAGCAGCTCTCCAGTGCCCTGGGTCTGTCACGAGGCAGCAGCCAGCCATGCCAGAAAGCTGCATCAGCCATCAGCCAGCCCAGCCAAAAAGCTCCTGGGGACTGATGTGGGCAGCTGCACACAGATGGACGCAGCCCAAGTGGACTGCCTAAAGAAGGAGAACAAACCCCACGGAAGTGGAGTCTGGGGATAAAAGCTATAAATCTGCCATTTCGTGCTTCTGGGAGTCAAAAGCACAGGTGTTCTTAAAAACAAAAACAAACAAAAAAAGCTTTTGTTCAATCATTTGCTTTGAAATTAAAGCACCGCAAGAAAGTGAGAGAGCACCATCCAAGCTGACGTGACCCTGCTGCACTCTGCCTCAGCCTCCCCTCTTGTGGCAAGAAAGGAAGGGACGTCTGGACCAAAGGGGGCATAAAGGTAAACTAAAATAAACATGAAATAAACGTGAAATGTTATTAAAAAAAAATGAAATAAAAAATGAAATAAAATAATAATAAAGTCGAATAAAAATAAATAATAAAATAATAAAGTAAAATGAAATGAAATAATAAAATAAAATAATAACAAAAGAAAATAAAATGACCAAGTCTCCGGAGTGGGATTACCTGCAAATCCTGCCCCTGGTAAAGGCTCTTCCCAGAGACAGAAGCGCTATGAGCAGATTGACTACAGCTCCCAANCCGCCGCCGCCGGGGCCGCCGCCCTGGAGCTGGCCCTGGAGGAGGAGCTGGCGCTGCTGGCCGCCGCCGGGGAACCGCCGGAGCCGCCGCCCGCCGCCGCCGCCGCCCGCGACCCCGAGCTGCTGTCGTTGATCCGGCAGAAGGAGAAGGACCTGGTGCTGGCGGCGCGGCTGGGCAAGGCGCTGCTGGAGCGCAACCAGGACATGAGCCGCCAGTACGAGAGGATGCACAAGGAGCTCNAATAATAAAATAAAATAATAACAAAAGAAAATAAAATGACCAAGTCTCCGGAGTGGGATTACCTGCAAATCCTGCCCCTGGTAAAGGCTCTTCCCAGAGACAGAAGCGCTATGAGCAGATTGACTACAGCTCCCAACATTCAGTGAAGCCGCTGTTAAGACGCATTTTATCCGGGAACATCCAAAACAATCAGAAAACGAAAGCAAGCCCCAGTGGCTGCTGGAAGCTGTAGTCAGCTCTCCAGGTGCGAATTAGGGAGCAAAAAGGCACCGAGAGCCGCTCTCCTCCCCAGCAGAGCCCAGCCGGGGCTCCGGAGGAGCGGGCAGCGAGCAGGAAGGAAGCGCTATGCCCCACCGGAGCGCCAGGCTCTCTCCTTGGGCTTTTCACGCCAGCCCAGCGTTTCGGGAGGATTTTCCCCCCTGTCCCGCGGCACAGCCGGCCAGAGCCGGTCGGGCGCAGCGGGCACGGGGGGACGCGAACCCGGCTCANCACCGACAAGCTGGAGGTGAGGCCGGCCCGCAGGGGCCACGCTCGGGGCCGCGTTCCCCGGGAGCCCCGCGCTCGCTCCCCTTCCCCGACGAACCCGGGCGCGGCCGCGATAGGGTAGAAAAGGTCTATAAACCCCTGCTAGGCCTGGGGTGCTGCCGTCCCCGCTCCCCGGCTGCCGTGCGGGCCTGGGCTCGGGCTGCGAGCCTCGCTCGGGAGGCCCCTGGTGCTGCTCTGCCCCACGTCCTACCCGGGCGGGGAGACGCGCTCCGTGCTCGGCTTGTGGCAGAAATGCCTCCTAAGTTACGTTGATATGGAGGCACGGAGCGTTTGGACCCCTTCTGCTTAGGCTGTTGCAGCTGAGGCGTTAGGCATGGCAGGAGATAAGCCCTGCTGATACGCTTCTGCTCGACGTTCGCTCCGCAAAATACCTACAGGTTTCTCACTGAGCCGTTTGCCAGGAGCTGCGCCAGGTGGATTGAGCTACGTTTTGATTTTTAAGGTTGAGATGGAGCTATCACAAAGGAAAACTCGTGTGGGCAGCTTCTTTCAGAAGAACTCTCTCGCGCAACTGTGTACAACTGTCGTTTTTTTTTCATAGATATTCTCGAAATGTACACCCTCTGAGCAAGCAGTAAAGCTCTGAGTTGCAGTACAGCTGCTCACCTTCCTGGAGAGAGTCTGAACAATGCTTGGTTAACACCCAAATTTCAAGTAACAGCCCTAAACCGATTCCTTTTGCAGTCCCACATATCTCTGTGCTCATTCCTCACGGACTTACAGCCCTCAAGTACAAGTGGATCCGAGGAATTACTGCACGGCCTTTGTTCTCAGACCTTTTTCTTCCCCAGAGGAGAAATTCTTCTCTGTTAATAAACTCAGCACTTCACCATAGCTGCTCCCTTCCTCTTTGCAGGGAGATCTCTCTGCATTTACTGTTGGGTTAGAAACAATACCAAAGGTGACGTTTGCCCAAATTGTTACTTAGCAGCACTGTTTCTCAGATTAGAGTCTCTCAGGGTATTATGGTTTGCCAGGGTGAATGTTTTCAGGTTGGTCTTTAAGCAGGAACAGACATCGGTGGCATTGTGCTGACGTGGTTTCTCCAGGAGTTGGAGTAAAACCTTTCCTACCACCCAACAGAAAAGCACAACTTCGGGCACTTCCTGGGAAGTTCTGGGGTCTCAAACAACACGTTGCAAAGTGTGAGGGTGAAAAGGAGAGGGGGAAAAATGAAAGGTTTTACAGTGCTTTAAGTAACGTTCCGCAGATGTTTACCTCCTCTGTTATGGATCCATTTAAAAGGTGAAGGAAGGGATGAGAAGTGCTTGCATTTTTCATCCCATTGCTGTTGCTCCAGCTTTCCAGTTGAGTGACAGATTCTGGTTCTTCAGGTGATATGTCTGACAGGAGTTCTCTGCTTAAGGGTCGGGGGTTTTTTCTGCCCCAGCTGGTCAGACCTGAGGCTGTGCCACTTGACACACTGTAAGATGTGAGGTTAACAGAATGAATAATACCAAATGGTATTGTAGCCAAGATATTTTATAGGTGGCATGGTTAGACAGATATTATTGTGATGGAAAACAGACAATTGAAATAAAGGGAAAATGCTCACCCATGTCCTAGGCTCACAATAGGAAACCCCAAAGGAGCAAGCTCCAGAAAGAGAGCCTTGCCCCAGTGGTGGTCAGCCCTTAAATGGGGTCTGGGAGAGGTGTAGTCAGACTCCACCCCTTCTGGTCACACAGGTGCTTCACCTGTGCTCCTGCAGCTGACGCAGTGCTCACCTCAGGTGATCAACCAGTGGTTCAGGCCGTGATTCAACAGTTCCCATACACACAACACAAACTTGTAATATTCGACAACACAAGCCTTGGAGTCCTTGTTCCTGCAGATTAGAAGCTGGCTTATTCCTGTTGCCACTGACGTGAACTAATTTTCACAGTAAGCTTGTCCATTTCGGAGGAATGGGGACGAAGGACTCACATCTCTCACCTCCTTCCCTGCACTGACAGCTCTCCTATGTCTGGAACCAAAGTCCCAAATGGGATCCTTGCTCACATTGCACTGCTATAGTGATGTGTGAACAGGATTCAGGAGGAGAGATTTCCCTCCAGGTAGCAGCCCAGGGTTGGTTAGGGGAACTCAGTGAAGCCTCCCCATTTCCCAGCAGCCAACGTGCTGGCCTGCTCTGCTGGTACTTTGCCTCAGGACTGCTTTGCAGTGTTATCACCACGATGGTGAGAAACATCTCTTCTGCCTTTGTTAACTTTGTTCCCAGGGCCGTGCACACATAAGGCAGAGATAGCTGCTGGTGGCCAAATACATTCTGATTATGCAGGTGTGGCACTGAAGCTCAGAATTCCTACCATGTGCCCCTACTCTGGCAATTATTTCTCTTCAAACTGAATTTCAGTTCATTTCTAAACGCACAACTGAAGTCCTGTAATAAACTCTGATCTATGATCCCAGTTTTATCCTCTGAAAGTGGTTAAGACAATTCATACCTTGTTCTGTTGGCACAGAGACGCTTGCCCCATCTCAGCTTTTGCTAAGGGACACATGGTTTAGTGGGGTTACATTGGTGGCAGGTGGACAGTTGGACTGGATGATCTTGGAGGTCTTCTCCAGCCTTGGTGATTTGATGGTTCTTTGAGTGCAGGAGCTGGAAACTATGCATGGCATGAGTTTTCCTTTGCACTGAGGCACCAAAGTGGTTTGTAAATGGTTGGAAGGGCTTGTCAATGGCATCTAAATCACACGTGGATACGTCTGTGTGTGCTAGGGAACTTCAGCTGCACTGCTGCTCCTTGTCAGCCTGAAGTTCCACCTTCCATTTAGAGAAGGCCCTGGATCTTTCTCAACGTTGCCTAGCAGTGAGAGAGACAGAGCTGTAAAATACAGCGTTTCTAGTGTGCTGCTGAAAGCAGAATTGTGGCTGCTCCAGCCACCCTTAGTTGTCACAGGCCTTGTGCTAGGAGCTCCTGCCTACTTAGTGCATTAAAAACGATGATTGTAACGTTGAGTATTTGCAAGGGTACTCATTCCTTCAGCATCTGGCAACACAAAGATACACTTGGCTTTGTTTTTACCCCTTGCATCTGAGTTCTTTTGCTTTTTTTTTTAGAAAGTCCTGGATTTGCAGAAGGATTGAGAGGGATACAAGCAGGGCATTGCTACATTTTACTGGAGAGAACATAGAAGATTTAGGGATAAGATCAAGAAAGAGACAATATGACATCTTCTGCAGAGCAAGAGGAACATTAGTGATAACACAGGCCAGAGTGCTGCAGAGCTGTGACATTCACACCTGCCCAGGAAGGTGACAGAGACCCTGCAAGGAAGGCTGTGTGTCATCAGCAGTAGGCACCCAGGGGAAACTGCCACCTCACAGCCTGTGTTCCTAACAAGCAATAAAAAGCCACTTCACATAAATGCAGTGCAATTTTCTTTCCCTTCTAGCAGGTTTATTTTCCCTTCCTAACGTAAGCGTCATAGGGGATTGCTCACTGGGGGATGATAAGCTGGGAAAAATGCTGCCAGCTCTGGGCCTGGATGATTTCTTTTCTTTGCTGAGACGTGTTTCTAAAAGACCATGGATCTGCTCGAGAGTAGCAGCAGTTTATTATGGGGGACAGAAAACAAAGAGCAAGGAGAGGGCTCCTGCTCTTTAGGTTTCCTACTAATCTTAGGACGTGGCCATGTCCCAGTCTGTGACTGTTCTACAAGTATGCACGTGGTTGCAGTCACCAGGGGAAATCCACGCTCAGATTTTCAGAGCAGAGATTCTTTCAAACGAGCACAACAAACCTATTTTGACCTCATTTGCAGCTCTGTATCAGTCGAGCCCTCATTTAACTTGAGCCTGTAAGGCATCCGAAAGTTCCACCAGGTTCATGCTGTCCCTCGTTTTGCAACCAGTCCTAAACAGAGCAGCTTCCAGAACTCAGGGTAGTTTCAGAAAGAACATGTGACCTGGAATGTGCACATGTCATGTCTAGAGAAACTACTTCAGTGCATCCATTGCCACCCCAGAGGGGACTGCATCAAACAATGGAGTTACTGTGGTCTATCAAATCACCAGGCAACTAATTAGGTCAGGAATAGAAAGAGCAAATGGATAGATGACTCAACTGTTGTTCGTAAGACCCATATGACAAGAAGGATGCCTCATCTAGCTTCTTCATCAGCAGTAAGGGTACAATTTGTGTAATCGTGACTATAAAGGCAATTTTTAAAAGAATTCTGCCACTGCCCACTGAAATACTGCTTTGGAATTAGCTAGGCTCTGCTAATCGATTGGCCTGCCTGACCTATATTTTCCACCCATTGCCACACAGCCTGCATTACTCTTTTGGCAGTTATTTCAGTGAAAATTCAATGCGTTGATCTACAGAGGCCAAGGACAGGCCCACTGCTGGAAACGAGAAGCGAGTTCAGTGCCTGTGACCTGCCCTGACACAGGGTGGGATTGCCACCTCCATAGCACTGCCATGCTCTAGTACCATTCTCCTTCCTGCACCAAAGGAGTCAGCGCTGAGCACAAAAGCAGCATTCACTTTTTTCCTCCCTTCCTAACCTCTTCTCCCCCTCCCTGTTACCTAGCACCTGGAACAAGAGAAGCACGAACTGCGGAGGCGGTTTGAGAACAAAGAAGGAGAATGGGAAGGAAGGGTGTCCGAGCTGGAAAGCGACGTGAAGCAGCTGCAGGATGAGCTGGAGAGGCAGCAGGTTCACCTGCGTGAAGCCGACCGCGAGAAGACACGGGCTGTCCAGGAACTCTCCGAACAGAACCAAAGACTCCTGGACCAGCTGAGCAGGGTGAGTGAGCGCGGCTCGGCCGGGGCAGGCACCAGCCACCTCGGTTACGGCTCTGCTATGAGCAACCTCTGGCAAATGAGAGCTTTCTGAAGGAGCAGAAATGGTTTTGTGTGTCTGCTCAGGTGACACTGGTGTGTCTGTAAAGGCATGCTGCCGTTCAGCTCAGCTTGGCACCTGTAAGGAGTGTTGTACTGCGTTGGCAAAAAGTCATGCTGCGTGGGTCGAGCGGTCATTTATTGCCCAGGTACCTTTCTCAGCTCTTTGTGTCTAAATCTGATTTGGCAGATCTGTTCCTCGTTTATGAATAGGCTGAGCAAACATAAAATGCAAGAAAAAGGCTGATCTGTGGCAGGGCCAGGGAGGTGAAAGGCTCTTTATTGCCCTCCATTTATAGTCAACGTCCATTGACTGTAAAGTTATTAACTTGAATATACCACGTGGTTCCGTGATGGTGTGTCATGTCTGAGAACGTACTGAAATACCTTGGAATGGCATGTTTCAGCCAAGAGCTTAGCCTCTGAGTGAAAGAGGATTTATGGTAAGGCTGCTACAAATCAGCCTAATTGACTGACTCTTTCCAGCACAGGTTTCGTCCTGACAGCAAAAGACTTAACAGTTGCTGCCTCCTCCCCCAGATGCTGACCTGTCTTCTAGAATTAAGAATCTTGTCTTTTTCTCCCCACTGGACAGCACCAATCATAATCTTAACTGCTTGGGAACACTGTTAACTCTGGCAAATAAAAGCATTTTCTCACCAGTTGCAAATCCCCAAAATAGAATGAAATAAAAACACACACCAAACCTCATGCTGAAGTGTCCCACCTAAAGGTAAAAGAGCATATTTCAGACCAGATTCAATCAGAGGAGGGTCTGTGGGGCTGGCAAAAATATGTTTTAAGGCGGGGGGAGGATCAATAGTTCAGTTTCAACACTAGGACAGAAGATTGAAATGGGCCAGGAGTAAAGGCCTTTTCACTTGTCTTTGCTCAGTCTGGGTGTGCAGTTTTCCTGTGGCTCTGGAAGAGGTCTTCACTAAAATATTTTGTACTGGAACCTGAAAAAAATCATTCCTCACTCTGCTACAGGTTTTCCTGTCAAGTGCTGAGGAAGTCACTTAGTCTATAGATTAACTGGTCTTTAAAAAAGTAAGAAGAATAAAACATCCTTCTTAGCTCAGGAGTAATGCTTAGTGTACCCCTGTTTTTAAAGCAGTATCTCCCAGCTGTAACAGATGAGCTAGAGAGGATCTTTCACCTCTCCTCTGGATAGAGCATCTCATGTACAATGTGAATAAGTTCTGTCCAAGCCCTTGCAGATTTCCTGTGTTATGTCAGATTTATCATCTGAGGCCAAAGGCTTGGCTGTCATTGGGTTTGGTGGCCCTCAGGGATTTTCTATGAATGCATGATTTCCATTGCTGGCTAGGAAATGCCAGATCTGTGACAGTCCCAGTGTAAGCAGGTACTAAAAGACAGTCTGGATGGTAGGAAAGGAAAACCAAACAGCTTGCTTTGGGCTTTAAACTGGACAGGATTATCCTCACTTAACACTTCTGCTGCAGGAGCCTCTCACAGCCCAGCTGCTCAGTAAAACTTTGTACAAAGGATCCAGCAAGTTAGGTCTACCAGCAGCGTAAGAGCATGGGTTTTGTTCCCTCAGCTCCCTATTACTGACAGAAATAATCCTCCCACTTCAGAATGATCCCATCTCAGGAAAAAATCACTCCTTGGCACTGACCTTGCTGCTCCTGCCCCACCACATTCCCAGCTTTGAGTTGGGGACAGATGTTCTACAATGCTCAGATGAGCAGAGGGAGCTGCTTACTCTTGCTGAGGCTTTCTGGCCAAGATTCACTAGGCTTTGTCACCTGGTTAAGACTTGAAGACTTCCAATAACTCAGATACACCCAAGGAGGTAGTAGATGTGCAAAAAGTTTTCCTAGAGTCTAACTGAGGTTAAGCCAGAAACAGTCTGGTGCTCAGCCACGGCTTTGGTTGAACAAAAATCCCAGCCCTTGATTACTGCATACTCATTTGCAGTTCAGTCTTCCTGTTCTCTTACTCTGAAGTGGCTACGTACGCAGTGCTTGAGGCAGCAGTGTGCCCTGGTCACCGCATAATTCCAGCTCCTATTAGTACTTAAGCTTTCAATAAACAAATGCAGCTACATGGATGCACTTCCCTACGGTCGTATTGCCATAGGCTGGTGTCCCTCTAGGGATCGTGAGCTGAGCACCAGCAGAGGAAAAACTCTGTGAAGCTGTTACAGCTTCTGAGAACTTAGAGGAGCTGCTGATAGCCTCTGTGTCCCCGATGCTGCGTTTTTTGTCACGGTGCTTTGTCTGGGAGGAGTACATGAAGAACAATCAGTGATCAGGCAATTAAAGGCTCATTCAGAGCCTCAGCTCTACCCCCATCCGCCGCTGAGTACCCTACTAGAGGTTTCACCCACAGAAGGACAAAGAAATGTTGCTCTCTGATATGAGTTGTACTCTGCTAAATAGGCACTGGCTCTTTAAAATTTAATTTCTACAGATTAGCAATTAACACCTCATGGCCCAGTTTCACAATACTTGAGTATCTCTCTGGGAAAGGCATTCCCTTGGCACCAGATATCAAGTGACGGTCTCAGCCTCACAACCTACCAGCCCACATCGTCCTGCTTGCTTCTTTGGGGTTCCCAAGCTTCTCCCCCTTCTACCTTAGAGTCAGGCAGCGTCCGCTGTCTCCTGTCCCACCTCCTTCCTGCTGAAACTCTTTTACTAATTAAGCCTTAGGTCTCTTTTTTTATTCATTCTACCTTTTTCCCAGATATGAAGGACCAACTCCACCCCATGTTTTTTCCAATATGAACCTGGCACAAATGCTAACTAATTGAGCATGCACTCCCACACACGCATAGCACAGGGACCCAGAAAGCTCTGTCTTGCAATTAAAGCACAGGACGGAAAAATTCATCCTTGATTCTGGCACAGGCTGGTAAGGAAAGCTCAGTGATAGGGATTTAGAGACTGTTCCAGTCTCTAGAACAGGGGATAACTGTCTTGCCTTAGAGTTGCCAAGAGGCTACAGTAAGGTCTGTAAAATGACTTGAGGTCTTTAGATAAGATGATGATATAGGAGAACTTTACGTATCTAATAATAGTAAGTAGGCTATAAGGAACTTTGCCTCTTTTTGCAATACAGCCTTCTGTTAGAAGCAGAGAACCACACTGAACAGAGATACCAGCCAGAGTTATAACAGTATTAAATGATATGGAAATGAGGTAGGACTGGGAGTCATAGTGAAAGACATGACTCAGATGCCGAAGATCGAGTTTAGGATCTTCATGGTAACCTTATTTTTAATTTTCTAAGTGATGATTGCAATCCCTTCTGCATGATTGGATTTCCCTCCCCCTGCTTCAGCATAGCAAAGCAGGTAGTACTTCTCAGCAGTGCCCTACCAAACAAAATGCTGATTTTCACCTCGGGGAGCTGCAGAGCGTGCACACCAAGGTACATGCTGCTCACCATGAACACTCAAAGTACAGGAGGCAAAGCACAGTTCCGCCAAGAAAGCCATGGCTTGGAAATTGTTTTGCTTCCAACTTCTTCACTCTCTCCCATCTGTTTCAGTTCCCCATTTAAGAAAAAATACATATATAAAATTCTTACCCTTTTAAGTTACAAAGTTAGGGGGAGAATGGAGGTGGGGAGCCACGTAGTGAAAGGTTTCCTCTTATATTCGCCCACAGCAGCAACCACAGCAGAACTGTTCCCACCTTTGGGCTTCCAGGAGCTACTAATATAAATAATAACAACAAGCAGCTCTTTGCCTATATTGAGGCAACATATTACTACTTTGTCAGGAAGTGAATGAAAAAAGAATTTCACACTGTTTCTAAGTAGTTTCACCAGATGGCATTCCCACACACTTCCTGCTACCAGCCCTGGGCTCCTGGAGCTGTTTGCTGCATGTGGCTTGGACAAGGATGTATCCTTCCTTATTCTGTTGGGTTTCTTTTATGGTACACAGAGTATGAGGCAGTAATCTTGCAACGTCAAGCTCGGGTAGTTTTAGCAATGAAAGTTTCTTCTCAGTGGCAGGAAGCAGAGTGTCACCTTGCACCACTGAAATAGCTCTTTGTTTAGAGAGGAGCACTGTGGCATCCCTCAGAGGGACCCTCAATCACCAGCTTCTTATATTCCCTCAGCATCTAGTGCCAACATACAGCTACAAAGAATGAGGTGTTTCAGCCTGTCCCTTCAGTAAAGCAAGGAAATGACCAGCTGTCTCCAAAGGTCTTTGCATTTACCAGCCACAAAACCTTCATTTCAGTGATATTTCAAGGGAAGGAGTTCTGTTTCTTATTTTGTGCTGCAACATGCAGCACAGTTCCAGAGGACCAACAGGCGCTGCCTGACTTAGATTTGAAAGAAACATGATGATGCAGTGGAACAGGTTACCCAGAGGTTGTGGATGCCCCGTCCCTGGAGGCACTCAAGGCAAGGCTGGATGTGGCTCTGGGCAGCCTGCTCTAGTGATTGGCAGCCACGTGCATAGCAGGGGGGTTGAAATGAGATGTCCTTTTCGACCCAGGCCATTCTGATTCAAGAATGAATATAGGGTACCATCCTTTTCCAGTCATTACTGCTTTAAATACCTCTTCTGATAGTCAACAATATTCTTAGAGAAAAAAAAATGCCCCAGTTATTAGTGTCTGAATAAGTATGTTGGGCAAGATTGGTGCCTTTCCCATGCCAGAGATGCGCAGCCATTACACTGTGAGCTAGCTTGTCTTTAATTCCTCATTTCTATCATACAGATGCTTAATACAAGCTTTCTTAGTTCGTTGAGTACATCTGCAATAGCACAGCAGGGCATACTGAGAATGCCCATGCGTAGCATGGAGGGAAAGTCAGGCTCAACCCAAGCACTGCTCTGAGGGCTTTATTTTTTAAGCAGAACAGGGCCCCAAGCAGAGCAAAGCTGAAGAAGAGCTGCTGTGACATGCCTCACGTATCAAGGTGTGGATCAGTCACTACAATGAATTCTTTGTGGGGTTTATTTTTGGAAGAAATTCACAGCAAAAGCTAAAATAAAGCATTCACCAAAGAAACTTCAGTAAGAGGGACTGTGTGCAGAGCCCTGTGTAGCAAATCTTCATCTGCTTTGCCTCTGGGCAGTATAAATTCAAAAGAATGGGGGAGACTGCACAAACCAGAGCCAGATACTGAAGCCAGCAAACCTCCCACTAACCACACTAGACACCTGCACCTACCTGCCCACTCTGAGGCATCAGCAGACCCAAGCACCACGTAACCAGATCCCCCATCACCTGCTGAATACAGATTACTGTGCAGGTAGGAATGGCTTCCTCTTACCAGCTGCTTCTCCCCTAGCAGAAAGCACTTGTTAATAATTCAGCTCCATGCCACATCAGGACTGGAGCACTGAGGCTTTCTATGCTGAAGCTGTAAATATAGGACGTGACTGCAGCTGCATGTTCTCTCCTGCAAAGTCCTACAGTGAAATGAGTCAGTGCTCTAGAAGGTAACGAAGACATCTGGAGGTCACTGCTCAGTGGGGTTCCATCCATCTGGATGGAGTGAGGAAAAAGGAAGGACTCAGCCCCCCTGTGAAAGCATCCCCAACCCCTGCAGCACCCATTAACCCCATCTGAGAGCACCCTGAGCTTTAGGAAGCAGACAGCAGGGCATAAAATACCAAGGCAGGAGGAGCAGGTGGGGCAATAGGCACTACAGGAGTTTGCTCAGAGGTTTTGCACCCACCCATTTCAAGCAAGTTTTTTTTTCCTGTGTGTCCTTTGGTTTCTAGTGAGCAGTGGCAGAATGGACTTCTGTCCATTCTTTTGGATGTACACAGAATACACTGCTAATGAGCCACAGCACAGAGCCCTCTGGATGGAAAGAGTTATAAATTGCTGAGAACACTACTGGGAAGGCAGAACTACACAAATCCACGTTCACGGGGAAAAGGGAGAGCATTTATCCACCCGTGGGCTGGATGGAACCTCATGACAGGGGACCTGCACCCCGCCATCTGCAGGGACCCTTAGCTCGTTGCTAGGCAACAGCACACCACATCACAGCGGGTGATGTTGCCACGGCGACTGGGTGTGATTCCACTGCTTGTGATGCTGTGACAGTCAGAGGACACGCAGGGAAACGCATTGGTGACGTCCAAGGCGGTGAGTGGTGGGGGCTGCGGGCTCGGCTCACTGCCAGGACATGTCCCCGGCATCACCACTTCATCCTCTTATTTCCTCTGCTGCTCACTGCTGGTTTTTGAATAAATTCACCATGGAAATCTCTCAGCCCAAGGCAGCCTGTTGTCCATGCCACCCGTGGTGAGATTTTCTAGCTGCTACTGGAGAATAAAAGATAAACATTTTATTTTCCTGATAAACAGAGCCCCTCGTGTGCAGGTCAACCAGCCTGTGTGAGTGTGACTGCCAGGCCTGGGCACTGTATGTATCCACCCTCCAGTGAGCCCTACTCAGAGGGGCGTTGCAGCAGAAATGGTTTTTTGTCACAGCCCATTACCCTCTGCACAGTGCACAGCTCATCCCACATCCTTGGAGGCTTGTGGTGCCCAGATGGAGCTGCAGACACCAGCCCCATGAGGCATCTCCATTCTGACCTCACACCATGGGCAGCACATCAACTGGAACGAGCATCCAGAGCACCATCTAGGTGACACCTACATACAACTGCTTATCACAACTGGTAATCAGCTGCACGCTGTTCTTCCTCATATTTCAACCAAGCCCAACTCACATTCTGCCTTCACCTCTAACAAGTAGTTCTGGAGCAGACCTCAAGGGTTTCAGCAAGGCTTTGTGCCTTAACAGATTAGCAGCATCACTGAGCTGTGAATATCCGAAAGCAGGAAAACAACATAGAACTGAAATTGAACTCGATATATGATGAGGAAATAAAAAGCTGAATGAATCCTTTCCTCCCCCATTGCACCATACTAAAAAACTTCGAGTGGCTATTCCACTTGGGTCCAGGTTTTGATGTTCATAGGAGCTGCTTTATTATGCAGTAGCTCAGAGGCAGGGAGACGTGGGCAGAGAAGATTTTGTAGGAATATTTCTGCTTATTCACACTTGCTGTAAACACTTCCTCCAGGATATTCTAGAAAGTAGGACACAGAAGGTGTTTGCATCCAGCCACTGCACTGCTAGCTAGAACCAGAGCTAAACATAAGTAGAGATGTGCAAAGCCTTCAATTAAGAAAGAACAATTAAACATTTGGTCTTTGAAGAGCCATTCCGGGTTATAAACTCTGAACACATTGTAATGAGAGCCTTTACATTCCTTTTTTAAGTAGGATTGCTTTTTCTAAGCATGACTTGGTAGGCAGCTCAGAAGGGAGCTCTCCTATGCCAAAGGTTCTCTGCAAGATGTGTTAGGTGCTCAGATTGCCCATGAAATTGTAATGCCCCTTGCAAAACAGCCCAGAGTTTCATCAACATTCTGTTAAGAATTGCATTCAGCAAAATCCTGCTTATTTTGAGCGCATATAGAAGATTGGTGAGGCTCTTGCTGGTTCCCAATAGATGCCACAATGAAATGGTGAAGTGCCATGGCCATGCAGCTGGGAAATTCCACCACAGATGGGAGCAAGAAGCTACCCAGAGGTGAGAGTACAACATAACAACTGACCCTTTATACAGAGAAGATTCTCAGTAACTTGAGGACAGATCATCCTGCTGTTAGTGAATATTGAAAGAAAAAGGCAGAGAGGCCCCAAGGAGCACTCACAAACAACACACGATGTTTTTCGGTTTACATGGAC
>VXAB01007365.1:0-14282 GCA_013399175.1 Odontophorus gujanensis | reverse complement strand
GGATGGGGTGGGTGCAGTAGCGCTGCATAGGTAAACAACTTCTGTAACATCCTGGAACCAAGTGGGGAAGAAGTGTTGCAAACAATTATTTTTCTTGCAAAATATTTATTGTGCTCAGTGCTAGGTTTCTCCTGCTGCTCCTCCAGGGAGAACCAGAGCTGGAGGACCGCTGAATAGCAGCACTCAAACCAGCAGTGCCCACATCTGCATGAGGGCTGCCTGCCTTGGAACAGCAGAGCACATGCACCTGTGGGAGGGATGAGCTGGAGGCCAAGACACCTCCAGAGAGCATGGCTGGACTGGGAGCCAGGGACAGCAAGCAGGCTGGTCAGCTGCTTGAGGCAATTGCAGGGTACCGTCAGTGCAGAGAGACACTTCCTCGTGGTTATTTAAGGAGAGATGCCCTAGTTTTGTGCTTTCAGTGGAGTCCCTAATTATTTCTCAGCCTTTGTAGTGAGCTAATTGGTTTTGCAGCTCTCAGGGCTGGGGAGCGCTGATAGGCTCAGGAAGCACGAGCTGGAGGGTCAAGGGGAGCAGGAAATGCTGGGGGACGTCAGCATGGCTGGGTATGGGGAGTGGTGATACAGCAGCATGGGGTGGTGAGGTGGGAAGGCAGCGAGAAGGACTGCGTCCTGTCTGATCTGAGCTGCTGCTTTGTAACATCACTGGAACGTGTGGACACCACATGCAGTGTGTGACAGCTCCAAAGTGCCCAGGTGGCAGTGGATTTATTAGGGCATTATCCTGCGAGTGCTGCAAATGGTGTCATCTGTCTTCTAAACTTTGCACTTTATTTCAGGGAGAGAATTTAGAATATCCAGGCGATCCGCTGCAGCTTTAGCATATGAAAAAGCCCTGCTGGGAAGTGTAGTTTTATTGATTTTGTTATTAAAGTGCCACTGGAATAAATTAGCTCATTTGACTGAAATGTCTCATTACCTGGATTCTAACAGGCACATGATGAAGTCTCCAGAGCTGCCTGCTGATGGGACCCACGGCCACCATCCTGCACCCTGTTCTGGGTACCCAGAAACCCCCAGCACTGCCCGAGTCCACCAGGAAACAGCCCGGAAACCTCAGGCACAATGGGGAGGATGCTGTACTTTGTTGAGGTTTGCACTGCTCCTCTGTTCCTTGGCTCAGCTGAGTGCATTGTTTTAAAGGGAAGGAGGAAAAATCCCCTTCACAGGGCAATATTTCTTTACTACCTCAGTAATGAAGGTGGATTGGGAAATGAACCGTTCCCCATTACAGTGGGACCTAACTGCACAGCCCATGCTTTCCAGTTAAAATTTGATTGCCTTGAATCCTGAAGATTATGGAAAATAAGAAAAAGGCACAGTAAAATTTATGTCTTTTAATCATAAAGCAGTAGAATAGCAGTAAATCTATCATAAGCAAACAGATAGGGACCCAGAAAAAAAGGAGAGGGAAACCAAACACCTGATGCTGGGGTCTGGAGGAGCAGGGCCTCAGGGGTGGTCATCCTCTGGGGTGATCGTCCTCCAGGGTGCTCGTCCCACAGTTGCAGGGCCCTTCCGAGCCCATCCTGCAGAGCTGGTGCCATGAGCCACAGGGCATGGCCTAGCACAGAGCTGGGCAGGGCTAGAGGGCACAGGGGCAATGAGGAGTGGTAAGATGGGAGCAGGGGATGGGGAAGGATGGGGAAGACCATCACTGCCGTTTTTAAGAATGGGAGACCTGAATAACTACAAACCATGGAGAAGATCCTCCTGGAAGAGATGTTAAGGCACGTGAGGGACAAGGAGGAGATCTGAGACAGCTAACATGGCTTAACCAAGGGCCTGATCCATCTGGTGGTCTTCTATGGTGGAACAATGGCACTGGTGTACAAAAACTGAACATGAGCCAGCAGTGTGCTCCTGCAGCCCAGAAAGCCAACGGTATCCTGGGCTGCGTCAGCAGAGCGGTGGCAGGGGGCAGGGAGGGGACTGTCCCCCTCTATTCTGCCCTTGTGAAGGCCCATCTGGAGTCCTGTGTCCAGGCCTGGGGTCCCCAGCACAAGCGGGATGTGGAGCATCCCCTCCATGCACAGGGTGCAGGTTGGGACCCACCTAGGGGAGCACTGGGATGAGAGATAAGGAGGAAAAGGGGAGAAAGTAAACAACTGACTGAAGGGGAGATAAGAAAGGAGGGCAGTTAGTGGGAACAGTGCAAAAGGAGGAGTGATACGGCCTGATCGAAATGGGAAGACCATGAGGAGCTGGGCAGCTCCTCACGAGCAGCCTCCCCTCCATGCCCTCAGCCCCTTCCTGCTTTTTAAGCTGTTTATTAAAGCTTCGCATTTATCCTTATTAAAAAGAGTAAAAAGAGAAAAGCATCCATCTGTGACACACAGCCCGTGGTTACCTGATGAGCAGTGCTGGCAGTCAGCCCCTGCTCTCACCTGGTTAAACTGCAACAGAAACACGCTGTAAATTTGAGCAAAGGAGAGAGAGAGAAAGAGTTTATTCTATTTTTTTTTTTTTCTCTTTCCCATCTTTATGGCCATGAAAATTGCTGATCTGAGATGCTGGCCCTTCTAAAATGCTTTTCTTCTGCTCCATCCATCTGCTTTAATCACTCGGTGACCGAAAAAAAAAGGAACGATCCAGCTCACAAAGCAACAGAGATAAAAAAATAATGTGGTAGGGGATGGAGTGCTGCCAGGTGGGCTGCTAGTGAGCACCAAGGCTGTGCGGGTTGGGGCTGGGGTGGCTCTCCTGGGGACACCCCCACATGTGTGCTCAGAGTGTTCGGGTGCCCAGGAAGAGGTGGAAGGCTGCAGGACCTTGTATGGAGCAGAGGTAATATTCTCTCTTCCTTTCTCAAGCTTCTTTTTAAGACCCGATCGCTGCCTTTGATTGCTAGGATACTACAAATACCTTGCTGGACTTGCTTGTTAATATTATTATTATTATTATTATTTTTAAATCTCTGTGTGTTGAATTAGCTCTTCTAATTACAGCATTAAAAAAGGATAACAGGAGTCAATTAAAAAGCTCTTTCAGTCCAGCAGCATTAATAGCTGCCGGGGAACATGGAAACCCCTCCACCCCTCTCTGCTGAACTGCCAATTGAGGTGTGGTCATCGTCCTGGCAGAGAGCTCAGGCAGAGGGCTGCACAAACCCCATGTGGGGCAGAGTGTGGCCCACAGTGATGCTGAGACAGCTCCTGCTGAGGGCTGAACTGCAGGGAGCAATGCAGGGTCTGTACAGTGCCCGTGGTGGCACACAGAGCTGCAGGAGCCTCCAGTGTGTTAGTGCAGGTTCACACCTAGACCACTGCAAATGGTGGCTGAGGGCTGCTGGGAGGGACAGCCTGCAAAACGCCGTTGTTGTCCTTTTGGCTCTTTTAAAAAGCAAAACAAAGAAAGCAAGTGGCTTTTAAAATGGTTTGCTTTCAAAAGTGTGAAGGGAGGATGGGTTAGAGATGATGAGAAACTAAAACATGAAGCTCCCAAAACCTGCTGTGGAGGAAGAAATGCAGAATGTTTTGTTTCAAGGTGAATGGAAAGCTGAAACCAGCAAAAAAAAACCCCTCTTCCCATGAGCACAGATGTTTCAGGTTGTTTTTCCTAGTTTAGCACGTCGCTGGAAGAAAAGAAAATCCATTCTTTTCTCTGCCGGCACTCCAGGTTCCTGTTGCTTATTTTTTATCACGTTGTAGTGACTTTGATCCCCGAAGACTCCTTAAGTGCTTTACAAGCCAAGCATGCAAATGTGGGCTCATCCCCCGAGGTGCCACCGACACTATAGAATCATGGAATCATTACGGTTGGAAAAGGCCTCTAAGATCCCCCCAGTCCAACCCCAACCCGTCCCACCATGCCCACTGACTGCGTCCCTCAGAGCCACATCTCCACGGTTATGGAGCACCTCCACGGTGACCCCACCACCTCAACCTGTTCCAGTACTCCTTCTGAGAAGAAATTTTTCCTAACATCCATCCACCATGGTGATAGGTGACCCGTGGCAGCACTGGGGCAGCTGCCCCACCTCCCTGCTGCAGCCCTGTGCCTGTTCCCCTCTGGCTCGGGCAGCATGTCTGTGTCTGTGTGTATTTATATATGTGTTTAATTTCAGATTTCCAGACGAGCCTGCAAGCCAAATTCCCTCGGACATGCCTGAGGGTGCTTGCGAATCTGATTGCCAGCTGCCACGTGTCCAAATCCTCCGTGAGTGGGAAAACTCAGCGGACCCATCACTACTGGTGCACCACTGGGCTCCAGCAGGGCACTGCCCGTCTGTGCTGCAGTACTGCAGCATCCCTTCCTGCACAAACCAACGTCCATTGCAGAGGAGACACCATTGTGCTGCTGCCAGTGGTGGGCAGACAGTCCTCTCCTACGGACCTGTGGGTATCCCAGTCCCACTGCCATCTGCACTGGCACGCAGAGGGCAGGCAGACAGCCCTGCTGGGTGCTGCTCACACACATCAGAGATGTGGCCCCACTTCCCCGGGTTTTGAGGCCGAGCTCGCCACTGAGACGGGCGTTTGGGAACTGGCTGTAAAAATACAACCAGTCCTCAGCAAAGCAGCTGAATTCCTCCGGATGTGCTGCACAGGGCCTAGGACACCATGGAAAGTGTCTTTTCTGGTCAGCAAGAGCTCTTGGTGTCAGCAGGAGAGTCACTCTGCCTGGGGCTGTTCTGAGTGCTGGAAAGTGCCTCTGAGACCAGAGCTCCAGAGGGGACAAACCGAGCAGTCGCCAGAGATACAGAAGTCAAGATTTTGCATTCCAACTATCTATAGGAAATAGGGTTTTTTATTATTTCAAGTTTTCATAAAAATTCATAATTATTGAAATCAAAGTTACAGAAGAAAGTTTGTAACTTTTTATTGATTTTATTTCTTTTTTTTCTTTTTTTTTTTAGTTTATTTCCCCCCCCCCTTGTTGTTTTTCCCTCTCAGAATTATATCTGACACCAGAGTCCATCAGACAAAGTTCTTACAAACACAGGAGTCCTGAAGACATCGGCTGAATGTTTTCCTGGTATAAAGAAGAAGAGGAGAAAGAGGTGGTGACGGTGCGGGTGCAGAGAGTTTGGACTGGGGCGAAGGGCGTGGTGGAAGGAGAGAGGTCGGTATGTTTGTACCAATGTTTTTAAATTATTTTTATTTGTTCATATGTTCTCTTTAAAAAAAAAAGAAAAAAGAAAAGAAGAAAAATTCTATTTGCAAATTGTTGCCTGGTTAAATCATTTTCATGTTGAATTTGCGCGGTGCATCGGCAGAGCTGATGCCCGCGTCAGACTTGCGTGGCACGTACTCGATTTCAATGTTGTGCTTGGTGTTGCCTTTCCCCCGGCTCCACAGGAAGAGGAGCACCAGACAGAAGAGCACGACGCCCAGGAAAGAAATGAAGCCCATGGTGGTGGCGATGATGAGAGTCTTGATGTCAAAGGGAAAAGGCACGGTGGCACGTGTGCTGTTGGCATCGCTCTCGTTGGGCTGGTTGGAGATGAACGCGAAGGTCTTGTTGGGCTGGTGGGGCCAGTCTGGGGAGTAGCTGCGCACGTGCAGGTGGGCCAGCATGGTGTCATTGCCACCCGCGTTGCTGGCAATGCATAGGTAGGTGCCGTTGTCCTGGATCTGGGCGTAGCGCACCTCCAGCGTGCCGTCAGGGAAGACAGTGAGCCGCCCGTTGGTTTTGGTAGAGATGAGGTGCTTCCGGGGAGAAAGCCACATGATGGCAGGTGGTGGATCCCCGTCTGCCCGACAGACAAAATGGACCGTGTGGCCTTCGTCCACGAAGATCTGCTGAGGTTTGCGGTCCCGTATCCGAGCTCGGCGGCAGGTGAAGTAGTTGGGCAGGAGGACGTCAGGGAAGTCTTTGAACTCCTTGCCCTGGACGAACTCCGGGGTAGAGCAGGTGGGCTGCTGCTTGTTGAAGTTCAACCTCCATCGCCGTCGGAAAACCCACAGCAGCCGACAGTCGCAGGCTAAGGGGTTGTTGTCGAGGATGAGCGTCTCCAGGTTGCCCACCGAGTGGAAGGCCGACTCTTCCAGAGTGGTCAGCAAGTTTCCTGACACGTTCAGGATGCGCAGGTAATTGAGGCCACGGAAGGCAAAGGGCTCGACCGTGGTGAGCTGCCCTCCCACCAGCTGGATCTCCTGCAGCCTGAGCAGGTCATGGAGCATGGAGCCCTCGATGGTGACGATGGGGTTGTAGGACAGGTTCAGGAACCGGAGGTAAACCAAGTGCCTCACCGACACGTACGGGATGGACGTCAGGTTGCAGTGGGTGATGGACAGGGAGGTCAGGTTCAACCCGTACAGGCAGTTGGATGTCATGGTATCCAAGTAGGGCCAGTGTGAGATCTCGAGGACCTTAAGCCTGTACAGCCTCTTGAATGAGTAATCCCGGATGGCGTTGATGTTCAGGTGGCGCAGCCGCAGCACAATCAAGCCGTGCAGGTGGGACAGGGCCTCCGTGGGGATGGAGGTCAGGTTGCATTTCTCCAGGGTCAGCTGCTCCAGGCTGTTGAGGCCGCTGAAGGCCCGGTGGGAAATGTAGACAAGGTCATTGTCCCCTACCTCCAAAGACTTCAGGTTGTACAAGTCCTGGAACATGTAGTCTAGGAGGATCACAATTTTGTTCTCACTAATGTCTAGCTTGGTAAGGTTGCTGAGTCCAGTAAACACCCCCAAGGGGATCAGCTTTAGTCTGTTACTCCTGAGCCCCAGCGTCCTGAGGTTGAAGAGGTTGTTGAAAGCCCCAGGTTCAATGGCACTGATAATGTTCTCATTTAGCTCCAGCTCTTCAAGGTGAGGGTAGTTGGCAAATTCATCCTGGTTGAGTGTCTTGATGCGGTTCTTACCCAAGTCCAGCTGCCTGGTCTCGGTTGGGATCCCCTCCGGGACGACCATGAATCGCTTCCGATGGCACAGGACAGCACGCTCCTGGGCAGAGCACTCGCAGCGGGGCGGGCAGCCCGTGGCAGAGCCAGACAGGATGGATCCCAGCATCAGGAGGAGAATTGGCTGCCAGCAGGCCAGGATTGGGCTGCGCATACTCGCCTCCCCAGCTAACATCCTATCTCTCACCTGCAAGATATGGGGCAGAGAAAGAGAAAAGGTGGAGGTGAGCAAACACGGCACAGAAATGAGGAAGGTTCACCGTCCCGATAGAGGTGACATTATCTACCACCTAACAAGTTGAGAACTCTGTCAGCGCTTCTCCCTGACTCCAGAATCCTCAATAAATACAAGATGAGAGCGGTCAGTGGCCAGTGTGGGGCTGGAACACTGCAAGGAGTGGGATCACCACACGCTAGGACAATGGGAAGGCTTCACTCTCACACAGGCAAGAAATGGGACACCATATCAGGGGGCTGTTGTGAGCACGCCTCAAAGACACAGAGTGTGCTCTGCATAGAGGTGCATGCCCCAACACAAAGGTGCCTCTAAGACACTGGGCATGCTTTGTGTGCCCCTACATAGGGACTGCTGCATGTGCACCTCTAAGATACTGGTGTCTCTAAGACACCAGGTGTATTTTGAGCACCCATACATGGGGGCTGTTGTGCTTGTGCATCTAAGACATGGAGGGTCCTTGTAGGAGGCCAGCTCCCCTTACACACTGGGAGACCATGGGAAATTTGTGCTTGTGTATACGGATACAGCATCCCTCAATGATGATCTCAAAACACAGCTCGTGGTCAGCCAGTTTCAGGGCTGCACTCTTCCAGGCTCCCTGATTCCTGGTTTTTGTGCTCCTTTAGCAGATCAGCCCCAGGCCCTCTGTGAAGCCCTCTGCTGACTGTCCCAGCACTGGTGGCTGGGACCAGGACAGAAAGCACAAATTCTCTCTTGCTCTACCTCTGTGCCGTTCCTTTCCTTACTGTATAAGCTGTTAGGAGGAATCAAATCATATTAATGTTACAAATGAGATGAGCAGCTACTCTGGACTTTGTTTATATCTATTGTAATGTGTAGGCTCTGCATCTCTTCTACCAATGCTATTTATGGCTATCACTGCATTGCTTTATATCCCTCATTACATACACTGTCCATTACTTTCCCTACTGCAGCACTATTTATGGGTCTGGTACACATTCTGTGCGTTACTTTAATTGTGTCTGTTTATATGCATCATTTCATAGAGCTAGACGGTGTAAGTTTTGATGCAGAAAAATAAATTCAGCATTTCTTTGCAAGGTTAAGGGTCCGAGATGAGCCATCCTGGATGGGTATAAAACCATCCACCAGTCCCATCTTGGAGCCCAGCAGGCCTTGGCATGCCGTGCTGAGCTCCGGCTGTGCTGTGCACTGTGGAATCCCCCGTTGGGCCGTGCAGTAGGTGAAGCCCTCTTAGATGTGCTGCAAGGCAGACCCCAAACCCTGCCTGACCTCACAGCACCTCATGCACCCAGCTGGGATCGGGGCTGATGGCTGCAATGCATGAGCCCAGTACCAGCCCTCTGGCACCAACATAAAGAGTGAATCGATGAGAAGGGAGCAGCTGCTGGAATCACTAGTGTCAGGCAAATATCAAATCAGTGCAAACCAAAGGAAAAACTGTGCCCAGCGACGCGGCATCCAGTGCCCACCCTCGCCACCTGCTGCTGGGGATGGGGGCTCGGAGGCACAGCCCCATCCAAGCTGGGGGGGTTGGAAGCTGCCGAGGGGCGCAGATGGCCCACGGGCACGGTGCTAAATGCGGCAGTACCCGCTGAGCTGGGAGGAAAGATGCTATTCTGGGCCGCGCTGTGAACGCAGCCCGGGGCCGCGCTGCTGACGTGAGCGGGGTGTGCGCTGCGGTGACGGACACGGGAGGAACATCCCTGGAGAAACCGAGCCTGGGATGTCACAGAGGAGCCCCGCTGTGTGCCTGGGTTCCTCCCCACACGGGGTGCTGCTGCCTCCCAGCCCCGGCCATGCCCTGCTTGCTGCCCAGCACCGATCCGCTGCGCTGACAGCAAGCGAGCGGCAAAACCCCCGCGTCAGCACTAACCCCACCTGGCATTCATAAATTACAGCGTGTGAGACGTTCACCCTTGAACCAGATGCTTTCGAGAGCGTCAAGCGACGCAGGCCATCGAGCCAAATCCTTGGGGCCCTGCGGTGCGTGGGGGCAAAGCGGGGCTGGGGGGCACGGCTGAGGGCAGGTGGGGCTGTGGGTATGGGTGTGGGCAGGGGGACAGCCACCAGCCCGACCCCACCTCTGTACCCATTGCCTTTGTACGGAGTCTTTGGGATGCAGCCCTCGGAGCCAGCGCTCTCCTCAAAGCTGCTTCAGCTAAATCAAGTTTTATTGAACTTGACTACATTTTAGAGATAAAGACTCCAGGTTTACAAATAAATATTTAACAACCTTTCCCGCTGCTAAAAGAGTTGCTTATCCAGACCCCGGGCTCTGCGCTAAGTGTTCCTGTAGCTATCTGCAAAGCAGCAAAACAAAGGGAGAAGCCTTAATTTGCCGAACACGTCCGTGCCCATTTCCGCCTCTCTCCATCACTCCCTCTGCATCCACCGCACATCCGCGCCCTCTCCCCTCTGCCTCCCCCCTCCCACCCCAGGTGGGACGGCCCCATCTCCCCAGGGGGAGCAGTGCTCCCGGGGGTTGCACAGGAGGATCTCTGCGCTGCAGGATCTGCTTTCAGCCGCTCTGAGACGGAGCCTGGAATAGGTGCGCCGCAACCTGATCCGCCGTGGCAGTTGCTCCGGGGCTGTAAAAGAGCACGAAGAAGTATCCAAGATGCAAATCCCCTTCCGGCACCGACACGGCCTGGCTGGCACCAGGTGCCCACAGCTCCCAAGCCACGGGACTGCTGAGCCAAGGGGCTTCCCCAAGGCTACAGCTCTTCCACCCAATGTGTGATGGCCCCATTGCCCCTGGGCATTATGTCATCGGGGTGCTGGCACGGAGATGCCATCAGCTCTGCGCTTCTGCTGAGGCCCTCTTGCTGAGATCACAGCTGTGCAGAGCTGCCTGCCCTCCTCACACCTTTGCTCCCTCGTTTTTCAAGGTGTTTTCTTTTTCTCTCTTTGGCTGCGCACGCTTCAGTGACCCATCAGCAAAGAAAACATCCTGACAAGTGATCAATAAGTAATTGCAAAGGCAGCTGTGGATGCCTTGGGTGCAGAGCCCTGAGCTAGCAGGAGATAAATGAGCACGGGAAGGTGCAGCACACCATGGAGCTCAGGCTGCAAGTCAGCCTCACTGTGTGCACCAACCACTGCAGTCAGACAGTGCTGTGTCTGCTGTGGGATGTCATCCTGGGAGCAGCACCCTGGAGATGTATGGGGCTGGGTCAGCAGGGGAGCAGGAGCTGGGCTGGAAAGGATCACAGAACCATGAGGGTTGGCAAAGGCCTTCAAGATCATCCAGCCCAACCCCGACCCATCCCACCGTGCCCCCTGACCACGTCCCTCAGTGCCGCATCTCCACAGCTCTGAACACCTCCAGGGATGGAGACTGCACCACTTCCCTGGGCAGCTGTGCCAGTGCTGCACCCTCTGTACAGCCTCGCACTTCTCAGCACTATCTGAGAAGTTCTTCCTGACATGTCCCCTTGGCACAACTTGAGGCCATCACCTATCACTGTTTCCAGGAGCAGAGGCCGACCCCCAGCTCACCACAACCCCCTGTCAGGGGAGGACAGTAAGGTCTCCCTGAGCCCCCTCTTCTGATCCATCCCGGCTCCCCCAGCCTCTCCCAGACCCCTCAAAGCTCTGTTCCCCTGTCTGGACACGCTCCAGGGCCTCAGTGTCTCAATGCCCAACACTGCACTCAATGTGCGGCCTCACCAGAGCCCAGTGATGACCACCTCCCCAGTCCAGGGATGCACACCAGCTGACCAAATGGGGCTTCTCCTTTTATTTATGGCAGCGAGCCTCCCCTATCAGAGACCCAGCTTTGGGGACATGGGCTGCTGCAGGCACTCAGCACCCAGCTCAGTGAGCACCGGGCAGGAGCAGGACCAAGGGGGCTGTGGTGCAGCACAAGGGGCTCTGTAGGGCTTTGCACTTCTCTGTATGTACCTGTGGAGAGGGATGGAAAAAAACCTCCTTGGACTACAGAAACATCTGCACCAGAGCAATGAAGCAGCATCCCCTGGGAGAGGCACCAGGGTCACGCTGACATTGGGAAGGCAAAGCCTCACCTCGCCGTGCCCTTATGGGACAGCAGCAGCTGTCGGAGCCTGTCTGCCGTCCCGTTCGGTGCTGTGGGGTCAGGGCAGCGTGCAGCCCAGAGCACGCCTCACTGTGCAGAGTCGGAGTCCCGCAGGTCCTGAGGATGCCAGTCCTGCATCCCAGCCCCGGCTCCGAGGTGAAGCCCCGCATGGAGGCACCGATGTTGCGTGGCCACAGCCAGCAGGAACCAGGCGTATCCCAGCCCTGCGGAGCGATGCTGCTGCTGGAGACCGTGGGCACATCCATTACGTTACATTTAAGGTCAGCCCGTACTCACAGCACCGCTTCTGTTCCCACGCCTCGTCCTAAAATACACCCACAACCAGCGCAATGCCCTAAAAAAAGGCTGATCCGGAGCACCGCGTCGTCCCCCGGAAACCTTTAGGATAACAGCAGAGGGACTTCAGAGGACACAGCCCCACAGCTCCAGGGAAACTGCTGATTTACCTCTGCTTGGGACCGGCCCCAATATTTTCACACTGCTGCCCCAAACGAGCGGCCCCACAGCCCTTTGGGAGGGGCTGACTGCAGAGCAGAGGAGCATCGCTGTGCCCCCCCCTCCCCGTCCACCTCCTGCCCAGAGCTTTCCCATGAGCCATATCACTACCTGTCCCAGTTATCACTTCATTCACACAGTAACGAATGCGGCGCTGCAGGAATGTCCAGGAAGAGAGAAATGGAGAAAAAAAAAGGAGTAAAGGAAAGCATGAGTGAATGGTGAACACAGAGGAGAACCCTCCTCCCAGCCTGGCTTTCTTTGTGATGGTTTCACACGCAGAATTCCTTTTTCTTTCCCCTTTCTCGCTTGTTTGATTTCTGCATTATTTATGGCTTGTCTTCGGGGCCTCTATTTGTTGTTATTGTTTCATCCAACAATAAAACAGATTAGATACAAACAAACAGCGCAGAGCCGCGGCGGAGCCCTGTCCTACACCGGCAGCACCACGGGATGGGACCGGGCTGTGCACCTCCAGCCCGGCCCCGTGGCTGCAGGACGTGATGGGACGTGTCCCCGTGGCAGGAGCAGGGCTGTCCCCACGACACAGAGCTGCCTTCAGCACGGTGCTGCCGCGGTGCTTTGGTTTTGTTCTGCCTGAGCTGAAAGCGATGCTTTCCGCCCCTTCCTCCTCCTCCCCAGCGGTGGTGATAATAACACAGAGCCTGCACTCCGGGCTGTGTGTGAGAACAAAAGTAATCACGTGGAAACGCGGCGCATGGAAATTAAATGGGAAACGCAAGGCCAGGGTTTCCATTTCGGTTCAGCTTCTGTATCGTTTCCCATTGAAAAGGATAAACAGAGTGAGCGCCAATCAAGCCTAATGGCAGCACCTAATGGCAGCACGATTCCATGCTTCCCAAAGCAAATCGCAGCTCCGGCCCAGGGCCCGTTGCCAGCACAACCCGTGGGCAGGGAGGAGCTCCTGCTGCACCCAGCGTGGGAGGAGGGAGCACCCAGCAGCATCCATGCACGTGCCCGGGCTCTGCCCCTCACCCCCCGGGTCCGCATCGGTTGTTTCCCATTTCACACCCGACGTCTCCGATCTCCACGACGAGCTGGAAGAACAGATCGCACCGAAATATTGCTGCTTCTCTCTGCGGCGAGAATTCCCCATCGGAGACCAATCCAATTAAGGTGCTGCTTATGAAATTAACCGTAATTACAAGAGCGATATTTAACGTTACGCATTCTGATGAAGAAAACGGGAATGATAAAAAAAAAAAAATTAACAACAATGCAACCGACCCGTAATAATTGTGGGTCCCTGCCAGATAAGTCACAGCGGCGTGGGGTGGGTGTGCTGCACTGCGGGGTGGGCACAGGGCACCGAGTGGGTGCAGCATCCCAAAGCAAAGTCCTGGCCCCGCTGGACAGCTCCGGGGGCACGGCCAGCTGGGCATCACCCGGACCTCATGGGGCTGCTGGAATTGTGGGCAGTCAGAGCAGGTCAGCTCTGAGGTGGGGGTGCAGCCTCAGCAGCACGCGGGGTGTGGGGACACGTGGCGGTGGCACGGAGCACTCTGCATGCGGCCATTCCCCTCCGCAGCTCCAATTTCTCCTCCCCCAGGTGGGGAGAGAGAGAAAATTGAGGCCACGGCCTTTGCTTGGTTTTTCCCTTTCTTTTTCTTGGGTTGTTTGATTTAAGTGTCCGCAGACCGCTGCTCTGCCCCCACCGGTGCCACGCCGGCCTTTTGCCCACCCTGAGCTGTTCCTGCCCCGCCAGGACACGCAGGGCTCAGCGCTGGCAGCAGCCAGTGCCACTGGGAGGGCCCCCATACCCAACACCAGCACCCCCCCACAGCCGCACCCACGCATCCATCAGTCCTGGCTGGGCCACGCTGGGCTCCGTTTGCTTCGGAGCCCCCGTGACTGCGATTACACCGCAATCACACCGTAATTGGGGCGATATTACAGAGTGATTTATCAAGCCCCGAAGTGAAAGCTCGAGTCAGAGGGTTTTACACTTGTTACGTGCGGCGAGCGGCACAAACTTTGGCATCGTTACGGCGACTGTCTCAAGCAGGAAAGCAAAGGAGCAGTAAGTCACTCCGTCGTGCCGCTCACCTTCCGGTGATACGAAGCAGCGCTAACGAGCGGCATCGCGCAGCAATCGTCTTATAGGAGCGCAACAACCTTTACGGAGGAATAACCGCCTGCTTTGTAACACACCCCCCCCACCAAAGTGCCCGGACCGAGCTCCCGCAGCTCCTCCCTCTGCCCGCGTGAGCCCCACGTGCCCCACGAGAGCCCACGGCCGCGGGCACCGCCACCGGGACAGGAGGGGAACCCCTCCGGGTACCCCGGTGCTCTGCGGCCGCCGGGGGAGACGTGGGGAGGGCTGTGTGCAGGGGAAGGGCTGCCTGGGCACCGCTGGGCAGCGCCGGGCTGGGGGCAGCTGAGCCCACTGCGAGGAAATCCGCTCGCACGGTGCCCGCACGCAGTTGCCGCACGTCCGTCCGTCCGTCCCTCCCTCCTCTCAGCACAAACCCTTCAGCAGCCCGGAGGTGGCACCTCCAGCGCCGGAGCAGCCGTGCCGCTGCCTCGCACGCCGGGCTGTCCGCACACGAGAAGCGCAAGGTGAAAAATCCGATCGCCCACGGACAGCAGCGGATCAACAAGAGGCGGCTACAAGGGGAGGAG
>VXAB01007364.1:290181-305687 GCA_013399175.1 Odontophorus gujanensis | reverse complement strand
TTCAACAGTTCCCCTACACAAACGCAAGAGACACTAGATGCCTGCTATGCCTTCAGAAGCTGAAGCCTGCAAGTATCTTAAGATTCTTCAGATAACTCCATACAATTTTTGCTTTGGTGTTAGCATCCGTAACCTAAAATTTCCTCTACTAAACAGTGTCAGTCCCAGTGATGCAGCTGCATTGAGGCAGGAAAAATAACATCAGTGCATGCAGCTTGTCCTTTCTCCACCCGAAGAGGCCGCCTCACAACAAAAGCTTAAGTTCAAGAGCTAGTCTGGTCATTGCAGCATGTTCTAAGCTCTCCTTTATCTCTGAACATAAACTTACATGCTGATAAAACCAAAGGTATAGGACATAGGTACTCAAACAAGAAATAAAAACAGCTAAGCTAGCCTATGATGATAATCAGTATAAGAATGCAAGCAAGAAGGATTAGCTTGCTAGAGATTCAGACTGAAAATTAAAAAGAAACCTGTTTGGTTCTCTAAGAACTTCCCTTTTTCAGTTCAGATGGCTTTAGTGTATTATCTCCAAAGACTTTGGTTTTAGGCTCCATCTACAGCACTATTATGCAGATTTTAACTAATATCATTTTCTTTTTCCTTCTCCAAGCATACAATCTCAACCACATATTCCCAGTTCTATACTGTTGTCTTTCTGACAGCTCTAATGTGCCAGAGAGAAAAAACTGATCTGCACAATTGTGCACTCTCTGTGCTGGAAGAAACCAGTTTATCTAACTTCAGGTGTTTATAAGCAGTATATGAATGATGTACAGCTGAATAATATGTCTAGCAGCAAATTATAATATTTGAAAAGTGGTTTTATGACAACTTAATTACCTTTGCATTTTTCCAGTTTGAAATGCATGGAGGAATTTTCCACTCTTGTTGTTCTTTCACAGTCATCTGATTTAAGTGAGAAAACAAAGTAATCTTTAGGTTCAGAGCAAAAGGAAATACTATTTTCTTTCTCAAAGGCAGCTGTAGTACCATTGACGTTAACAAGCTTCAGGGCACTCACTGCTACAGAGCAAAAACCAAAAAACAACCACAACAAAAAAAACAAAATGCCCTTCTTAGTAGCAGTGAAACGCTCCTGCACAGTACCTTTGCTAACACTGAAAGAAGTTATGGTATTCAGCCACACTCCTAAACTTCCATCACACAGGTTAGAACTCAGTCAGGTTGTTGACATTTGAACATTTAATGGCAGTTCAAGTTGTAGGAAACCAAAGAACCACTACACTTATCTGAGTTTAGATAATCCCTCACAGTACAAGAATGTCCCACGTAGCTTGAGTACACCAAGGCTAAAGCCTCAGCCTACTCACCCATGCCACAGACAACTGCAATGCAAAGCTATGCATGGGAAACCTACTCAACCCTTGATGAGTTATGTAGGAGAAGACATACTTTCAGAACTGTCTAAATGGAATTTTTAAAAAAGGCTGTACAAGGCACCAAATTTATCACTTAAAATATCACATAGACAGTGAAGAAAAGGTGCACAGAAACTAACTAGATCAACGCAGATTTTGGGATTTCACCTAGAAGCTAAAAGTGAGAACAGCAATGGTATTTCATACCTTTCTGCTGGGAGAGTGCATTACAGGAGCTGGAGGAGAAGGTGGTCCACGTGGAATCTTCTTATTAATTCTGAACAATTAACAAAACAAATGCAATCAGAATGCTGCATGGAAATACACTTCAGAATCTTTTATTCGCTATGAACAATTCTGAATTCCTACTTGAATCTTGGAGGTTCCATAGGGTCCTTCTGCATTTCCACCATCCGGATAACTCTCTGTTTAGCTCCAGAGTTGAAGGCAACGCCTTGCTGAGATGGAGTATATCTGAACAAAACAAAGTGCTTCAACTTTCTGTAGGCAGACAGATATTCTCTTCCGATCTCAGTTTTCCCCCCAGTTCACTGTTCTAGCTGCATTTTAGCTGTATCCATACCAGCTCTAAAGACTCTTCCACTGTAAATGCCAGGAACAGGTAACCTCACAGAAAATACCTGACTACATGCAGGTAATCAATTACACTAAACAGCATGCAGCTCCCCAGGGCTATGCTCCCCTGTTTACACCTAGATTCACAAATACCAGCTTCCTAGTAATGACAAATTCAACTGCATGTTTTATTTACAGGAGGAATCTTGTGACAAACTTAGTTTTAGCCTGAATCTCCCAGTAAGGAATCTGTTTCCAGGACAACATCATCCACAGTCCTCCCTGACAAATCTGTTCTTACTGTTAAAGCAATAAGCCACAAGGAGCGCTGCAAATCATGACACACGCAAGCATACTTCAACATGCTTCAAACTAAGTTATCACCAGCAGGTTAATGCATAACACTCAAACTAGCTTCATAGTACCTCTACAAGAACAGATTCGAGTGTCAGGGAATATCCTCACTTTGTATCTAACACCTTACTCACATACCTGTGCTACTTACCGTATGTACTGTGCAGGAGCCAGTTTGTCAGCTGCTCGAACTGGCATAGCAGCTGCAATTTTTTGGGAGACTGATTTCTCCAAGGCTGCTCTTGTCTTCTCTGTAATCTGAAGAAGAAAATACCACAGTCCGCATCTCATTGAAATACACAAGACGTACAACATACTTGTGGCAACCAGGCACATCAGTGCATACAACACCTCTCTAATTGTCTCCTCGTCTGGTCTTTGCAGTTCAGGATCATCCACATTCATGACTTCTTTTGGCACAAGATCCGTGTATTTGCTGTAAATAATCTAAAAGACAACATACGTTATTAGTGCTGGAAAAACAGGGATAAATAGAAGTACTCAGTCAAAATTTCAGCCCTACATTAAAGCTTGTATACAAAAAAGACAACAAATACCTTACAATTATACATTCTTCAATGACTTCCACAGAACAAGAATATACTCTTCATCCCCATTTACAGATAATAATCACAGAAAATCAATCTAAATCCAATTATGGAAGTCACTCTGAGAGCTGGGATTAGGCACAAACTTCTGCTTCCTTCTCCATTTTTCCTTTTTCAGATCCCAAAGCAAACAGAAAATTTGCATTTTTATTTCCGTTTTGAAGGCTTATTTAATTTCAGATGTGCCTCTTTTAGCATTTAGATTCTTTTCATTTATTTGTATGTTCCTGGAAAATCAGAGAAATCTGTTCTCAACACGTTCCCTCACACAGGTACTTCTGTCTTCCTACAACACACAGCTGGGTGTCACTAGCTTTTAAGGCCCAATTTGAAATACACTGGAAGAACACTATTAGATAAATACGCGGGAAAAGCTCCATTATGTTGCATTAATGTTTCACACTTATCCAACACAATAACATCAGAAAGTCTTCATTCACAGAGTTAAAAGTCATTATACCTGTCTTTTAAGCTTAATATATAAGGCAAACATCTAAACAGGATGCTGACCTTTAGGCTCAGGATTCATGTGGCACACAGAAGCCACTTGCTGCTTCTCATGCAACTCTGCTAAAATTATAATCCTTTACAATAGTAACAATAATATTGCAGCATTTCAAAATGAAGGACATCTGAAAAGCAGTGATTCTCTGTGTAACCCTAAATCCAGATGTCTTGCTGCCGGAGACAAAAGAAAAAAGCCTAAGAGGCTTTCTGTAAACTGCCCCATAATGAGGTACAAATGAGCTACATGAACTAGTTAAACCCTACAGTACTGCACACAACAGGAAAACTGCAGCAGTGTGGAAAAAAATAAAATAAAAATCAGTAACACTGATGAAATTTGCCTGAGAATATCCGAATTTTTTTTTTCCCCCTCCATCAAAACCCAAGAAACGGATACAACTGCATGTTCTAACTGCAGACCTTTGTTGAACTGGTAGAGAAATGAAAGATGTTGCACTGTGTTGCTTTTCTACACAATATCTTATTTTAACATTAATATTCAGGAGTCCTACTGATCTAAGATAAAGAGGAGCATGGGACAGTTTGATATTCTAATATGCTAATTCCCTACTATCTTCATTTAGGAAATTTAAAAGGCTTGAAAAGCAGGATAGCATTCTAGCTACAAATTAAATGCTCAGCTTTTGGTACAGACAGGCAATTCCTTTTCTGACTGAGGCAGCAACTACAAATCTGCTTGCCACATGCCATGAGAAAGAGAATCTCACCTAAGTAGCTCATGGCAGGATTTAGCCATCAGTCACACTCAGTTCCAAAAGACAACGTATAGTGGCAAGTATCTTAGCAGCAATTTCTTAATTTAACACCCAGAACATCTCTCCTCAATACATTTTATTCTATCTATCCAGAGCAGCCCTGTATAGTTCTCATCAATCCTACGTGTTGTCAAGAAGCTGCTATTAAGCGTGGCAGATTGAATGCCTTCTTCATCAAAGAATCATTTCTCCATATAGGGCACAGAGCACTTCTGAAGTCATTACAGTGATCTGGTTGGAAGGCCAGCAAACATACTACGGGAAAAATAGCAACGAGACCTTAAAACCAAACTCAACCAAGAGGGTAAATATTATGAGCAATGAATACTTCTGAGATTATTTTAGTTCAATTCATGGTCTCTTAGCCCACCCTATTGCTGTGATGGTAGTTCCTGCGAGCATGGAACTACTCTCTTGTGAATGTTTCAACTGAATTTGCAATAATAAGAGTAAAGCGTAGGTAAGATTTGTCACTCTTTTCTCCTCCATTAACATCTAAGCCACAGCATTGGGCCACAGAGATGAAATCCATTTCCTGCACAGGAAAACCATCCTTGCCATTAAAACAAGTAACATCTAAAAGTTCAGTTCTTTTACTGTTCTAATAAAAATGCAGTTAAGCAATTGCATCCCTTTTTTCCCCCTAATAAGGGGACAATGTATCAGTCTCACCAATGTGTATGTCAAGCATGGATGCTCCAAGCACTACTTCAGCCTGGCTTTTGTCATGTGAACACAGAACTGGCAGAACTCACCAGAGCTAACAACACAGCTAGTGCTGGAAGACCTTTCTCTGGATAACAGCATGGAACTTCAAACTCAGATAAGTAAGGTCACACATCCAGATTCATCAACATTACCCAGCATTTCATATCTAGCAGAATTTCAGACTGACAAGCCTTCTGTTTGGGGAAGGCAATCTCAACCATGTCAGCATTTTTCAATGAAAATTCTCTGAAGCAACTATTTTTTAAATATGTAAAGGAACAGATGCAAGAGAGATGAACCAGTGCAACAGCACAAACTGCTGACAAGCCACCTAGATACAGGGTTTGGATGATGGAATTGCAGCCTCTACAAGAAGGCAGAATACTAAATTCAACCTCAAAAAAGCCATACATTGTAGAAACATCAAAATTCACTTAACTCAGACCAAACAAGCAACTCACACAACAGGATCAGAAAATCCTTCTCATTCCTGGTAGTCTGCTAAATTTCCATTTCTCATAACTTTAAGTATTAGGATTGAAGAAATATTTCATTAATGGCTGCTGCTTTCAGGATAATAAAGCATGTGTATGTAATCCTACTGATACGTACTATCAAAAGTTCTATCTCACAGAGAACACATCATTCAGCTTATCCCAGATCACCGAGGAACAGTTCCCTGTGACATATTTACTAATACTTCACCAGCTCTTCAGCAAAACACATCAACCTATAATACCTCTGCTACTTCCAGCAAAATTGTTTCAAATATTGTTATTTTTCTACAATTTTACTCCCCTTTGAATCACAACAGTCAGTCTTTAATCTCAGCATTTACATCCAGCTGGGTACAGTCAGAACTGAACTGTTCCAGAAGGAAGATGAGGCAAAGAAGCTAGGAAAGCCTAATTCTACTTCAGCTGCTAATAGAGCTCAGTTTTGGAAAAGCTCCTCATCTATGCCACGCTAATAAGTATGGCCACAAAATGAGAACATGCCTGTTTCTTCATACAAGTCAAACAAATGAGTTAGCTAATGAATGATGGCACCAATCTTCACGAAACTGATCTGAAAAACATTAACTGTGAAATTAAACAACTTCCCTCAGTTTCCAATACTACTTTTCAAGCCCTTCTAAGCTTTTATGTGGTGTTGTTTAGCAGATGAAAGTAATGCTGGAGGCACACTGCTGTGAAGACCTGCTCTTCACAGTATTTTCCCAATTCTGTACCAAATAAGGCACAGCAGCAGATTGTTTCTTTTTTCCCTGAAGTTTATTATAATTTCTAATATTTATCTAAATATACTTAGATCCTTATATTCACATCTGAACAATTCTATTATATGAAAATTAAATCTGGTCCTGTAAGTGAATCTGTAAATCTGACAAAACTGTAAAGATTTGGGGTTTAACCATACCTTCCCCCCCCACCCCCCCTTTTTACTTGTCCTGAATCTTTCCCCCTAAAACAGGTATGGTTGTTACTTCCCATCTACTACTCTTCTCCAAATTGTTGTTTTCCATTTTGGGAAAAGTAAAACTTCTATTTATCAAGTACTCAGTGTCACAAAATTCTCTGTGTCTTTTATATTTTAGCACCCTCCTCCTGACAAACATTTCAAGATGCCATGTAAGTTCTGATTAAAGCCCAGTGACAGTCCCCTCAATATTTAGTTTGTTTTCTCAGACTACTTCCCACCCACATGATATCACGGAGTCTGACGGATTGGAACTTCTTTTTTCGAAGGTTCTGCAGTAAGATGCATGGGACGAGGATGTGCAACTTCTAACACTCAGCTGAGCATTAGTTAAACATGAAATCCTATTGGCATTAACTCTCTGCAACTTCAGCAACTGTAGGATCAATTTAAAACAACAGAAGTCCATTATAAACAAAGAATTCCACTGATATTCTTCGAACTCTTCCCCTGTTTTGTTTGTGAGACAGTGTTCACCTTCTGTTTTTCTACTTAACTTTCTCTCCTTCCTCACTAGCATTTAGACACCAGGCATATTACATACCCATAAGCTTTTCAAGACAATCTAATTTAAAGGATGAGAAACTGAAATATTACTAAAAACAAGTACTCACATCTATTAACTACAATAACGACCATGTTTTTGTTTGTTTGAGCTGCCTTATTCTGTACAGGAGATGCCCTTTATAACAAGAAGCTCATCAAACATCTGATCATGTCTCAGCAGTTTTCCAGCCACCAATAAAATTAAAGCTTTAACGCAGTCCACATCATTACATTTGAAAAGGCAGACATAAGATACTCCACAAAAGGATCTTGGGAAACCAAAACAAATTGTTTCATCAACACAAGTTTGAATTGCACAAGACAAAATATAATCTCTTCGTTTTTAGAAAGACAACTGCAGATGGAAAATTAAAGTTGGATCCCATTAAATTCAGTGGAATCACTGAACTCAACACAAAGATTTTTGCCATATAAGTATCAGCAATACTTTCTGCTGCAACTTAAGAAAAAAAAAAAACAAGCCAGGAGTTTGGAGTTTCAAATATTAAACTAGTAAAACACAAGATGCATTTCAGTATTCTGAAGGCTAAACTGTTCTCTGACATTTTCACCCCTTCTCTCCCCATAGTGAATTAAGGCTATCTCTGAGTAGGCCTGCTTTCAATTTCTTGCCTTCACATGACAGCTCTCTAACAAAAGCTGTTGTGCTATGAGTTAAGTTTTCCTTAGAGACTCTCATCATTTCTATCTCATCTTTTTAATTGCAAAACAGGATCACACATGTGGCAATGAAATCATTGCTTATTCTACTGCTCACATCTGTCTGACATTATTTCACTGCTCAAACTTTAAGAAAAACAGGAATGTATTTCTAAGAGGTGAAGTCAAACCAATGACTGTAAGAATATGCACCGTGTACATAGAATTTCTCCAGGTATATGTCACAATACATTTTTGAAAAAAGCATTACCTTGTCCTTTGATTGTCCTTGCCGAGCAATTGCATCGTATTTGATTTTTCCTTCTGCATCCACCTGAACAGCCAAAGCATTGGACATTTTCTTCTTTCGGCCCATATCCAATGGATACTGGGCCACGTGAATTTCTGGAAAAGCACCCCCATCTCCGAAATCCTACACCAAAGAAAAAGTAGAGAATGACTGAAAGGCATAAACATGGTATAACCACAGAACAGCTTGGGTTGGAAGGGACCCCAAGGACCATCAAGTTCCAACCCACATGCAGGGCAACCACACTCCAGATTGGTGCTAGACCAAGTCATAACATCTGCATGGGTGGGAAACGGAACAGTGGCTTAAATAAAACGAAACACTGCTGAAATTCTCTGTCAGTTTTACTATTCTAGGTTGTAAAAGAGCAGCTGACTAGAGCTTACACTCGTTAAAAGGAAATACAAAGATGTCTTGCAGGAAAGTGTCCAGGATTATTCCTCATGCAGAGAAATGGCTCCTATCACTGGCTAGGACATGCAGGCACTGCAGCACAACAGACAGTAAATCATCAAGTATTTAATTGATATGCACATTACTAATTAGAACTTCTAGAATTTATCTGCTGCAATAAAGCAACTGTTGAAATATGCAAAATTAACAAGGAGAGATTTTCATCATAAAACTGCTATTCTTGTAATTTTTTTATCGTAATTATGTGAAAAAATTAAAAAGCTTTCTAATACTTTCAAGCCTGCAGCTCATAACTTTACAACGGTATGAATGCCAAGTTATCCATTTCCTTATTTTGACATACGACTTGAAAACTGGGCAAGCAACAAATAGCTTAGTGATGTTCTTAACAGCTTATTTTTCCTCTTGTTCAACTTGTTGCTGTAAACGCATTTAAGGAGCAGAACAAATTAAAGACCTCTTTAAGCAGAACATCCTGACTCAGTAACACTGAAGATGCACACAGAATTAGCACACAGAATTGCTAAATCAAGTTCAGTCAAAAGCAGTTCACCAGAGGAAGCCCTTTGCTTTAAGCAGCACTGGTGTTTCCTGAAGTCCTTTCCAATCCCTATAATTCTGTGATTGTGTGTGTGATTCTTCACACTCTGCCACAATGGCTTTGCTTTTGCCTGACAGCGAACCAGACCAAGGAGAGAAAGAATGGCTGCCTTGAATAGATTGATTCCCCGCGTAACCAACCACAAGTTCAAACAGTTAACATCACTGCCACAGGCAGCACAGGTTGAGACTGGAATAAATGGGCAGAACACTTCCTTCCAAAGCAGCACACGCTCACACTAGCCCCAAGACTCACTGAAATTCAACTTCAGTTAAAGACGTCCACCGCATGCTCCACATTCAACAGTTACTTACAGAATTGACACTAAAGTGTAATCCAGACCAAAAGTCAGCCATCTCTCAGATTTTTCAACTAACCAAATCTGTTAAGAATAGATGCTGTTTTCCATTCTTGGATAACCAGATAAAGATTATAATTTGCAAAAAATTACTATTCTTGAAGAATTTGCTTTTGTTTACGAGGCAAAAAGGGAAATCTTTAGGCTTCCTAAAATGCACAGCATTTCTGGTCCAGATGCTGGATGCTAAACTAACTTAAGTGGTTTTTGCTGTTGCTGTTTTTTGTTTCCTTTTTTCTTTTTTTTCTTTTTTTTTCCCCTAATATTTAGAATAAATACTCAAACAGTAGCTTTAGCAATGAGCAGTATAAAGAGGAGACTGAACAACATATTTTAATAGCATGCCCTTTACTGAATACTACAATTCCATAAAAATATTTTATTTTAGAGAACAACTACTGCTTGAACTCACCTTATCCAGCACTCCAAAATCTAACAGACTTCTTTTCCCTTACTCTCCCAACAGGGAGTTAACTTCTGCTACCTCAGGAACACAATACACATGAGCATTCCCTTCTCTGCTATACACCTGGCCACTTATCCCACCTGTAGTCTGGTCAGGTAATTAACAAATAACAATAGAAGGATGATGTGGGTGTCATTCTTGGAGGATCACTACATTCACAGACCCAACACAGAAAGGACCGTGGACCTATTTCCACATTACCAAACAACAACCTCTGAAGAGAAGAAACTTTACAACATACAGTTCACCACCAAACTTTTAAAGAAACTTTGTGATTTGGAACAACTTCCTCCAAACCAAGAATACATCAGTCTGGATGGAAATCCTGCATGTAGATCTGCACAATTCTCTGTGATAATCTCAAGATACTTAAGAGTTTATATCTACTCTGGAAAACACACTTTTATCCCCATTAACACAGATGTACCAGTACAGTGTGAGTTTAAACACTTACCTCTAAAGTCCGTGGTATCCATCCTTTCCGGTAACCGTAAGGGGGAGGCTCCCTTCGCGATGAGACCAGAGCAGTCTGCCTGGATCTCTGTGCCCTCGCTCTTTCTTCTAGTTCTAGCTGGTCTTGGGACAACTGGGTCGGAGCTGGCAAAAAACTGCACGCAACCACAGACAGACACCAAAAAAGGCGTGTGAGTTAACTCCTAAGAAAGCTAATTCCCACAGACGAATCCGTCAGCAGTTCTCAGCCACCCCTTGGCCAAAGTCACAAAGTCGAACTCCCAGTTCCCAACTGCAGCTCGCGCACACCGCACCGCCAGCAAGCGTTCACCTCCCGCGTCGGGAAAGCGGGACAGGCCGCGCTGCCGAGGCAGCAGCAGTTCGTAGCAAAGGCCTCTCGCTCACGGTACGGAACGGCGCAAAGAGAACAGGTACCCCACCGACCCTAAGCCCTTCCCTCAGAAAAGGCGCGGCCGTCCCCTGCAGCGCGGCGCGGCCCAGCCCGGCCCGCCCAGGCCGCACAAAGCGGGCAGCGCCGGCAGCCCCCGCAGGCCCGGCCCTCACCGCCCCGCGGCCCCGCATCAACAGAGGCCGCTCACCGAGCGCTGCCCCGGAGCCCGGCAGCGCCCCGCACCGCGGCCGGTACAGTGTAGGGGAAGTGGGGCCGGGAGGACGCACCTGGTGAGCGCCATCTTGCCGCCACCTTCTCGGAGCTAGGCCGCGGGGCGGGGACGCGCGCCGCAGATACGCGTGCGCCGCGGAGAGCGGCTGGGAGTTGTAGTCAGGGGACCGTCATAGCGGGAAATGGGTGCGTCATCGGTGTGCTGCGGGACGCGCCGTGTCTGGGCGGGCTGCGCTGAGGGGTGCTCGTGGGGCAGCCGGTCCGACCCCTGCTCCGTCACGGTCACCCGAAGCAGGCCGCCCAAGCAGCACGTCTGGGCGGCAGCTGAAGATCTGCAATGAAGAGGCCGCGGTGGGCGGTGTGTGCCGGTGCTCTGCAGCACGCACGGTGAATAAGTGTTCCCCCGTCCTCACGGCGAACCTCCCGTGTCCCAGTTTGTGCCCACTGTCTTGCAGCACACGTTCACCCGACAGAATTTCTAGGAAGGGGAGGATGGAGGAGAGACTGTCTCCATTAGGAGCTGGGTTTGGGGATTGTGCTTTGGTGGCAGCAGCTCTGTCACTGTCTCCGTGAGTGACAGATATGTCACCTTCTCTCCAGGACAGCTGGCCTCTGAGGACTCCTTCACACAAAACTAAGGATACGAGACTTTGACATACATCGTTTATCAATAAATTGTCATGAGCAAAGCTCATCTGCCTTCTTTCCTACCCTTTCCTGTCAGTCATTTAGCAGCAGAATTGCTGTTGTCTGACAGTATTGCTCCTGCTCAGGAGCCCTTTCTCCGTTCCTCCCTGCTGTACTATCTGGAGTTGAAGAATGACTTACTCTCCCTGCTGCGTTCCTACTTCTTCCTTTGCTGTGATGCATCATCTACTGCTGTGTGGTAAATACACTTAGGGATCTATTTTGCAACACAACCTATAAGGCAGACACAATCTAACACTGTAAAATTGAACGTGGGCAATCTGCTGCTGCTCCTGCACTAGTTTCCTCAGTCTTGCAACTGTGCGGTTGCTGTCTCCATGCAGACAGCAGGCTGTTTGTGTTTGCAGATCTTAAGCCTTGGCTATGAGCAGCACCAGTTCTTTTTAACACTTTATTTCACCTGAACCTGCTTCTTTTTGTGGTTTAGTTTTGATGTGGAAATTGCCTAATGTAGTGTTTGTTTAAGATGCTTAGCACAGTGTAGACTGGACCACATAGTACGATGAGGCTGTATGGGCTTACTCAAAATCCAATGGCTTTGTAAACTCATCTGTCTGTATTTTAGGCACACGCTGCTAATTCAGCTGCGGGTAACTTCTTGTCCCTGTTCTGCATTACCTATTGTGTGTCAAAAGTAGAAAATGCTAATGTAAATGATTTAATTGGACAGTAGTGTTTAGTGAAATATATATTTTTTTGAGAAATTATGAAGTCAGTCAGTGTGGGAAGTTTGGAAATTCTGAATATTTTTCAACATTTTCAAAATGAAACTTTCAAACTTTGGTTTAAAGCAGCATTTACTTTAAGATCTAATGTCACATCATGCAAGCTTTAATATCAGGAAGTAGGAGTGGAGGTTAAGTACAAACTGTGTTATCCCAGAAAACAGCAATTCTGAGAAGGATCCAAGGGGCTTGGGACTGAGAGGCAGCATAGCATAAATTTGTTGTGTTCTGAAGTAATAGAAGGCTTAATGCTTTCCTATACTGTATGTAAGCAGGAACACAGTGAACTCTAGAGGGACTCTGGGCTATCCAGGTGTTCATGTTTGTAAAAAAATTTGGAATATTAAAAAGGATTAGAGGACTACAAAGATAATCTAAGAGTAACATTGATTGGAAGAATATTAAAAGGTAAACTTGTTCTGCAATGAACTTTTAAGAGGTAAATGTTATATTGCCAAATTTGAACAGGGTGAACTCAATTTATGTGTTCTTATTTTCAATTATATTGCAAGGAGAAGTAACCTGAGTGAGCAGATTAAAATGCCTGGTGTGTTTTACTCATTACAAAAAGACCGAGAAGAGATTTCATCACTGTGTGTGTACCTTTACAAGTGAGGAAGGTGAGGTCTGAGAGTACTCTCTAAGCTCATTGGTGAAGGCGTAATAAGGACCGGTGACAGGGATTTCAAATTAGAGAAATTCAAATGAGGCAGAAACACTTAACAAACAGAACCATTAACCTTTGGAAAACTGTTAAAAGTGTTTATTTCTCTATCCCTTGTTACCTTCTAGTCAAAGCTGATAGTATTCTTGGAAGAGATGCTTTCAGTATTACAAGATCTACTTTAGACAAACCTAGGGTCTAGGGGCCTGTGCATGAACAGACAAGTGAAACATCACGTCCCACAGTGTCAGACAAGAAAAGGTAATATTCTCTTCCAGCTCTTGAGCTGATCATTTCCATGCATCTTCATGTATCTCCTAGTGCTGGACTTTGTGTGCACCAGACTTAGTTATGATTCAGAGATGCCAGCTCTGGCAGATTCTTCTTTGATAAGAAGAAACATCGAGCATGGAATGGGTCTGAGACCCTTCAACATATTTTTTCCCAATTATATATATCTATAGGAAAGAAGGATTAATTAATTTCTGTTTTACCGAGATCTTTTTTACTTAGTATTTCTGGACAGAAATGCTACCAGATCTCCACGTGCATCAATTTCCGTAAGCACACAGAAGAATCTTCTGTATGGTGAGTGAAGAGTTCAGGCACTTCATCCTTGGCTTGGCTGCCAGTGGGGACATTTTTAGTTTCATGTGAATACCACAGCTGGTTTTGAGAACACTTCCTTTAGTGTGTATTTCTGGTGCATTCCAAGGAGTCTTTTGGGGTAGATTTAGGCTGTTAAATCCTCTCCATCTTTTTTTTATCTACTTCAGCACTTTCCGCATTTGCAAATGTAGAATTAAATGGCTCATGAAATATCTTGTAACAAATGAAGATGACAATACGAAGTAATGGAATAAGCTATTGCTAATATCAGATATCTGTATGCCTAATAGTCACTGCGCATTGTGGAATAAAAATGATCAAAATAAATGACACTTCTTAACTCAAGGGATAAATTATGCCACAGGTAAGATGCTAAACTGTGAAAAAGAAGAGATTTATCTAGATGGAAAAGTTCAGCAACATCAGCAACCCCTGCTCTTCACATTCTCTTTGGGGTTACAGGCAGTATTCAGAAGGAATAATTATAGCTGGGGGAAAAAGCTCAGAAGGTCTATTTAGATTAGTACTTTTAGAAGAATCTTTAAATTCTTCAAGCCGTGTCTGTATTATCCGGAATGACTTAAAGGGAGACTGGTTTAATTTCTAGTATTCATTATACTTTTTAGAAGAGTAACATTTTGCAGATAGGCAAAAATCATCTCAGATGCTTCTGTAACACCTTTCTGTTACCAAGGTGTTTTTTAAATTTTGTTACGCGTTCCACTCACAGCTGATAAATATCCTCTTTGGACAGGGGATGTGGTGGCCTGCTGAAACTTCCCAGCAGCTGAAGAAGACAAAGCCAAGGGAATTTGCTTGCCAGCAGAAATTAAAGAGAGAGATATGGAGGTGGAGTGCGATTTCCTAAACTGATACTGGGCAACAGTGTTGAGCAAAGGCTTTGATTCTTGCAGACAGGGACAAAAAATAGTACAAGTAGATTTTGCAGCTCACATAAAGCCCATCTCTCCAAGCAGCACATCACTTTCTGTTGTCACATTCAGACAACCTTTATTACTGAGTTTCATGAGCTGCATGACCTGGGGCAATAGGCATTTTTCTCTTGAGACATGTCTCATCCAAATATTGGCCTTTTACAATATAATCTCAAAGGGGACTGTAATCTAATTGTAATGGATGGCTCCCAGAGTCAGCTCTGTGCATTCCATTGCTGAGACAAAGGCAAAATCTGTCAGCATCCATTTAAAACTGGACCAAGGATGTGGGTGGGTTTGGCCCTGCAGGAGACCTGTGGGAGTACATTACATCATTTTCTGGAGTTAGTTTTGGGTAGGTCATTCTGCTTTTGGTCTTCCATGTTGCTCTGCACATCTATCAAGACCTACACAGGGGAATTTCTTGTTTTTCTTCTGCCAGCCTGAGCTAACCAGAGAAGATTCAGAAAATGTTTCAGAAGTAGAGATCTCTAGCAGCAGAGACTCTGATAGCCAGATTATTGGCATGTATGGATTGGTACTGCTACACTGACTTTCAGCGCTGAACTTGTTTATAGATGGCAGAGGATGGATCTGCTTCAATATTTCACTGGTACCCATCCGTAGTATGGCAGGACAGATCAGAAAAGTGAAGAAGGGCCTGCTGGGTCATACTTTTCTTCTCACTCTGCTGGTAACAGTCTCTCCCCATACCTTTTAACATTCTGTTAAGTTCATTCTCTGGGTCCACAAAATCATAGGATCCCTTGCTTTCTGGGATTGTTTCAGTCTCTTCCTGTGCCTTCTCTCCCCTCCTGTATATGATAAATGTTGGGTGTCAGTGAGATTTACCATAGATCTTTCTGTATTTTTCATCATAGAAAATCTAAAAAAGAGGTTGATTCTCAGCAGTGAAGCCTGGTCCTCTGCTCAGGCAATCTGATCGCTCTTCCCACTTCAGTGCCCGGATGTAGAGTCCTGAGGCTTTGTGTATGGTTCAGCATTTCATAAGATGCACACCTGGGCTGCAAAAAAAAAAAAAAAA
>VXAB01007364.1:248899-290161 GCA_013399175.1 Odontophorus gujanensis | reverse complement strand
AAAAAAAAAAAAGGAAAAGAAAAAAAGAAAATACTATTCACTTTTCATGTTCCACAGCAATTTGGGGTAATCTGAGATTTAATTTATTCACCAGTTGAAAGGGAAGCGGAAATCAAGCCAGCATCTTTCTTTTGAGCCAAGCTCTTTCTTGAGTGCCCTGTGGAGGCTCACACAAAAGAGCTCTGATCAGTCTAACTAGGTGCTTGTTCTAATTATAGAAAGATTTAGGATTGCTTACAAAATTGCAGGCTGCACTTCAGCACATGGCATTGTTATAATACAAAAGCCTTTTTTTCTTTCTTTCTTTTTTTCTTTTTTCTTTTTTTCCTCAGCAGACCTAGCATTAGCCTGTTTAATGGAGAGCAGCAAGGAACAGAGTTAATCTGGAGAAACCTCATGCAGATTTTCCGGGAGAGGCTGGCAAAGTCAGGTGCTGACCTGCTCCCTTTGTTAGGAATATGGCCAATGCCTGTGATGCAGTAGTCAGAGCAGGGCATGGGCTGGGCTGTGTTTTTGGACATCCTTGGTAGAACCAGTAGGCTGTGACCAGGAATCAGAGATAGTGGTGGGGCCTCTGTTTCAGAGCTTTTCTATGTAGCAGGGTGATAGTTTTTAAATGGATACTTCACTGCTATGCCCAATATCAGCCTCAGCCATGGAGGTGGTGAATGTGCTAACATAAAAATCATATTTCTGCCTTTCCTAAGTTGTAGACACTTTGTTTCTTAGGACAGTGTTTACCAAGAGACCCACATTGTGCAGGCATTTATGTTCATGGGGACAAGTAGGAGAAAAAAAAAGAAAGAGAGAAGAACCTATAAACGGACAGTAAATGGACTCTTCTCAGTGGTGTGAGGTGAGCAGGATGAGGGGAAACGGCCACAAACTGAAGCATAGGAAGTTCTGCACAAATGTGTGTGGGAACTTCTTCACAGTGCAGTGACGGAGCACTGGCACAGGCTGCACAGAGAGGTGGTGGAGTCTCCTTCTCTGGGGACGTTCCAGACCCACCTGGACGCCTACCTGTGCAACCTGGGCTAGGGAGCTGCTTTGGCAGGGGGTTGGACTCGATGATCTCTGGAGGTCCCTTCCAACCCCTACAGTTCTGTGATTCTGTGAAATACCCCCAGTATCATTGGGATCTCTTAGGAAGCTCTTTAGTTTAGCATTGCAAGTGGGCAGGCTGCCTTTGTCATGGAAGAGAGATGCGCATCAAGGTATGTCCTTGAGCATCGTAATCTTTTATGCCTTCCTCAGTAAACTGAAATCTTCTGCTTTATAATCGGAGTATTCGTAAATCCCTCTCTACCCCGCTGTGCCCTCGTGCACAACCGTGTCCACACACATGCAAACGCAGCATGGAGGTACGTCCCTGAATTTCCGTCATCGTTTCCAGAATCCCTTTAGAAACGATAGCCCCCAAAGAATTCCCGCCCTATCCCCGCAGCCCGGAACTACGCGTCCCGGCATGCCGCGCGGGGAGCGCCGTGCCACGTGCGCGGCGCGGGGGGAGCGGGGCTGGCTGCTGCAGTGCCGGCGGGCCGGTAAGTGCGCGCAGTGTGCTGCCGGCCCCTCGGTGCGCTGCGTCCTGCAGGCGGCAGGAGCGGCGGGGCCGTTGTCCGCACCCCTCGGCGGGGCTCGTCCCGCTCGGTCGCACGCCAGGCGTCCTCAGCGCCCGGCTCGGGGTTGGCGGTGGGCCCGAAGGACGCCAGCCTGCTTTCAGGCGGATGTTCTTTTGGAAGTAGCGACCTGTGTCGCTGCGTGCGTTTTTTGGTTAGTGGGCTGCTGAGGCACGAGGCAGAGTGGCCCTGCTAAGGCGTCACGGTGGGAGGCAGGAAACTAGAATGAAGGGAATTAGTGCAGTCCGTCTGCGTGGGGTAGAAGTCCTGCACTCTGTCAGAGGGGCTCTTGAGAGCTTGCAGCCATCCACAATGCCCGGATTCGTGGTGCAAGCAGAAAACCACTCGAGCATGTTTTCTATCTGACTACGAGGAAGGAGAGAAAAATACCGCTGATTTGTAGTTTTCGGGTTTAAATCTGCTAAAGTGACAGAAAGAGACACAAAATATATATCATATTTTTTAATGAACAACATGTTTATACTACCTTCCACACTGTAAGGAATACAGTGCTCTGATGTGATTAGTGTGGTTGATGACTTCATCTCTGCCCCCATCTTCCAGAGGAAAGATGTGTGAGGAAAAAAGTGATGCACCCCAAGCCCACAGTAGAGCCAGGCCTGGACTGTTGGTACCTGCAGCTGTCTGTTCTGCCAGTGCATTCCTAGCCTGGCATTTGGATGAGATGATGAGAAAACAAATCTAGCTCACTTGGTCACTGATCAGGACCCCATCCCCTGCGTTGCATGTGACTGTCTGAAGCCACAGCCAGGGATGCATCATATCTTCTCTCCAGTCTTCATTGATGCTGAGGAGCTTTCACAACCAGTCCAGCAGTTTTCAATAAGTTTTGGGCTCTTTTAATATTCTTGGAACTCTCTTTAGATTCTGCCTTTTAAAAATCTTCTAATATACCGTTGCAGTTTGACTATGTTGTGATACCTTCAAAACATTTGCAGTGAAGAGGCAGCCTATTCCTATAATAAAGATCTGACTTATGGTGAACATATGCTGCCTTTTCTCTGCCCACCTGTTGTTTCTTGTTGTAAAACCTTTGGGATCATGAGTAAATGTTTTTGTGGTGGATATGCAAAGTCTAGCACACTTCTGGGTTAGTGGTCTGTAGACACTGTAGAGTAGAAAAAGCACTGGAGTCAGAGTAGAGATGCTTGCATTTGGCTGCTGCATGGCTGCTTGAGCTTTTAGCTGGGAGCAGTGCTAGCAGCACATCATCAGCAAAGGAGCAATTGAAGCTTGAATTGTTAGATCCCTTCAGGCATCACTGTGTCTTTCTCTAATGTAACTGTTTTTGTTTTGTGTTTTAGCAGGGTTCACCAATCATGGCAATAAGGGCCTTGAAACTTGCCTCTCTGGCAACAGCTGCTTCTGGCATCTATCTGTATGGCAGCAAGTTCATGGATCCCAACGATTTTGGAGTTGTTCGTGTGGGCCGAGCCATTGCCACAGTAAGTTCCACAGTAGCACAGTACAGAAAGATTCCTTGGGGGGGAGGGTGGGGAGGCACAGATTTGGAGTTCACAAATACTTGTGATTCCATGCAGGCTCTCTCTTTCAGTTGGTAACTAGCTCCAAGAGTCACCAGGTCAGCAGAGAGCTTCTTAAGTTGTTGACACAGTAGGGAGAAGGGAGGTGAAAGCACAGAAGGAATAAAGCTGTCATCTGCATGTTTTGGAAAGAAACGAGTGGAGATACTGGGCTGCAGAGCACCGTCTCTGTTTCCCTGCATTGGGTAGGACCTTGAGAACAAGAGGGCTCACTTTGGGCCCTCATCTCCATCAACCACCCTTCAAGGTCAGATATGCAGTTATGATCTCCTGTATTGGTTTCCAGGTTCATAAAATAAATACTAAATCTTGCTAGCATGACTGCTGTTTTACCCTAGTATCTCTGCTATTCCAAAGTTGCATTAATGACAACTTCAGAAAACCTGAAAATGGAGTCTGCCAGGCAGCCAGGTTATTGCCTTCTCCTTGAGGATATTCACTGATGAATTCACGAGCAGCCAGAAACAAGGAGAGCAGAGACTGGAGGGGGTATCATTCTCCCTGTACCTCACTTGGATTATGCACCTGTCACTTCAGGCCACAGTCTCCATCATTTACAGACCCCCAGTGCTAAGCAGCTGTCTGTCTACATATTCTATGACTTTTAAGCACTTCATTAATGAGTTTTACAGGGAGTCAGCTCCTGAGGGCAGATGCAGTAAGAAACAAGCTCTGCTGGTTGGCTGAGGTACCATGCTGTTTATGTGTGGAGGCTGCACTGTGAACTATTGTGAAAAATGAGTGTTTATTTTGAAATGCTTAGATGTTGTACTGAGGGACATGGTTTAGTGGGGAAATACTAACGGTAGGCGGACGATTGGACTGGATGATCTTAGAGGCCTTTTCCAACCTTGATGATTCTTGTAGTGGAAATGCTAAGTCACAGCCTCAACAAGTGATTGAACACCTGGTGGGAAGGTGGGGCCAACCCAGGGGAGCTCAGGTGCATGCAATACATGCGAGTGACCAGAAGGGATGGAGCCAGGATCTGCCTCTTCCCAGACCTCATTTGAGAGTTGGCAGTGGAGGTGAGGGTATTTCTCACTGGAAGTTCCTGCCTACCCAAGGCCTTCCAGAGGTAAGCAGCTTTTTATCCTTCATTTCTGCATCCTCAGGTACCGCTTTTGGGTTTGTCCTCATTTGCTGTAGCTGAAGACTTTGCCACCCTGTTGTTATTGCTGTACTTTCCATTGTATTGTGGCATTACAATTCTATGACTCTAAGAGTGAGGGCTGAAATACAGACTTTAATCTTTTAATCTTTTTTTCTCAAAGCAAGAGCTAGGCTTTGTGCTCTGCCACTGACTATAAGGCAGCACTGCCTGGTGGTATGGAGCAGCTCTTTCCCTTTTACTGCATGTAGAACTGAGGCCTGAAGAGGGAACTTAGCTTATTGTGATTGGAGAAGTCTGTTATCTGGGCCATTGAAATCTATTCAAGGCTTCTGCACCCACTGCTGCTAGAAGTGACTTCCCCAAAGTACTGCAAATGCTCTGATGGCAGAGTGTGTTTGTATCTGTGGGTCTGTGTATTGTTCAGACAAGAATTTTGTCTCTTTTGGAATGCTGTTGCTTTAATACATGGGATTGTATATGGTCAGATTTGTTTTGAATGATTCTTAATTTCTGCTGCAACAGTGATCTCTGTCTCTCCACTTTGAGTTCTGCTTCTAGCTGGAAAGTCAGGGATCCACTGTCATCTGAGTTGACAGCCCATACTGGTCTAATTTCTGGACCATAATCAGGCTGAATCTAGTGGAGTAATTAGATGTTCATTTCTTGGGTATGCTCATTTTGTGAATGAAAACTGAGGACACTGGAGATTGGTGGAATCTATATGGACCTAATGTATCTGTCCTTTGATCTAGCCCTGGCCAGACTTCTTAGTTATTGGACCACATCCAGCCAAAAGCAGGACATAATTGAAAGGCTGTAATTCATAGAGAATTAATGTAGAATGCATTAGGTTGAAAGGGACCTTGAAAACCATCCAGTTGCAAGCCCCTGCTGTGGTCAGGGTTGTCATCCACTAGATCGGGCTGCCAAGGGCCCCATGCAGTCTGGCCTTGAACGCCTTCAGGGCATTCACACCACTCTCTGAATAGGGAATTTTTTCTAACAGCTAACCTAAATCTCCCCTCTATTAGTTTTAAGCCATTCCCCCTGGTCCTCTCACTGTCAGACTTTGTAAAAAGTCCCTCCTGCATATGGACTCCCCTTGTGTACTGTAAGGCCGCAATGAGATCTGCCTGGAGCCTTCTCTTCTCCAAGCTGTACAAACCCAGCTCTCTCAGCATTTTTGGAGAACCAAAAAGAGGTGCTCCAGACCTCTGGCTGTTTTTGTTGTCTTCTGTGGATCTACTCCATCATTCTTGTGCTGGGGGCCCCAGGCTTGGATACAGTACTCCAGATAGCTTTCAGGAGAGCAGAATTGGGGGGGGGGGGGGGTTAGCCACCTCCCTGATATTTGACCTGATATTGGAGTTGGAGTAGAAAGATTTGAATCTGCCTGTACTTAATGCAAACCGATTATATAGTCTTTTTCAGACTTTCCTGAGAAAGTTGATGATGTTCCCATGTAGCTGAGAGAACTGGCTTTTGTTTATATGTGAATAGATGATTGAGGGAATATTGTAACATGATTTGGTGAGATCTGAGGATGGTTTTGGGTGGTGAATAGAGCATAAGGAATTGAGAGTTAATAGAATCAAATGGAAGGCCAAGCCTTTGGGGCATTAACACTGGACTGGATACAAGATCAGATTAAAAAAAGTCTGGCATTTGAAAGGAGAGGGTCTGGCTGATCTTGTAGTTCCTATTGTGTCTCTGAGATTCAGTCTCGCTCTGTAATGTGAACAATGGCAGTATTCCTGGTTGAGAATGAATTTGATAGGCTGGAGGGCCTCACATTTCAGGCAGTTTTCTGTGTTCTGGTGAAGTCAGAAGCCTGGCAGAGCATTGTGCATTTGCCTTACCTCTTTGAGGGTAGCCCAGTTGTTTTGGTATGTGGAATGAATGCTGTGCTGTAGCTGGAATATTTCTCACAGAGTAACAGGGATTTCGCAGTGTCAGAGTTGCCTATCAGGATCATCATAATACTAATTTAGTGTTTAAGATTATGATGTAATTAGCAAATACTTAATTAACTCCCTCATCCTCTGTAATACAGGCCAATCTGTTAGCTGCTTCTCTTCAAGTTGGAGGTGATAATTACCCTCATGGACTAGAGATAAAATAAGAACCAAGTCAAGCATTCATGCAAGACTGATTTGAACATCCTTTTTCTTCATAGTTGTTCTTTGAGGTTGGAAAGATACTGTGAAAATTTTTTCTTTGGAGAATGTGTAGCTGTGCACCTTCTGAATTCATCAGAGGCAAGAGAGCTTGAAAAGCCAGAAGGAAAAAAATCAGTTTGCTCAGTTTCCAGTCTGGAAAACAGGAAACCTAAACCCCACAAGGAAAAAATGTCTGTCTGTATCTCATTTCCAGCTTGATTTCCTCTTGGATTCATCTTGGCTGTTGCACTCTTGTTAACTCCAGTCACTTGGTTTCGGAACAGATTTGATCTCCCTTTCTCCCTAGCTCTCCTAATACATTGCTTCTGCTTTAGTTGTTTCATCTGTACCTTTCCTAGGCACATGGGCAGTCAAAGAAGGCCAAGTATCCCATCCTGCAGTGAGTTGTTACCCCTTTGTTAGGGAGGTTTTAGGAAAACTTTAGATCTGTTATATGCAAATAGTTATTTATGGTAAAGATCTTTAACTTTAAGTGACATTCCATTCTCTCCCTCCAAATAATTTTTGAGGACATGAACTGTATATTTCTGTTCCATTTGCTGTCTTTCTGACTGTGGAAAGAGAGGAACTTTAGTCAAAGGTTAAAACTGTGAAATACCCAAGATTCATTTTCAGAAATTATGGCATTTAGGAATCTCATTCCATCGTCTGTGGCTGTGTCTAGCTAATAAGTTTTAGCTGGTTCTCTATATTGTAATTCTGTAATTGGGTGTCTGACCCTTTTGCCCTTTAGTCGTTCATGAAGTTGAGTATCTCTGCAAGTACTACTGCTTGTGGTTATCAGTGAGCTTGTGTTCAGCCACTCTGTCCCCTGCTGAGCCATCTTCCCAGGCTGAGCTCCCTGTGCACCAGTGTGCAGTTAGGCAAGCTGCAGGTGTGAAGATCAGGTGTGGGATAACAGGTAGGGGACAAGCAGGACTTCATGGTCTGCAGTACAGAGATAGAAAAATGCTTAGAGCTTCTCAAAGGGAAGATAGCCAACACTTAGCATTCCTATACTATCTTTAATAGCTGCATGCCACAGAGGTCCCTGCACTGCTTTCTCTAAACGTTTAATGATTGTTTTTTGTTTCTTCAGTTTATTACTGTAAATTTCACTGTAGAGCTTAAACTTGGGAGCCTGAACTGTGTATGTTCTCCTAAACAGATGGCTTGTTGTTTTAGTCCAAGATAACTGCACAGCTTGATCAACTTTTCTGTTTTTGTTTGCAGACAGCAGTTATCACCTATGACTACCTCACCTCCCTTCGAAATGTCCCATATGGATCAGAGGAGTATGACTTCCTCAAATCACAGGTAACTTATACTACTGATCTGTGTTCCTTGGAAGCTCTTTGATGCACAGGTGTGTTGCCAAAGCCGTTGCTGTAAAACAAGCTATCAAACTGTCAGCTTAATGATTCAGTATACCTTCTACCAAACTATTGTTATGACTGCAGAGGTAAACTGTGCAGCGTGTTGGATAAGAATAGTACAATACCTGTATTGCCCAATTGAGAAGTTCCTTTGTCAACAGTAGACATGTGCAAGCAGTGCTTGCTTATGCCTGTTAGAGATTCAAATCCTAACTGTATGGAGTAAGGTCATCTGGGCCCTGTTACCAGTCCACTGCTGCATGGAGTGGCTGTGTGGAGGTCTGGGGCTGAGAATGGCCTGGCAGTGTTTTCTTATCCTGTTTATCCAAGCAGGGTAATGCTTGAAGGCTGAGAGGTTGAAGTAAAAGTTGAGAGTTGGACAGGAAGTAATCGGTATGAATTGAGCCTGTAGCTCTTTCAAGAGATCAGAAGTAATTGGGCAAACAATAGTATGTCTCACTGTAAGACTGTCTTGTTTTGATATAACTAACTAACATGAATAGAAAACGTGTTTTGACTGAGAAGTATAAGTATCCCTGTTGCTTCTCTCAGACATGTGTTGCACCTTTCGCTCTATCCTGCAGCCTTACAATATCTTGAGCTGTGATTAACACAAGTTTTACTTCAGTGCATATAATGTAGCCACTGTCTCTCTTCTACTGAAGCTCAAGGCTATTTGGAGTAAGAAATAGGGTCTGTAACAAATTAGACAAGTGTGTGCAGTACTTTTAAAATAGGGTGTTTAACTTTGTTTTTCTTCTTAGTGCATAAAGGATTTGGGCAACTGATGTGGTTGATAGGCGTGGAGGGTAGTGCTCTCCAGGGACTCTCAAACTAGAGAAGCTCTAAAGCTGAGCTTAGCAATGGGTTGTGGTTGAGCATTGGTCTCCATTTCCTGCATTGTACCCAATGCATGTGCCGACCATACTGGTTCAGACTTCATCAGGAGTTAGAAGTCAATGGCATTTGTACTTAAGCATGCTTCAGGTTCCTCTGGCAGAAAATCAACGCCAACAGTGTGGTCTTAAAGAATATTCAGGATAGTTTACAGAGAAGCTTCTCTAGGCTAGTTCTCATTCTCTCCTATGTGAAGATGCTAGGCTGTTATGTTGTAGGGCCTTATTCCGAGTGAGCTGCACTGATACCCTGATACAAACTAGTTGGAATCCTCAGCTTTGCTTTCCATCTGCCCACGTCTCTGTCATTTGCCTTTGAAACCTGATTTGCAGAAGGACTGCTTGTAGCTTTCTTGGGCAACAACCAAGTTATGGAGTCATCAGTGCTGTGGACATCTTATTTGGCAGCACTTCATAGCAGCCCTTGCAAATTCCTGACCTTTAGCTGTATGTCTCCATGACTTCATTAACTTCTGTCATGCAGGCTTCAATGGTTTGTCAATTCCTGCCCTTGCAGCCGGTCCAGGCTCTGTTTGCTGGTGCTATTCAGGGCTGTGTTCTCCCTGCCTGGTGGCCAAGACTAGTTGAGTCAGCATCTGTCTGTGGCAGAGGGCATGGCTCAGTGGCACGGCCAGTGCTAGCCTTTGGCTGCATGAAGAGGAATGAGCTGCGAGATGGAGAGAGTAAATGCAGACATAGGATGAGTTGGCAAAACTCTTTGACCTGTGGAAGATCTGTCCTGCTGTTGGCAAGCGTTAAAGGAGTTAGTTGGTCTAGATCAGTTCAGAAGGGGGTGATGTTGGGACATAAATGTCTGAGATGGGCTTAGGTCCATGAATTGAAAAGGACTCCTTTCTGTGTATTTTCTCCTGGTACCCAGTATGCTGGTGGGTGCTGCTTGAGTGCAAATGATAATACTTAACTTTCCTTGGATTTCCTGTCAGCTATTAAACTGGGGCCTCTAAATTATCCCACAGGGTAATTTAGATGGGAGATGGGAAGCCTCAGTGGCAGCACCAGTCCCTAAGCCTGTTGGGGTGAAACAGGGGCATAGTCATTAGGAAACAATTAAATGTAGATCAGATTAAGAAGGAAGTGGGTTCCCCAGGGGCTTTTAGCCAGTATCCTGCTTAGCTCCAGGGAAACCTCTTCAATCTTACTCTATTTTTCTGTCCCTCATGGGCTACTTTGATGCTAATGTTCTCAGCTAGTCAGTTCTAAGCATCTTTCTATGGTCAGCAGATTGGTGAAGTATTTACGACTTTCTACAGGGCAGAAAGCAGTATCTGAAATTTCACTATGTCCCTTGGGTTGGTTTGATCACTTATGCATCTATGTTTTTCCCAGCAGCCATGAGATACGAGGAGCCACCTTCCTGAAGATGCTCATAGTCTTTCTTCAACAGCAGTGAAAAAAAGTCTTGTCTTTTTCATTGTTGCTGGTTCCTGTAGCATGGAGGAACCTGCTCAAGTAGTCAGACTTTATGTCCATAACATTCTGCTCAACTGAGTTACAAGTCCTTTCCTGACCTGTTTGCCCTTCTTCTGCATAAGAAGGTATTGCCACAGTACTGATACCAAGATTAATGGTAGCCAGGGTTAGACTCAAGACACTGGAAATCTGTAGGTCTAGTGTCAGAAATATTTTTGAAAAGGTTTGAGTTTTCTTCAGCACATGGCTTTTCCATTAAATGATTCCAGAAATATTTGCACGTTTGAGCTTGTGCATTTTTTTTCTGTTCCTGCCTCTACTTGTACTGAGGACCAGAGGAGGGATAAGGGCACACTGCCATTTCCCAGATGGGATGTGTCTTATCCATTCCTTTCTCAACAAACAATTTTATTATGTGAAGGGCTGTGTTTCTTTAATATGCCTCTGCCTCCTTGAGCAATTGTCTCCCCTGTCCTGAGTCAGCCTACCCTTTGCTATTTCCATTGTGCCTCTCATCATGGCACCTGGCTGCCTTGTTTGACACTTCCTATACTGCTGTCAGTCAGGAGATATCTCACAATGTATTTGTTTAGGAAATGACATTGATGGACTTCTAAGTTATTGTTGTCAAAGTAACAGGATTGCAGTGGGTTGCTCAGCTTGCAGATTTCTACACTAGTGGTCATAGCTGAAAATCTTGAGCAGGACATTCATTTAGTCATTTTCTGATGTAAGACAGAAGTTACTGCTGCAATTGTTGATACAGATACTTTTTAAGGGGAGATAGAGAGGATCTCTGGTCAAGGTGTCTCTGAAGACAGTAAGAATCCATTCTTGAATTAACTTTGATGGCAACTGAATTGCTTTGTCAGGGAAAAGCCACTCGGGGAGGTTAATTAACTTCCTCCTTCTGAGAACAGAATGTGGATGTTCTCATTCAGACTCTTGGTTATTGGTCTTTTGATATCTGAACAAATATTTTGAAGGTGTAACCTTGTGACCTTGTGCCATCATTACACAGAATAGGACTTCTTGTTCCTTCAGAGTTATTGTGGTTGTACGTCATCTTTGTTTCTCGTGGTGGTGTGGATATTTTGAAAAAAGAGATGTCTCACAGTGATGCTTCCTGACTGAAAGACCCTACCACCCAGAGAAGAAAATGGGTGTACCTGTGCATGGATTTTTTTAATATTGTACAATTCCTGTTAGCTCAGACCAGCAAACTAACCTGTGTCTTGGGCCCTCCACTGTCATTTAGTAGTATTGTGTGTCTTAACAGGAAGAGAGATGCTAAAATAGCTTCTTCATGGTGGATCTAAACTGTGCCTGCAGAGAAATGCCTGGGAGGTCTCTGTGGCATTCCTGCATACTGGCAGCTCTGAGTGGAAACCAGGGGTTGTTCTGCACCACAGCTAGTGCGTACACTGGTGGATGTCTTTGCCTTCAAACTGTGGTGAACAGGATAAGAATGAGCTTCCTTAAGAGACGTGAAATGGCTGTTGGGTGATAGTGACTTTTTGTTACCAAGTGGGAACCATGAAGAGATGTGAGAGACTTCACAGCTCATCTTAATTCTTGAGCTGATCGTGTTAGGTTGCCCTATGCTTGTTCTCCCAAGGATATATCTTCATCATAATGGAATAATAGACAGTAATAGAGTCTAAAAAAGCTACTAGCAGGGCCTGCTGTTGCCTTGATGAATCCACTTTCAAGTGCTGCTGTCTAGCAAACTTTCTGCCATCATGTGAAGCATGAAAGCTTTGCACCAAAAACACATAAGCTATAAAATCCTACAGTTTTAAGGCGCTTCCTTTTCCTCCTCCTGCTTTCTAGAGTACAGTCAGCTGAACGTCATGGTTGCAGCATCTCTAGGTTTTAATTTTGTAGCATGGAAGGTCAATTTTGGGATGTGTGCCTACAAAGCAGGATATATCCTTCTCTCCTCTGCAGAGGTTTATTCAGAGAAATAGGCCACCTCACTGTGATGTTTTTGGAGGAGAGGGAAGAAGTGAGGGAAAATAATAACTAGCATATTGCACTTTTCTTGCTTGCTCAGCACTCTCATCCCTGAAATGCTTCCCAAGGAGCACGAGTGTGGAGTATCAGGTATCCCACTGATGTGCACAGATTGCCTAGGTGGTGCAGTGGCTTTCAGACAATTCCCCAACTGGAGTGAAACCGTGGGCCTTGGGAGCGTTTTCCTTCTCTCCTCCAGGTGGGGCTATCCCTTTGCATTTGAATCCCTGAGGACATCATTACTTCGCTTTTTATTTTTAACGCTACTGAGGTGTACGTAATAGCCAGAGGAACATCTGAAGAACATTTCAGCTGGTGCAGTGAGGAACCTATTGGAAGCTCCTGAAGCATGTAGGTTGCAAGGAGTTTGCATAGTGAGGAGCAACTGGTACGTGAAGAAATAATTTCACTTAGTGTTCAGACAATATCTTGAGTCCTAACACAAAATGGACGCTCAGTGGTGCAAAGTCAGATTTGGAAAGAGATGATAGTGTTGTCTTTGAAGAGCTTAGAGTTGAGAGTTACTTGTTTGCCTGGATTTTCACATTGGATGTGAATGGTGCAAATAAATGTGCATGCAGGATTTCTCAGGGAAGGAAACAAAGTGAGATTTCTTACGGTGCCACTGTATGTAACTGAAGACTGTTGGGATTGACTTTGGGTCAGTACCTATTTAGGGATGTTTCCTTAGTGAATGGCTGAGTAGCCTTCAGCTACTGCTCACTGGTTTATATAACTTCATGGAATCATAGAACCTCCCAGGTTAGGAGGGACCTTGGAAGGCTGCCAGGTCCAGCCCTTCATGGGAACTGACAGAAGTTAAAACAACTTAGTTGTTGTAGGTTGCCTGTAAAATCAAAAGACATAACAAGTAACCAGTGCTTTACCTATTTTAAAAATAGTACGGTGGCTGGTTTGAGAATTGAAATAAGATTATCTGAGACTTGTAGAAACAGATATCTAGTCATTCATGTGAGGGTAGAGTATGGTGGTATAAAAACAGAGGTGGGAAGACTGATTTTGCATTAAGAAGATACATCATATATCAGTCCAGGTTGGAATTTCAGAGCAGGGGTGAAAACTGTAGATTTGATATGCTAAACTAGGGACCTTACAACACTCCCTGAAGTGTATCTGATAAAAGAGTGTGCTCGAGGGTAGCATGCAATTATCTTACCTGTAAAGCCAGTGTCTTCCTCACTCTCTTCAGTGAGTGCTGAGGGAATTGCTTTGGTAGTTGATATCTTGCAAACACTTCCCTGAAGTTCTTAGCAATGTTGAAGGCATCCTAGTTTGTTTCAGGCAAGTCCTTTCACCTATGTGAGGGCTACCTGGCCTGCACATTTGAGGTTACAGCGTCTCTGATGGGAACTTTTGTGTTCCTCCATTCAGGTCTTAGGGACTGGTGGAAGTCTGTGAGGCTGGATAAGACTTGTGGGCTAGAAAAAAGGGAACAGTGTTTCTCTGAGTTAGAGCAGCTGCTGATTTAATCTAAAAACAAAACAAAATGCAGAGTTCAGTGCCAGGTTTGGAAGCAACCCCTTCATTTATTGACTAGGCTGTTCAGATACCCTTCCTAGAGATCTGCTGATGTGAGTGCATCTGTGTGTTTTAGTACATCTGGATGGGCGTGTCTATCTGCCTGTAAGTATGTGCCTGTGCATCCAGGATGTATTTGTGTTGAAAAGCCACTTCCAAGGCACAATCAAAGATGGCTTTGTTGGACTGAATCTTGACATCTGGCCTAATTAAACCTACTTTTGGTCTCATAGAATTGGCTTAGGGTTTCTCCCCTCCTTTTTTTTTTTTTGTGGGAGAGTCCTGTCTCAGTGACTGCAAATTCTGCTGATGGTACACCATCAGAACAGCTTGCTGCTCCTTCCTATGCAGCAGCATCACCTTGGCAGGTTTGACACCAGTAACAACTTGTTTTTGTCACTGTACTGAGCTGATGTGACTTGGAAGGAGCCCACAGGGAGCAGATAAACATAGTGACAAGGGTCATCTTTATACAGCCTCCACTCTGTTCCTAGCTCCACTTTAACAGTGAATTTGCATGTACATAAACACACATGCACAGTGGTTTATGAAATGCCTCCTGCCAAGCCTGGATTCGTTTACTACCTTGCCAACTTTGCTGAATTTAGAGGGAAATTCACTGAAAAGGTCACTAGCAGCATTGGTTTTTCAAACAACAACAAACCACCTCCTAAAACGTCTTTACTGCCCCTGCAGTTTCTGTTTGAAAATGTATTGGTTTTGAGTTGCTTGTGAACTCCGTAACTGCACATCCAGTTTGTTATCGTAGGTCTGCTCTGAACACAAGTTCTTTTTTTTTTCCAGGATTGCTGAAGGGCAGCAGGCTTTGCGCTCTCGCTTGTTTATTGTAGAATTGTTGTGTGAAGAGAAGAAGGGAAGATATGCTTTCTTCCCTGGAGCCCTTTCCTTTGTATTCAGTCAGGCAGCGCAGCTGGGCATTTCCAGAGCCCAGCAGGAGGCTTTTCATCTCTGAATGCCCTGGTAGCGCCTGTTCCATATCTCTTCCTTACTTTTATTTCTTGAAGTAAGCTGAGGTTTTGCTATTGTAGTCTGAACTGTGAGTCTTTCACTGCTAGTGATGGTTTCTGTGTGGTGAAGAGTTAGCAACAGCAAGGCTGTTAGTGGGGACCATACTCTCCTCACTTTGTGCTGGTGCTTGTGCTGAACTGTTCGCTGAAGATGAGAAGTCTGCAGCTTGATGCATGTGAAAAGTGCCATACCTGCTCTTGCCTCCTGACCTGCAGGTCTTAGATTCACTGCAGTTTTCCTTCATCTCTGTTGGCCCTGGAGGCCACAGGTTAGGAACAGGTTAGCACCCAGCATGGATTCACTTCCTACTCTCCCACTTCACCTCCTGCTGGTGGCAGCCCTGCCCTTACCTCCCACCACTAATGCTCCAGCGCTGGCTGCTGCCCCTCTTGCTCTCTGCCTCCTAATAGATAGAATACGGACTTACTTTATCCAGTGTTGCACTCATTGGTTACTCACAGGGTAAGGGTTTGCCACAAAATTAATTTTCAGAGAAAACTGAGACCTAGGCCCAGGGTGGTTTCATTGCCAGGCCCAGGCAAGTCTCACATGCTGCAACTTTGCACATTTTTGTCTAAGGTAGCTGAGCCAGGAGGTCTCCCTTCTGGACTAGTATTCTGAGCAGAGGCAGAGCTTGGTCCTCACCTGGAGTCACAAACACCTGTGCTTGCCTTACCTTCTTTCCTGGAAATCTCAGTCCTGAAACAGTTGAGTGTCAAGTTCCATAACGTGCTGAAATCTGATGAGCTCACAGCACAAGAAACTCTTCCAATTACAAACAGCCTACAAAAACTGTTACACTGCATATTAGCAATGAAAGACTAATAACAGGCATGTGGCTTCTATTTGAAAAATATTAAATTTAAATAAAGCAACAACAAAAAATGACAAGCTCTGTCCTTTTGCAAGATCCTTTAAATAGTGGGACATATGTGCAGCTAATGAAGGAAGGTTGCTTAAAATATCTAAAAAAATGTTCGCTGCTTTTAATTGTTGGACATATGTGTAGTTAATTAAAGAAATAATGTGTAGATAAGTCACACAACCACCATCCCAGTAACAGATGCCCCTCCTCCTACCCGCATTGCTCAAGAAATTTCATTTCAAGAGGAGAAATGAATTCTTAATTGCAACATACCTAGTAATTAACCGCACTGTAATTCTGATGTGCAGTGCTGTCACCCACCATCGGATGGGAGTGGAAAAGGCACTGCATTTTGTTGATGGGTGAACATTTGTTTTCCTCATCATTATGACACCGGAGGTAATTGCCATTCCTGAAATATTCTCTTGCTATCATTACAAAGCAACTGTTAGGGACAAATTAATTATGAAGAGTCTTGTTATGACAGATTAATAGGCCAACAGAGATTTCTTTTCCTTCTTTTAAGCAACTGAGTAGTAAAATCTAACGACTCCCATATAACTGTTGGGATCACATGCTTTTCTGTAAACTGAGGTGTACTTTGCTGGAGATCAGGGATTTGCAAAACTAGAAATAGAATGTGTTTTCAAGCTTACTTTAATTGAGCTTTTGGTTTTCCAATATCATGTGCCAAAATAAGCATGAGATGAGGCATTGCCATATGGAGGGGAGGTCTTCATGATTGGTACTGAACCATTAGGATCTTGGTTCAGCAGCATTGTGAAGGCTTAGAAGCAAGGAATGATAGACTTGTGGATTTGATGGATTTTAGAACAAAGCACTAAATCATTGTTTGAACTGCTTTATGTCCACTAAGGGTTCTTGTTGTGAAGGATGTAAGATCTGTGTTGTTCAAGTCCAAGAGAGTAGGAATTAGAAATAACTGAATGGCTCATGACTGTATTTAGAAATCCACCCAACTTATGTGTAGTCAGGACAACATTTTATGTAGACTCGTTACTTGTGCTTTCCAAGAGGCAGTGAGATGTGTATCTCATAAATGACTGTCTACTATGGGATTTTAGTAAATCACATGCGCTGATGAGCACACAGTTAAAAAAAGGAGTCTACTTTAGGCTCTAGAACAGGCATAATGTAGATTTAAGGAAGCCTTTGGGAGGAATTTTATTCATTTTGTTGATTTTTGCCTTGTTTGAAGTCTCACACAAGTTATTAGGTAGCATTGATTCAGCAAAAGCTACTTGGGACCAGCATGCCTTCTTTTGAGTTTATCAATGCTAGCCAAGCATTTGTGCATCCAGCACTCCCTCCCTTCCTTCAAAAGGATGAAATCTTCAGTGGCACAGCCCCTCTTCATGCCATGATCTCCTTAATTGGGGAAAGGTGAAGCTGCACTCTTTTCAGGAGACTAAACCAAGACAATATCTATGACATTTTCCATGCTCATCTGCTTTCTCAAGTCAACTCTGTGTTTCATTGCAGCTTTTTCCTTTTTTATGGGATTTCCTTGTACGTATGTAAATGTTGTTGTATTCTGTATACAAGAAGTAATAGATAGGATTGTTTATGGATTACTGGCAGCTGATTTCTTTGCTTGCTTCGCAAGTATCTTATGCAGTGCTGATTCTCTGTGGTCCTTTTTGTTGCTCAAATTTTGTCTTTGGGAACTTATTCACAGTGAATGTGTTTTGCCAGCAAGATCTGATTCATTTGAGAATCTTTTTCAGTTTTTTTTTTTTCCCTGTCAGGTCTCATACTGATTGAGTTTGTGATGGGCCTTTTGCCTGGAGTTTATTATTTACCTTTTAGTCAACATTAGAAAGTGCCTGGTTTTGACTTGTCTGTCTCCACTGCAGTATCATCTTTTTTTCTTGTCCAGCGTTAGCCTCCTATGCCAGGTTCTTTTCCTTTTGACCAAGGAAAACCTTGACTTTTTCTCATGTGAGAGTCAAATGGAAGCCTCTGGATGTCTAGATGGTGTTTTGTTTTTTGAATTGTGACTAGTATGGCCAGTTTTGCAGTGTCCTCCACTGAGGAGTTCTAACTGGGTTAGAACAAGGAACAAGCTTTTCTTACCTTGTCTCTTCACCTACTTGCAAAAGTTATTTGTAGTAATTGGCATCTCTTGTATTAAGAGAAGATCTGTCTTAGATTTCCACTGGATAAAACCCAACTCTTGATATTTGTAGTTGCATCTCTGGGAGAATGGGAAGTAAGGGTAGTCATATTTTTCCACAGGCAATTAAGAAAAAATCTGTTTTAGAATGTCCTAGTCTGAACCACACTGGAATACTACTGACCAAACGCTTTGATTCTGGATGGGAACAGTAATCTGAAAATGAAGAAATGAGGTCTTCCTGCTCCTTTTCCTGTTGAATGTATTCCCAGCTCCCTGTGCAGTGATACTATTTTGTGTTGCACCCAGGTCCTCATAAGTAAAATAATGGCTGATAGTGAGTCTAAAGTGGGATGGGGCACTTGATTTTATTAAAATTATAATGAAACAAGACATCCACCAGCTTTACTTTTGTTTTTTTACTTTTGTTTCTTATAATATGTTTGACATCTACAAATGCAGCATTCCTGCCTAGTGCATGCTCATTTCTCTCCTAGGTGAGAGGGAAAATTCTACAACTGGTGATGGAAAGGGCAAAATGTTGAATATATAGATGTACATTAAGATAATCTTAATTTTATTCCCTTCATAGCATAGGTGAGCCATAGCCAAGAGCAGGGTTAACACGTGCAGTATTTTTGTTGTGGTACTACATACAAAAAAGGCAATTGCCTCTGGTACGACTGAGAGTAATTCCCTCTGCCTATTGTGGAAGCAAAAGCAGTCTTCTCTGGGTAGTGACTAAACAACATGCAGGTTCACTTGTGCTGTCCTTTTGTTCGTCTGTGTGATGCCATGTCTAATATTCATATTTTTTACTTTTTTAAACCGCTACTCCATGCTATTTTTAAGTGGCACCCTAAAAGCCAATGCAAGTTGTCTGATTCTTATGTTCCTACCAGCCATAAAGATTCAGCAGACCAAATGTGGCACCTGTTTTTTCTGAATTTTGCTTCCATTGGCAACTACACAGACCAGTTGTTTCCAGTGTGAAAGCAGAGGAGTGGCTGTGGGGAAGGATCTGACCTTCTAATTGCAGTTTAGCAAGTCTATTGATTGTACATGAATCTGAAGTGGCACCAGCTCAGTCCCCATAGTGGTGTCATTGCTGGGATGCTAACAGACACAGCTTCCTTTTGTGTTGTGGAGCTGTGTGCTTTTAACTGGAGGAAAAAAGCTGGAGAAATTTATATATTTTTCACTGAAGAGAGCAACTCTGACTGATACCCAGAGGGGATCAGATCTGCTGAGTAACAAGGGGACTTTTTTTTTTTTCTTCCCAACATAGGCCCATTTTAAGATTAGAGCCATGCTTTACTATTGGTGATGACTTAGTGCCACCACAGTCACTCTATATGTTGGATGTAGTGCTGTGGCAGTTGCTGCGATTTTTTTTTTTGGAATTGACAGCATAATCTCATGGTTGTTATCTTTTCTGACTTCCTAGTCAATCTAATTTAATCACTTCTAGGTATTTCATGTATTGCTGTCTTTCTCTTCTTCAAGCATCCTGTTCCTGTGGGAAGAGGGCTGTACTTTAAAGGTCAGGGCATCTCAGATTAAGGAAGGGGAGAAGAATCTGCCTCTGTCATTTTGGTAAGGGAATAGTTTATTGAGATCTCTAGAGAGACTGCAATGGAAATTCTTCTTTCTGAGTTTTGTGACCAAACCAAATGCTGGTGTGTGACCCTCACTGAGGAACTGAGCCTGTTTTCTGTGCTTTCCTGACCATTGTAGTGACCTGCCAGGAGTGAAACTGCATATGTAGAAGGGGGAGAAGCTGCTGTCACACGGCTTAATTGCCTGACTTTGAATGAGATAGGTGCTGACTGGAGGTCAGCTGTGACATGCAGCTGGTAGGGTGGGATTCGACTGTTTGGAAGAAAAAAATGTCAGCCCAGATTCTTCCACATTGACGAAGTAGATGTGATGATTTCTCCCCTCCAGCAGCAACGACTGCCTCTGCTCTTCCTTCTTCCCTGCACACCCATACTAGGAAAGCAGACTGTGTGAAGCTACCCTGTCTTGAGTCACTGCTGCTGAGCTATATGGGACTTAGCAGAGCTTTCTTCATCTTCCTTTCTGGTACAGGACATCCATCTTTATAAATCTCATATGTCAGTGTATCTTAGAGGTCCCTCTAGACTGTAGCTTTTCCAGCTCCATTTTATTGCAGTATGGGTAAGGGGAAGTGTCAATCAAGTGCACATTCTCATGTTTGCTGCTGAGGTCTCTTGCTTTTCTTTGAAGGCTAGGAATGTTCAGTGTTGAACAGATCAACTTGATATTCAGTTTCACCTCATTTTCTACCTTCTCGCTGCCTTTGTTAACACCCTATATGTTTCCCTTCCCATTTACAGTGTCTGATCTCTTGAGTTGCTGGAAGATGTTAATTCTCTTGGTATCATTGGTTTCATTACTGAGGACAAATCATGAAACTATTTCTCATCAATGCCATCCTGGTTCAGCTGTCTTGCAGTGGCTTGTGTCATACCCTGCCTTATTTGTTTTTCTTGCTCTACTTTACCTGGCACTTGGGACATTTTTTCAATGAAAAGACTATCTCTACACCCCTGTCCCTATTGTGAAACCTGGCTGTGCATAGGTGTTAGAGGTTGGTGGCAACGAAATCCTACTGTGGCCTTGGCTGAGCTAATTTCCTCACCCTTTCCATTGCCTGGGTCCAGCACACGTTTCCCATGCTACTGCCTGCTCGATGTTTCCTTGTATGGGTATAACTGTCTGGAGATTGTTGTCCCCCTAGAGCTTTTTTGCTTCACAAAATCTCTTGCAGTTAGATTATTAATCTCCAGTTTCTGTAGGGTGTGTCAGTAGTTCTTGTGTAGGGAACAAGGTCAACTGAAATGTGTTACATTCAGAAGTGTTCCCTACAACAACTGAAAGTAGTAAAGCAGGGCTCATCAGGAATGATGGCTGGGAGCCCCCCACCACAGCTAAAAGCAAGACCATTTAAGGTGGTGTCTTCACAACTCTCAGCTTGTTTTTACTGTCACTCCATGTGATTTGATCCAAGCTGAGCTGAATTAATTTTGCTAGCAAGAATTTTAGAGATACTGTGTCAAATTTATTATCATTTCACCTGCCTCTGTAACAGAAACTGCAGGCACTGTGATCAATGGATTGAGACATGTACCTAATTTCACTGCAGCTTCTGTAAATGTCTCTGTGCTTTCTGCAGCCATGCTGTTGAGAGCAGAACGGGGGACTTTGATTTTTATTTGCAGTCCTGATGGTAGTGTTCCTTGAGGGACCCACTCAGATGATTTCACTAATAGGAGCTTTTTTGGATCAAAGAGGAAGAATGGGGATTTGCCTGTGTGAAATGCTTTCAGAGGTGTATATGAAGCTTGCTACAGTAACAGTGTTAAATAATCTTATGGTAGGAACTCCTAGGGTATGGACCTCTGCAGGGGCTGCTGCCACTGTTGAGGATTTGTTCAGACAGCATCTTCCAGGAAGGAAAAAGAAAAATGAGCTTTTGGTGTTCTTCTTTCCTGTAATTTTGGCCAGCAAAAGATTTCTCTGAATCCATCCAGACTGAACTATCACTTAAAGGTTGTTCTGGAAGCACATAACTGTTCTTGCCTCCTTGGATGGTCTGAATGAGGCCTTCTGTGTTAAATTATTGAAGATTTTACTCCTGCTAAGTTTTCAGAAATGAATGTGGCTATGAACTGATGAACTGGGTTCTCCACTGGATTGTGTGCTGACAGCTGGTTTGTGTCCAGTACTGCAGTGTATTCAGTGCCTGTACCTACCACAGGAAATACACCATCACCTCACAGTGTAACAACTGATTTTATTTCTTCCTTGAGGTTAAGTTACTTGAGTGACCAGGAACTCTACCACTGATCATTGCTAAAGGATCTTAGCTCTTTCTTGCAGCAGAGATCTAGTTTTCTGAATGTTTTTCTACTTACAAGCCCCCAAGATTGTCTGAGGTATGGGCCTCTTGTCTGCAGCACTAAATCATCTTTTTGACACAACTGTCACATATCCACTGGAGGTGATGTCTGTAGACATAAAGGGCTCAACTTGACATCAGTCTCAGATTCCTGTACTCAGAAATTTGTTCTGGAACCATTAGTGGATGAGAACTGGCAGGTAATGCTGGAGCTGTATAAGTGCTGGCCGTCCCTTCCCTATGCTGCTTATTCTCTCTGCTAAGGAGGCTTGGAAAGAATAGTGCAATATATCACAGAGGTGTTTAGAGGGGAACCAACTGCTCCCTCCTGATTTTTCTCCTGGACTGCCCCACAGATAACTAATTGCTGCTCAGTTGCTACTATTAGCTATTTACCTAAAATTGAGCTGGTTAATGAAAACGTTTCTAATTAATATGAGGCAGATTAAAACTCATTACAGCAAGGTCGTCAGTAATGAGAGATAATCAGAGCACAAATGACCAAGCTTAGAGCAAAATTAAGATGGAACATGAGCAGATGATCAGCACTGGCTGTGCATGCACCAGTCAGCAAGGGCAGAGTTCAGCAAGGTGACTGTGGCCAGCACTGCTTCCCCCTCTCCATCCTCTCCAGTGACTGCTAGAGGAGATGTACCTCAGCGAAACAGAAATGTTTCCCTAATCATGTAGTGTCTTGAACTAGGGCTTTGTTGCTGGGCCTCCCCTTTGTCACCAGTACTCGCTGTTGAGATCCATACTGTGAATAAAGGTATTAGCGTGGGAGAGTGCACAGTTGTCTGTACGTGCTTGTGCGTGGAGATCTGGGGTCCTGATGGCTCCAAGGGTGGCAGCTTGTATATCTGCAAGTTGGCTGCCGTGGAATGTTTGGTCAAGTTTTTCCCAATTTCCACAGGTTTGCTTAAGTCATGAAATGTGTTCATTTGCTTTAATTTCAGCTGCTCAAGCATTTGTGATGCAAGGCTCCGGCAGCAACACTAGATTTTATCTGACACAGATGCACTGTGTGTGTCCTTCAGTTTGGTCAGAGTTCACTGGCTGTGCTTGCGAGTGACACCTTGCTCCTGCATTCATGGAACTGAGAGGCTAAGAAATTGTCACGTCAGTCTAAGGAGTCACTTCTGTCCTTTATCCTTTGTAAGTCATGTAGGTAGCTCCAAAAGTAATGCGTCCTGTTTATTTCCACAGAAACAACAACAGATATAAAGAGCACAATAACACTGACAGAGCAAATTCTCTGTTGTAGAACACAATTTTGCAATGAAGTCACCACTGTCAACATTTTCCCCAGTAATGGATGAGAGTCTGTGCTGTGCTTATTTCTAAAAAAAGATCGGCACCAGTGGGGGCAAGCTGCTCTTGCCACTGCTGAACCACACCACTATGCACCAGTATGCTTACATCCACTGTTTGGTCTCTATGAATGTTCAGCAAGCATTGATGAATATTAATAGATGCCACACTTTTTTTGTGTGGAGGGACTCACTGACACACCTTTCCTCTATCTGTATTTCCATGTCAAATGCCATTCTGTCAGACTGCCTCTGTACTGCTGTCTTTTGTGCAGCAACAAAATGTAACAGGGTATTGGTGGGAAGGTTCAACCTCCACTGCAGTACCACCACTGTGATCTGCCTTGGATGTCGTGGGCCAACATAATAAAATGGGAGGCATTACTTTCGGAGCAGTCCTGTATAACTCTCCCACTTCCTGGTTGTTCAACTGGCTGCCTATGGTTGTGAGGAGGTTTCTGGAGGATTGTGGTCTCTGCTGGGACTCTTATGAGCTATGGCAGTCAAAACTGATAATTGAGGGATGCCCTTTTACCCTGGAACAGAGCTGACTGAAAAGTACAGAACCGAAGAGGTACCAGCATACCTGCTGAAGTGAGAACATGTAGAATGCCCTGGTCTCTGATGGGCAGACAGACCCATAGAAAAGTGTTCATGAGTGTTGTAAGTCACATACACAAATAATGGATTATTAGATTGTGGGCTACATTGAACCAGAAGTATTCTGGTTCCAAAGATGCGTGCTTAGCCTGCTATCAGCTGTGTGATCAGTTAGTATTAGTGGGAGGAAGATTTGAATGGTGGGAAGTCTCTGGTGTGCATAAGAATGAGCTTTTGTAAATAGTAGGAAGAGAGGGTATATAAAGGAGGCAATAAGAATTCCAGTCAGAGTTGTGTCTCAGTGCCACATCCCTGCTGTCAGACTGTTTGATTACTGGCTGACAGCGTTAGGGAAGGCTATAGTAGTTTATATTAACTGGATGCTATTCAGAGTTCCTGAAAAAGGAGGTAGTAGCCCCTTGGATGCAACTACACTGTCATTTCAATGGGTTCTGGATTTTCTGCCATTGTTTTTAAAGTGCAGAAGTATCCTGTTCGCTTCACCAGTAGCTATATTTGCTATAAATATTTGGCATGGCATGTGATTTCAGTCTCTTACTGTGTTAAACTGAGTCGGACTTCCTTTTTTTCCTCTCCAGTTTGTGCTGCCTTGAGTTATTTAAAGCCACTTTATAATGCTACTAGTACTGTGTATGTGGCCCCGCCATTATCAGGTTTTCCAAGTTCTTGTGGTTGCAGAGAATTTAATAAATATAGAAGATCCTTGGAAACTAGTTGAGCCCCAGCAAAAAGGTTTACCAATTTTATTGGGATGTGGGAGATGAATACACCAAATGGGTTCTTCAGAGATTTTAATGACGGTGGGAGCCATCAGTGCACCCTGCTTACGTTCTGTCTCTTACTGCAGCTGATCAATAGAGTGATTTTTGTCTTGATGCCTTGAGCAAGAGTGTTTAAAGCCCTTTAGACTCTTTATTACAGGTAATGTTCTTATGAGTCTGTAAAATGGGGGATAGCAATCCTGAGTTGAAAAGCTCCATGTTAAATCAGGTATGGTTGTTTTATCGTGAATGCCTAAGCCTTTGTGAATACCATTAAGCTCTTGGCTTCTCTGTCCTCTGACAGTGAGTACCACTGGTTAATGCTGTACAAAATCATATTTAAAAAAAACCCTAAAGACTGTTGTTTTGTGGAATGTCCTATTATTTGCTGTTTCGTGGGAGCTAGAAATAGGAGTGGAAGATTTGTTTTATATTGTTTCATATAACTCCTTCCTCTCTTGAACAGCTACTCTCTCTAATCAAAACAGCTCCTTAACGTTTCAGGTCTCTTTTTTATGATCTCTTTTCAAATATGCGTTAACTTTTTTCTTGCCTTTCTTTGTTCTCTTTTCTTTTTCTTCTATACCTCATTCTGTGCTAGAATGTCCAGAATCTAAGGTTAGGTTTGTGCTTTCAGTTTATTCAATGACAGTTTGATATCTTTCACGTTTTTTTTTCTTTCCCACTCCTCCTAATACAGTTAAACAGCTTGCTTGGGTTTTTCTGAGGCCCACACAGTGCACTGAGCATGTGCTTTCACTTAGCCAACCACAACAACATGATGCAAGTGTTCAGTGCTTACAAGTAATATAGAGCCCACCGGTGTGTTCAGATAAGATAAACTGCTCCTTCCAATACAGGTAACCTTGCAGCTGTAGGTGTGGAGTCTGTTGATTGCTTATCTCTCTTTGGGAGGGCTCTGGCAGGGCTTAATTTTCCATAGCCCTGAATACTTTCTTTTGCATCCCCTGCGAGTTACGCCACTGTGCTGTTGTGTTTGTCCTTCCTATCACTAGCAGGTAAATTAAACCTTAGTGTAAGAGGGAATTAGCAGGGCACTGCTGTTAGTTTTCAATGGTGATGAAGGACATCTCGCTGTAGCCCCTTCTGCCCTGTGGGTGCTACCTGTAACCGTTTCCCTTTTCAACATATTTTCTGGTGTTTTTGCTGTTAGTTCAGCCTCAGAGGAAGTAACAACATTGCAGGTGCTAATGCAGACAGGGCTTCTGCAGTATCGCCTTGTCTAAAACTCCTCAGAGCAGATTTGAACAGAGCCATGGTGAAAACACCACTACATGTTGCACCCTTGTCCTAGACAGTCTCCCATTGTTACTGTCTGCAGTGCTGAGCTTGTTTTGTGAAGAGGGAATTCTGAGCAGAGACTGGGGTAACTGAGCAAATGATGTAAAAGAATGCTCTTACATCTTGTCCAATAATTTCTTGTTTTTCCTTTTACTTTCAGTGAGGGAATTTATTGAAAGGCACTAGAAAGCTCTGATGAATATTTTCCCTTTCTCTTGTATTGACTATTGCGTTAATGTGCTCAGAGTGTTTTAGTGGACTGGTGAAGAATTATTTCTTTTTTTTCTCCTTTCCAAATTCCTGTTGGCTTTTTTTTCATCAGTCTCTCAGTTACCAAGATTGTTTTTAGTACTTTTTGTAATAATTGTCTCAGCTAATATAGTTCATACAGAGTAAAAGCTAACAGGATTATAATTTCCCAGATTATTCTGGACTTTTCTTAGAAACAGAGGAACGTTTGTTCCCCTTTGGTTCTCTGAAAGCTAACGGTTTTAATGCACAATCCTCTTTTCATTATCATTGTTAAAATTTCAGCTACCTTTTGAAATGATGTGTAATTTTTATCTGATTGGTATGCTCAGCTTTTTAAAAATACTGACGTGGAGAATGTGTCCCCACTGTTAGCAATGATGGTTAGACTTCTCAGCGTCTGGCAGTGGCAAGAGAAGGCATCTCCATCCTCCTCCCTTTCTCAGGTTGGGAATAGGTGGGATCGTAGAATGGCTTAGATTGGAAGGGACCTCAGAGATTAAGTTCCAACCTCCTGCCGTGGACAGACCTGCCCCCCCACAAGACTAGCCTGCCCAGGCCCCCATCCAACCTGGCCTTGAAGTGAATGTGAATGAGCAGCAAGCAGTGTGGAACAGCTCCTGCTCACCTGTACAGGTGTGCTGCCCTGTGTGGGGGTGAGAGAAAGGAGCAGCTGTTCTAGACCCATCTTCTTGTCAAAATCCAACCTGATGGCCTTTCTGAGCAATCTGTGTTTGCAGTGTTCCTGGAGGCAGCTCTTATCACCAGGAATTTCTGGTGACTTGTTTGTTGTGTCTTTGACTAATTGCATTTCAAATTTTCTCTCTGCATCCCTAATTCTTATTTCACGTTCTGTCAGCTATGAGTGTGCCCCTCAGGGTTGGAATAACTTTTCTGAAGGATTTTTCATATGAAGAATGCTTCCACAACTTAACTTACTATCCTAAGTGGCCTTTCTGAGCCTGTTTGTTGCCAGATCTGTCACCAGATAAGGTACTGAAGTTGGCACCAGGATATCTTAGCTTTGGTGTTTATTATCTTCTAAATTAGTTCCTTCGTTTGAAGGCCAGATTAATCATCTCTGGCTGTTGCTTTGAGGGGCAACTCTTTGCCAGGGTCTCTGTGAGCAAAGACTCCTTCAAAAGCATCAAAATGACTTGAGAAGCCAAATCTGCTTGAACATCAAGGATAAATTAACAGATGTCCACGTGCACACCTGCTTTCAGAATATATGCTTCAACCCAAAGATGTCTCCACTCCACATCTGAGAATTTCTGCTTTCATTATGGCCCACATGGAGCCATTTTAGTAATTAGTGTTAATCCCAGTCTAGTCAGGATTTAGGCAAGCCTTGTAGGTCTGATAGCCATGCTGTTGGCTAATGGAGAATTTATCCTACTGGTATTTGGAGAGTGTGGAGAGAGAAGGAGATAACCATGTGGGTTGGGGAAGGAGCCATCTGCACACTCAGGCAGCATTTGTGATCTGAAGTACTTCCTGAGGGAGGCTTATTCTTGGTAATCCTCTATATGTGAAATGCTTCTTCCTTTCTTTGAAGCGTGCTCCTAGGCATGATGCATACAAGCAGGTCCATGTCTAACTAGTTGTTGTTCCTAGCTCTTTCCCCAGTAAGAAGAGTTTTCAAGGTAAAAGTAACGAAGTGCAATATCACGTGAGATTTCTTGGAAAAAGCTCTGAGCCATTCTGAGGGATTTCTATTCACTGTGCAGTTTCTTTGAGATAGGGCAGAAACATCGGTCAATAGAGAGATGAATTAGAACAGTAGAACTATGGACCTCTTAACTTTGCCTGTGAGTAGAAGGTATCAAAGAAACAAATGTTACATCTGGACTGTGACCTGGCTTGTGGAGATCAAGACAATTAGTTGTGTTAGGAACATTTTTCTGCTGAACATTCTGTCCTGTTTGATAAGAGACCTTGTAAGAGAGATTCACAGTCCTGCTTCATTCTCACCTTTGCCTTTAAAGCAGACTGTAGTTTTGTTAAGTTCAAGGCTACAAGTAGGTTTTCTTTCAAAACGTTGTCCAGTCAACTGTCTGTAACGGGCAGGAGCTGGTGTCCCCCTGGACAGTGTCAGTCAGGTCAGTCATAAATGTGCTGTGGGGAATGCTGGGTGTGGGATTTTTGATCCATTTAGCTCTTCTGTCAGAGTGCTGTTGTATCTGTTGTTGAGGATTGCTGCAATCACAAGGCAAACTAGGTTTTCTGCAGAGATGGGTAAGTTTGGGAGGACTGAAATTTCTTCTCATGTCTGCAGTGACAGCCGTGAAGATAGACCTTGCATCCAAGTGTATCTGCATCAGTTGTATATGAGTTATTTGAGTTTTCCATCCTCCTGTCTGCCTTTGGTCATTCACCCACCCAGCCATTCCCCTCAGTGATTCTTGCTGGGTGGCTAAGTGCACTGGGGCCAGTGCCTCTGGTCCTAGCTGACCGCCCCAGGTTTATGCCCAGCTCTGTCTTACAGCCCTGCTATCACTGGTGCTCTGCCCTGAGCCATACAACAACTCAGAGCCTTATATGGGCTCCTGCTGCATCTTGTGGGGGATCACAGTCCATGTTCTGGCCCTTACTTGATACTTGAGGTTTTTGAGTGTGTCTGCAAGGAGACAGGCCTGGTGCTGTGTCGTGCTTGTGCTGTGGGCTGCAGTTGGCCCAGCACCAGCAGGGAGCGAGCCCTGCTCAACCATCAGCAGGGGTTCCTCTGCTGCTGGAGGAGAGTGCAGGGGTCAGTTGTTGGAGCTGCGCTAAGGCTGCTTCCTTGTAATGGACTGAGTTCCCTGTGCTGTGATAAAATACCCAGCTGTTCTGGCTCCCTCCTTCCCACTGCTTTCCCTTTTCATTCCATTACTCCCTTTGTGTTCTGCTTTGCTTTCTTGTCCTTTTCACAGCTTCTTTTCCCTTTTGGCCTGCTTTCCCTTCTACACGTGAAAGGGGAGAGCAGAAAACAACCAGGGTTGAGCCCTGCTTGTTGCAACGCGAGCTTTCAAGCAGGTGTGTAAGATGTGGCACAGGAATATGGAAGGCTTCAGGACTGCTTGTGGGGGTTATTTTCTACCTACACATCTGTGAGAGCTTTTGAGCAGGCAGTATGCTGAGATAAGCATGCTCCTTGTGCAGTTACGCTTGCCTGTGCGTGGCCACCTAGGAAAGCATGCGTGCACATGTGCATCAAGCTGTCAGATCGCACAAGCAGAGTGTGAGACTCTCACATTAGGCTTTCTTCTCACACTCCCTCAGGCCTGTGTTTCATGCACTTGCAGCTCAGCACCCAGCTTGTCCCCTGACACGTTCTCAGAAGCAAGACATTCACCCTGCCCCATGCTGTGGCATAGCACTGCTTTGCATGGAGGTAAAGGTGGCCACTAAATGGAGTTTGTGGGTGTGGATGTGTGTGGTGGTATTTCTGCATATTTGTGATGGTATTCATCTCTGCCATATACTTTAAGGCTTTTGGTGGAGTCTGTCACCTCACTATCTTGGTGTCTCCTGAACAGATGAGGTCTGCAGATGCAGGATTTGACCTTCAGTGACTTAAAACATGGAAGCTGTAGGAATTGGAAGCCTCCATTTGGATAGATGCAAAGCCCATCCGGAAGATGGGTGCACAGTTGTTTTTTGTCATTGATTTGCTTAGATTTTATTAATGTATCAGGGTAAGCTTATCTGAAGTTTATGAAAGAATATTGAGTGTAGCTCTGTCCTTGGCAGGAGGCTTTCCTACTGAGAGTAATAAAAGCAAAATAATTTATTGTCGGTAAAAGACATGGTGGCTGGTTGGTTCTTGAGGCAGAATGAACCTCAGGAGCTGGAATCCAGACTGTGCAAGTGGTAGGTGATAGTTTTTGTCATTCACATGCTTTTTGGCCAGTGTAAGCAAACCTGTTAAGTCTCCTAAATCCTAGTTTATAAAACTACTGTCACTTTGTTGGCAAGTAGGACTATGTGGAATGGTATCTGTGGTTTTCTTCTCACTGGAATTCATTGCTTTCTCAGAGAGGTTACAGTATTTTCGGTCCAGACATTTGTCTTTTGACAAGAGTTCCCTGTGCATCTTGTTGCTAGATAATAACGATGAACCAGTGCTGCTTATGGGTAGACATCATGTTCTGTGCAAGGGTGTAGCCCTGGGCAGAGCCAAAAGATAATTCTCTGTCCCTGATCATGGTGCCTCTGCAAATACATGTGGAAACCCCTTATGCTGTGGAGCATCTTGTCCTGGTCTGCTTCAGTCTCACTAAATCAAGATGGAGTCCTAGTAAGTAACTTAGACGGCCATGCTTAGAAGGCCAAAATCAAGAAAGGAAATTCATGGAGCGCTTCAGAAGTGTATAAACAGAAGGTGCACATGTGGTTCTGTGCATGTAATAGGCAGCAAAAGGGCTTGGCTGATGTTCTGTCTCTCTGCAGGTGCACCTTCGCTCTGCTGAGCGCCTCCGGGAGCTGTGCTGTGCCAACCGAGGCACTTTCATCAAGGTGGGCCAGCACCTGGGAGCCCTCGACTACCTGCTGCCAGAGGAGTACACACGCACGCTCAAGGTGCTGCACAGCCAGGCCCCGCAGAGCACCAGGCAAGAGATCGAGCAAGTCATCCGTGAAGATCTGGGCAAAGAGGTAGGGGCTGCTCAGGACAAAGATGCATTAGCAAGGTCTTGTGAGGAAAGACTGTTTTACCCTGGCTGCAATAGACCAATTCCAGCTGGCACTGACAGCCCTTTACATTCTCCAGCCCCTAATTAACCTTCAAAGAAAATAATAGCATAAATCACTTTTGGTGCTTGCAGTAATGTAGCACAGTATCCAAGGAATTTGTCACCATTAACCCCCAACAGGCCACTGCACTGGGATCAGAGGTGGGTATCTGTGTTCATCAGATATGAGGAGAGTAACCCTGGTATTTAGGGAAAGCATTCTGCTGCTTTGTGTCTTGCCCTGTATGACAAGAGGTCCCTTTACAACTCCTAGGCTGAGGAGAGGCATTTCAAGGAGCACAGCTGATGTGGAAGGAAGGGAGAAAGGAGGAAACTGTACAAAAGCAGTAGTAGAAAAGTGGAAGTACTGGGGGAGAGACAGGCTGTTGAAGAATGGAAGCAGTGTGGACATGCAGAGCTGCTGATAAAAAGAGCTTTATGGGTCTCTTTGGGGGTGTTCCAGGCAGTCTGTCTGCGTGGTGGGGAGAGGGTGTGAGTGAACTATTTGTATCTACCTAGTGGATATACTGTGTGTGGGTTTGGATGTGGTGGGTGTAGTTCAGAATGACAGTTTGTATCTCTCTGCTGTTTCATGTCAGTTAGTGTCAGCCGCTGGGCTGCTTTCTCATTGCCTTCCTGCAAGCTAGACGGTCCTCTCTCAACAGCGTGTCCTTACAGCATGGCCAATACCAGCTATGTTTCATAGCTCAGTGGGTAGTTGGAGCAGGGACAGGCTGTCTGCTCCCTCCAAAGCCCTGATGCTCCATGGGGCTCCACCCAGCAATCTTGCTTCTGCAGGAGATGTGGACAGCTACCTTGAGTTTAACCACTAATGAATGACCAGAATAGTTACCTCTGGCTCCCTGTGTGATGTCTCTCAGAAGCAGTGCCATGTACTAAGGGATGGGCCCCATTTGTTTTTCTCAAATACATATTCAGCTGCCACGGATGCACCCTGGTTTCTTTCAGCATTTTGGGAACTAGACAAGCCCTCCATGGCTTACTGTTCCCAGCAAGACACTTTGAATCCAGTCTCCACAGCAGACTTTCCTCTTAGCATTTGTAGCACCCACATGGGCTGTGCTGGGCAATATTTATTTCCCCTCTCTGAGAGGAAAAAAGATAGAAATGGGAAGAGAAAGAGGAACTGCTGATGAGAGAAAATAATGATTGAAAAAAGAGAGTGGAATATATGAAAATAAAATAACTGGTGAAACTGGGTGGTATTAAAATTGCAGGTAAATATTCCATGCCTGTTAGTTAGTTACAGGGTAGTAAATTAAGGATTATTTTTTAACGATTTAGGAAACCTAATGCTACAGAGTTGTCTTTGCTCAAGCAGAGAGGATTTAATAGGGCTACTTTCAGAATAAATTTAATTTCAGTCTGACTACATCCCCAGTACGTTTTAAATACAATGTACTTAGCTGATATATAGATGGCAAAAGGGCAAGGTGGAGTATCGGAGCAGTATTGGGTACAAAGAGTATTACTAAAGTCTTCCCCCATGGGCCCAATATCACATCTGGGAACTTACAGGTGAATTCAGAAAGAGAAACTGAGGGTGAGGGAATCTTCCCAGGGGGTCTAGACCTAATCCTGCTGCTCTCTAATTCATTGGTAAAACTTCCAGCTCCCCCTAACTGAATCTGAAGTGTACACAAGAAATAATTGCATACACTTTGGATCAGTGCAGAAGAAATGGGGGAAATAGCAACTAGAAATAGAGATACACCTAGGGAGGAATGTGACAAGCTGACAAATTAGGCAAGAGCCTGCAAAAGGGCATGAAAATAAATTAAAAAAAAAAACCCACTAATATCACATGTAGAGGCATTGTATCTTCAAACCATTAGAAACAGCCTGTTTTTTGATGTGACCTACTCCTGAGAATCTTACCAGAGACTTGAATGATTGAAAAAGCGGGTTGATTTATGGGAAAAGAGGTCTAAATGGAGAGCATGCTGGTGGGACTGATTTTTGAGCAAAGGCAGAAAGCTCATGAGGTGGGTTTGCAGCCGTTTGACATGGCTGTGTTGTCACCATGCAGTCTTGAAGAGTGCTTTGCTGACAGCTGAGCTCCCAGTCTGTACCATCAGCATGGCTGGAGACTGTGAGCTGGAACATGTCTTTTGGGGAGACAGTGGAGACACCACAGGTTGGACTTGCTCTGGATAAATTCCAGATGAGTTTAGAAAAACAGAGTGCATGAAAATGGATGATAAGATGTGAATGGAAGAGTCTCTCCTACCTCTACTTTTATCTCCCCTGCTCCCTGAAAGTAAAAAGATATCAGCTGTGGAAAGTGAATGAGAAAGGATTATGTTCTCTGCCCCACAGCTGTCATTTTCTCAATGTGTCATTAGTAGCAGGACTACTAATAACACAGAAAGCTGGTGCTCAGTGCCCAGACTGTGTTCTGGCATGCAGGGTAAGAGTCTGGCCTCACCTGGCTGTGGGAATGAAGATCTCTTCTTCTGCCTCTCCTCTTGACTTATCCTTGTGTCTCTGGCACCTCACAAGCAGCTACTGAAGCAGCTGCAGAGCTGAGTGAAAATTTCTGTAACTGGAGAGAACTTGCCAGGGATTGAGTTTGTTGTTTCTCACTGCCCAAAGTTGGGGGAAAGGGTTGGAGCAAGCCCAGAGGTTGAGGCTTCTCTCTTTAAAGCCAAATAAGGAGCTTGAATAGATGGAAAGCCAGAAATTTAGAAGGATGGCAGCCCAGCCCTGCTTTGTGGGAACACAGGTAATGGGAAATAGTTTCTAATTGCATGATTAACTTTTTCCTCCAAGGAGATCATCCTTTTAACCTTCAGTTAATTAATTGTGGCTTTTATACCAGTTTGAGGACTATTTTGCCATTTGCAAGAAGCTGCCTGCAGCTGTACAGTCATGGAACTTGCTGCTTGAGCAGGGCATGATATGCCAGTGGTTTTACTGTGATTGGTAAACAAAGCACATGAGGTAGAGGAACCTCCTGTGCTGTGGTTTCTGAGTCAGGATGTATTTTTATGGACAGAGGTGCCTTTGGGACCCAGCCTTCAGTTAAAGGGCTTTGCTCTCTTTGGATTCCTGCCCTTGTATTGGCATGGACCTAGTACTGTGCAAGAAGAAACAGATACTCCTTGTCTGAGAAGCTGTTGTCCCTGCACAAAAGTGTGGCTAAGAGGGGCAAAGGATAGCCTCACTCTACTCTAAATTGCTCACAGAGTTCCCTAAGCATTTTCTCTGTTGAATGCATGAGCCTTATTCATTCACTGTTGGAATATACGCATATACACCTGGGGGGCAAGGTCACTGCAATGATGCACAGCAATACCACATGGCCGTGTGAACCTTCCAGGGAAAGGAGCTGGTATGCAGCAAGGTACTAATGCCCTGGCTTTTACCATGACAACCTTAATCACTACAAGAAACTTCTCTGCTGCTCAGCTGCTGCAGTCTGAGAAAAGACAGCAGAAATAGGGAAGTCTCCTTTTACTTTTATTTCTGTAGGCAATCTTGGTATAGCATGGCAGCCTTTAGTGTGCTAGCACCAAGCAATGGCAGGGAGCACAGTCTGATTCCTTTATTTTGGGAATCATTTTATCTGCTCTTTAAGTGTTGCAAGACATACATTTAGTTCTGATTTGCAGAACCATTGAAGCAGCGCTCAGTGCTGTGGGAAGATTGCAAAGACTTCGGTATGCTGCTGGGACATGCTGCATACTCTGCATGTCCTACAGCATCTGAGTTGTTCCCAAGGAAATGTGAATCACTTTCTTCAGCTGGCTCCCTATGTTGTCCTGCAGAAGATTCACTTACCCTACTGAATGGCAAGGTCTTCAGGTTATGATGCTGCAGATCCTGATATGGACCCAGGAAGCCTCCTTTCAGGCTGGCAGTGTTAAATCATACTGGGATGCCAGAAGAGGTGCCTGCTTACCCCAGGTTTGCACAGAGTGGTAGAGTACTCTTCTTGAATGCTCTACTGTGTGGCTCAGTGCACTGTCACTCTTGATGCTCTGGCAAACACATTGTGTATGCAATGGCAAAACCTCTGAGTCCAAGTCTCCTGCTGCTTTTGATCCTGATTCTGACCTTAAGCACCCTATTCTAGTAATGCTGTGCCGTGTGTGCTCTTTGAAGGGGTAACCGCTCATGTACATCACTACCAGATGTGGGGAAAGTAGAATTAGGTCAACAAGAGCCTCTTCTGCCTGCCGTGGGTTTTGTGTCCAGCTCAGGAAGTCTCCTGTTCCTCTGTGACGTTGCCAGCAGTTTCTTACCCCCTTGAGTGGAGGCTGTGATGGCAATGACTCTGCAGGCTGCTGTGGTAAGCACAGGGCTGGCTTTGGGATGGGAGGATCTGGCACTTCTCCCACCCCTCCCCTAGTCTCTCTGAGTAGGCCCATCAGGGCTTCCAAGCAGCTGTCAATAAAAAACACAATTGTATTAAAATTATAATGAGGAATAAAAAATCTTCACTTTTTTTCAATAACTTAGGTTATAAAAAAGAGATTTTTATCAATTGTGAAAAGGGTCTTGGCCATAAAAAAAAAAAGTAATTTAAAGAGTTTGTAGATGGATGGTGAATAACATTAGTGTCACCCAGAACAAATGGGCCTGCATTACTCAACTGGAAGGCAGGAACAGCCACTGTGTGGGCCCATCTCTGCCTTTCTGTGAGTATGAGCCTCTCAATGCTGGTGGAGCTCAGTACAGCTGCCCCTACACTGGGACAGTGCAGGTGTCAGCTGCCCAAAACCAGGACCCCAGTGCTGAATGCTGGTGGAAAGCAAACAGGAAACGTTATGTGGGTCAGGCTGTCTTCCTTGCTCTGTCACTCATGTTCCTGCATGCTCTGTTTTCAGGCTCTGGAGTTATTGATCCTTAATGCCACACCAACGACAAGCTGGTATCCTTATTCCCAGGGAGCTCTGTTACAGGGTGTTCCCTCCTGCCCTGGGTGAGGAGGCTTTTTTTTTTTTCCCAGATGCTCTAAGCCTCATTGCCTATGAAAAGGAAGGTTTTGGTAGATAGGTGATGGGAATCTTCTTTGGCTTCCTTTAAGTTAATGGTTTACAGTACAAGAATTCGGACATGGATTTTCTGAGGAATTTTTTTTTAATAAATCTTTTGCAAGAAACTGAATTATTTGAGATCAGAAAATGCAATGAAGAATGACATGGTGAGGACTAATTCTGGTTTGCGTACTTAGTGACCTTTATTTCTTTAATTTACAGATTAGTTAGATGCATAGGAGTTAATATATAGCTTACCTGCATGGAATTTATTGTCTCACTGTGTCTGGTGTGCAGATGGTAGGCTCTCTTCAGTATAGTTTTTTGAGAGATTGTGACACCTGAAGTGTCGCGCTGGTGCAAGTTTCTGCTGGCAAAGCACAGAACATCTGTGCCAGGTTGTGCTCTGTGCTGTGATTCTGTGGAGGTGGTGGATGTGTGCTCAGCAGTGCTCCATCTATAGACAGAAACCACATCTCAGCACATGGGTTGTCATTCCAGTTCCAGGCTTCTGTATCTGCTGATACACTCAGAAATACTCCTACTTGATGCTCTGATACAGGCACAGGCTGGCTATAGCAAGCTTGATTTTACTCTTAGGGAGCATGGGATAAAATAATGATTTATGGGACCTCGGCTTGGTGTACTGCATTTTTTTTAACATACAGACTAGAAAAAGCATTTTTATGAATTTGTGAGATGTACAGGCAATCTAATAAGCTCATCAGTCTGAATGTTTCTGGTTCTATGAAGGTACACTGAGCTGTAGAAGGGACTTCAGTCTTGCCTGCAGGTTTTCTTTCTTGTGAAGGAGTTGCTGTGGATGAGAACATGCAAAATCCTTCACATAGGAAGCCATAAACACAACAGTGTTTTGAAAATTGAAACAAGAATTAGGATCTCAGGGGTTTCAAAGATCTTTCTACCATTAGTGGGCCACATGTTTCAATCCATCCTAAGCAGGCCAGCCTGAAAAGAGAGAGTTTTCTAACATTCTCTGCGGAAATCAAGTTACCTTTGTGAGCATTTATGCGCATTTTGCACTTACTTTCTGTAAAATTTGTGGTGCTTTTGTTTTACAAGATGCATGGTTCAGGGCCAGACATATGAAGCTGTCTGTGGCAACTGAAGGAATAAAATCACGTGACCTACAGCTTGTGCCAGGAGAGCTCAGCTGAAGCAAACCAATGTTTTTGCCCTTACAAAACTCACATAACCGATCTATCTCAAATTGGCAAATTCTTGGAAGAGGCTGATCAGCACCAACCCTTCCAAATTCCAAAAGGTTCGTAGAAAATATACATTAGTTGGCTCATTTCAGATAATGGATGAAACCATAGTGGTGGTTGTGAGTGGGGAACAAAGCTAATTTTTGCCAAACACTTTATTGGATGTAATGGATTGGTTCAGGTCTGTTAACTGTTATTTCCATTTATCAAGAAAGGGCGGAAAGAGGCTAGAGCAATTAAAATTACCAGGGCTTGTTAAAAGGCGTTATACTAAAGAAGTCTCTCCATGTAACTTTTGCTGCCCAGTCTTTTGTGGCTTGCTGGTGTCTGAGCCCCTGAGGGGATCCTGTGTGCCACACCACCCTTAGCAGACTTGTCCTTTGGGCCATAACCTAACATCTTCCTCTTCTTTTCTTTTTTTTTTGAAAAAGCTATGAGAGTGGTTTTTAAGACAGTATCCTGTTAAAGATGCTTAGAATCATCAAGATCAGCTCAGAAATTTCAGGTTAGCTTTTTTGAGCTAACCTTTTGAGACATGGGGTGGTTCTCAGTGTGGAAGGGAGTGATACTGACTGTAGGCTTTGTGGGTCTCATTTCTCCACTGGCTACACAACCACAACGTGTTGATGGCAGTGTGCTGGACTGAACAGCTCCAGTGACTTCGTGTCCATTTCCTGGTGAAGAAAGAGGTGCAGCCTGGTCAGTGGCTGACTCTGGTCCACTTTCCTGGCATTGCTGACAACAGGGGAGTGAATCTCAGTCCTTGACCCCTCTTTGGTGAGGTGACTTCCTTGGTTAATGATGAGTTTTTTTTGGAATAGGTGTCCCTGCTTACATTACATAAAATGCTTTTGCTTCAACCACAAGGGCCCAATGATTTTGAGCTACAGAAAACAGAGCTAGATACCAGTTGCTCTTTAGAGGCTCCCCTCTGTTGTTCCTCTTTGAGAAGCTGACTCTGTTGCTCCATCTGTTTTTGCACTGCGTCAACCCCAGGGAGGGATGTAGGGCAATTGGATTTTGACCCTAGAGTCATGTATTGCTGGATCGCTCAGAAATGCATGTGAATTAATCAGAATTAACCCCCCTGCCTTTGTTTCCCTAGCCAGCTTTTCTCCTTGTAACAACCTCTGGCAGTGCACCCTTGGGGTGCCAGATGAAAACTTATCAAGGTGGAAGACAGATGAGCTGTTCACCACTGCACCCCAGACTGGCAACCTTTCCCTTTGCAATGCCTGTCACCTTGCAGTGGCAGCAGCAATGCTAGGTTTGTAAGTGCAGTTGATTTATGTTAACTGTTGAAACGATAATGTTTAATCTGTAAAGTGCTAATCTATTTTTTATGTTGATTATGAATAGGCCAGCTGTGCCTACTTTCCTATTCATAGAGTTTAGTGAACAAGCCCATTTCACAGGCGAGTTTTGGAGGGTGATTTACATGAGAGTAGACACTGTTTTAAGGAGGGTAAATCAGCTGTTATGTCACTGAACTGGAGACCTGGCAGCCCAACAAGATCTGAGGGCAAGGAAAGAAACATGGAAGGAAGAGGTAGGAAGGGACAGAGAGTAAACTGTAAAAAAAAGCGGATGAATCAGAGTAGAGCCATGAGAAGTAGTGGAAATATGGGCAGGAGTGGAAAGGAGGGGCTGATGTTCAGGGGGGAAGTTTGACAAGAAGGAAGCAGGAAATGGTGTGACTGGCTTAGCACAGGACTTTCTTCCCTGGATCAGGGAAGAACTTCCCTGGGCTTGTAGGTTCATGCAGCTAATCATTAGGGGAAGCATTGCTGCCCTTCCCCAGCAGGGTGTCAGTGATGCTCGTGGCAGAGTCAGTTGTGGATTTAATTTGCTTTTCTGTTAGTTCCCTTGAACAGCTTTTCTGGATCTCCACAAATTATTTCTGAGAGTATGCTGCAGAGGGCATGAACCCCCAAGGTCCCATACAGTTATCCTACCCCTGCTTCTCTTCAGTCACTGCACCCTTTTCTATGTGGAACGAACTAACGAAGCTGTGCCTCTTTCCAGGTGTACAGATGCTTTAGTATCTCAGCAAGGCATAATCATTATTAGTAACTGACTCACTAAAAGAGATTAGATTTAGATTAGATGTTGGGAAGAAATTCTTTACTATGAGGGTAGTAACACACTGGAACAGATTGTCCAGAGAAACTGTGAAATCCCCCATGCATGGAGGTGTTCAAGACCAGACTGGATGGGGCCTTTGAACAACATTGTCTAGAGGCAAGTGTCCCTGTCTGTGGAAGGGGCATTGGAACTAGATGATTGTTGTGGTCCCTTCCAAACCATCCTGTGATGAATTTAACATCTCCAGCAGGGCTTTACTACCTTTTTAGCTTCTTTAATCTAATGTAGTGACCTCATTATATCCAGTTCTTGAAGTGCATTCCGTTCAGACTGATATCTATGTCTACCAGGCTACATGTACTTCCACGTCTACTTCAAATCTGCTCCCCTAAAACCCTTTCCTATTATTCTGGGTAATGTTATACACTGCATCAATGCAAGTGTGGTACAGTTTTATTCATTATAGTGAAAGCCTGAGAAAGGAATGTAGCTGGGTAGAATCTGGCTAAGACTGTCCTCTGCCTGTTTTCATTGTGTCGTGCCTCTGTCCACCCTAGTGACAGGCTGCTGTGCAGTGCAATGCAGCTTCTGCCATTCCTGCCCTTTGTCTCAGGCCTAGAAGCATTTTTACATCATTCCTCTCTGAAGAAATACATAGAAGTGATCCTTGTATTACTCACAGGAGCTCTGATCTCTCCTCTCTCCACCCCCCTCTCCTGTCAGTTATAGGAGGTGGAGTAGATGGGTCTGTTGTTGTGGCATACACTCATACGTAAGCAGTGCTGTCCTCCCAGGTACATACCCTGGAGCATAGCACTCTGCTTCTCATGTATACCCTACCTCTTCAGAGGCACTCTAACACCTGTCCTGTCCCTCTTCTTTATTTGACTTTCTGTGGATTTTGCCTATCATTCCCCACACAAACTGTATGCATAAATGCACTGCCTCATGCCATCTCATTTTTAGTGCGTGCAGATTTGCATGTTGGTAAGATGCTTGTAACTCATCTCTCCCAACTGTAAATTCCCAACTATCTCCTCACCACTCTACACAGTCACATAAACCTGCCCATAAACTTATTTTCTCCCAGCCACTTCTCTCTTATGCTTCTCAAAACCCCAAGGCTTTAAAAACCAAATCAGAGGCATTTAAGATGAGGCACAGGTGATGTCTGCTCCCGAAGGTCCCTATATATCCTCAGGTTCTGGCAGCTGGTTATTTCTCATAGGACTGCTGCTGTTGTTCAGGCTTACTGCTGACAGGGCCCTTGGGGCATCTTTACAGTCAGCAGAGCTTTCCCTCTGTCTGACCGTGACTAAGCTGAGCCTGTTGTGGGTCCTTTGACCCTTTCCTACTCTGCTTTCAGACAGTTTGTGGCAGGGATGTATTTATGCCAGGGTCAGAATGGTCTTGGAAATTCGTTTGCTCCTATGTGCTTTCTTAAATCTCACTTTCTTGCTTAACATGCCAAATAGCCCCACCTCTGTGTCATTTCCTTCCAAATGTGCAGCAGGCCACTGATCTCTGTAGGAGAGATGTGTCTATGGGAATTCCATCGGGGATTATGAGGGTACTGGAGACCTGTATGCATCCTGCTGGGTGTGTGGTTTAGGAAGAATGGGAACTTTGAGTTGAAGGGGAGAGAATAGATAGATTGTTGTCACCTATGAACACTAGTACTTGGTGCTCTTGCCATTGTAAGGAGTTCACTATGCCAGGTGCTATGCAGGTGTGAATCAGCTTCTGTCCTAGAAAGCTTGCAGAATTGATATAAGATAGGATGCAGCAAATCAATACAGGCAGAGTGTCAACGGCAGGAACCATTTCAGCTACCAGGTTGAGATTAAGTCATAAGGACCTGAAGGCAAAGGAAAACAGACAAGTTTGGTCAGCAGATAGGAGTTATTGGAAGACTATAAACAGACCTTGATGAGACCAAAGGGGTAAGATAGAAAAAACAACTTCCTTGGCTTACTCTGTCTTGGAAAAGCTGTGATCCTTGGAATAGGTGTAGTCCAGGGCAATGTGTGTGTATGTCAAACTCCACAGAAAGTGGTTTTTCACTATCAAAGTGTGACAGGATGGGAACTGGGCTAATAGACACAAGTCTTCTCATTTTCATATGGAACTTCTTGTGTTCTAGTTTATGCTCATTGCCCCTTGTTCTGTCTCTGGGCACCACTGAAAAGATCCTGACCCCATCCACTTGATGTGTGGCCTTTAGATATGTGAAGTGTTTGTGTTGAAAAGACCACAGGGGGTGGGGGGTTGTTGTTCTGAAGAGACATGCAAGATTTATTCCTAATCTGGAAATGAGAT
>VXAB01007364.1:229981-248817 GCA_013399175.1 Odontophorus gujanensis | reverse complement strand
GGTCAAAGTTGAAGAAAAGGCCAAGATTGCAGGCATGCTTGACAGGTTGGCAATACTGCCTGTTGCAATGAGAAAGGAAACACGAGGGATGGTGTGAGTGAGAGGATTAGGAAATATGTTCTATCTGCATTGAGTGTGAACAAAGGGATGCATATCTAAGATGTCTGAGAGACAGGCCGAAATTGTAGTTTGGCTAGTAGCAGGCTGATGTAGGCTACAGAGGTAGAACTACAAGTCATCAGAAAGGAGAACAAAATTTTGTATGAGCTATTATCTGGAAATGGTGGGGGTAGTGACTGTGGGCAGAGCTTGGTGGAGTGTTTCCAGAAAGCCAGGAAAGAGATAAGGGTGTTGCTCAGACATGCTAACAGATCTGTTAGAAAAGCAGAAGGCTATTGTTGTCTTCCTTAGGAGCTAGAGGAGTGTTTCTGCTGTTAGCACTTTCAGCTCTATCACTTGGGAGCAGAAGAGGAACTTGCAGGGAGTGTAGTAAGCCTCAAAGACTTGGATCCAAGTGGAATGGGGTCCCTGCTCCCTCTCCTGAATCGTGGAATAAGTGAATCTCTTTAGGCGGACATGATGCGAAAGGACATTTATTAGCAGCAGAAAGTTGTCTTCTGTCCTGTTCTTACTGCTCGCAAGTGTAACAAGGATGGGGAGCCTCATTTATTAGCAGGGGGAAAAAAAGAGAGAGAAATTGTTTCAATTAAAACACAAAAAATGGCAAGGAGTGGACAAGTTGAGTGCTTTGAAAGAACTGTGCTTCCAATCTGTCTCAAAGATTGCAAGGTGTGGCTCCATCCTCACTGACAGAAAGGATGCAAGAGAAAAAATATTTTTCCAAAAAGACAGTGATAAAAGAGTGGATTTAGTGAACGTCGTTCAGTTCAAGTGGAAAACAGCTCAAGATGAAAGAGCAAATTAAGAGAAGAGGTATTGTTTATATGTGCAGAGAACATATTTGCCCATAAGAGCATCTTTCTGCCCAGTGACTTGCACCATTTGAGAGAGTAAGAGGGTTGCAAGTTGCTTTCTTTCCCAGCGTGATGAAATGGAAGGATGTGAAGAGGAATGTATAAGTATATATATGCCTTATCTTTGCTTTGTTCTGTGCATTTTGTGTAGGCTAAGATGATTATATCATGCAAAATACTGTGCAGCAACACTACTTAGTGTGCATGTCTTCCACCTTCTGTTCCTCAAAACTACAGTTGCTGGTGGACTGGCTTGGCTCTGGATTGGGAAATGTTGGCTGCTGTTGAAGGCAAGTTACAGACAGTAGGTTGTGGAACTTAAGGTGGCAGACGGGACTAGCTGCACCAGATATGTATTCCGAGGTGGAAGAAAGTGGGATGCTGAAGAAGCCAAGTTGCTGTACTGATTAACTGCATCTGGGACGAGGAAGTGGGCGATGGCCCCTTGAACACATTGAGGTATTAGAGTGGACAGTAATTTGTTACTGTTTCGAGAGATTCTGAGGAAATTGTTCATATCAGTGATGTAAAATTCTTCTGGCTTCCACAAGGGAGATGAATGAGCTTGATATTGTGATGCAGCTTCTGACAGGTTTAGGCATGGGTTTCCAACCTTTTGGCTTCCCTGGGCCACACTTAATGAAGAGGAATTGTCCAGCTGTTAAAACTGTTTTCTTCTGGGAGGCTGAGCTGTGTTAATCTTGTCATTCTGTGTCTCAGGAAGGTAAGAGGACACTTGATAGCTTCATTGATAAAGAAAAAAAAAATTATCTCCTAGTGACAGTCAGGAAAATGTTCCTGAGACAGCTGGATTCCAGTTGGGCCATGGCAGTCCTTGCCTTTGCTGGACTGAATACTGCAATTTCCTTTATTAAGAACAAAAGACAGTATTAACCATCTTACCTTCCCAGGGACATAGGTTTGTGGAACTAGATGACTTGGTTTGTCATGATCTGACCTCACTTTTCATTGAATGAGGTTGTTTGAGACTCTGCATCCCATAGGATATCGGGGAGGAGCAATGTTAGAGCTCAGCTCTGCTGAATTCTAGGCAGGCATCACAATACATATTGTATCTCCTGTGGAAAGGGTCCACATTGCTTTCCCTCCTGTACTGTAGAAGACATAGGAATTTTGTGTAATAAGCTTTGTTATTGTTTCAGTGCACCAGAATACACATGTTCCTTCTACCTGGATTCATTTAGATGCAGTATATACCTCTGTATACATGGACATTTATGTATATATGTAATATGAACACTATGGAATCCATTGAGGAGGAAAGTGCTATCCTGCGTATATCCGCAATATTATTAAAAATATTGAGTTAATAAATACATATTCTTGACAGATGCATTTAGGAACCATCAATTAAGCTTGACATTCATTAGGTGGGGAGAAGCCCAATCAGATTTCACTGACTCAACAAAGCCTCCTATAAATTGTAGGCTGTTTGTTCTGACGTTTGATAAATTATTCTTCATAATCCACTGTCTGCTGCGATAAATCTAATCTTTCAGTTTTTGCTGTCTTAATAATTCTTGGAGCAACGCTGTCACATTTTGTTTTCATAGAGGGGATAGAGAGGCTGGGGCAATAGGAAAAAAAACAACAACAACAAAAAAAAGACAACCCTTATTTGCTGTCTGGGAAGTAGCTTATTCTACCCCAGTGTAACATTTTCTTGTGCCTAGAACTGCACAAGAAAATGTTACACTGGGGTAGTTGGTCTGGTTTTGCAGTCTTGCAGGGATTGGTGTTTTTTTTGGTGCCACAAACAATTATGTCTATTTTCTTGAAAAGGTGACCAGTCTGCAGTGAGGTTCACATTCCTTGGACCTATTTCAGGAGAGGCATCCAGACTTTTGAAGGCAATAGGGTCCCATTATCAGTAAAGAGAATTCTAGAAGTTCTAGAAGCCATAATTCTTATAAATACTGCATCAGGCCTACAGCTGAATAACTTCAGCTACTCTGCCATGAGAAATCAGGGGGACCCTGTACTAAGGTGTGTGAAAATGGCAGGTGCAACCCCCATAGCTTCCCTGGGAAACCTGTGATTCTGTCTTCCAACAAGTCCACAAATCTCGTTATCACTGTACTCCACACTGTCCCATCTGGGAGGCTGTGGGCAGCACAGTCCTTGTGTAAATCTCAGAAGGTTCCTGCAGACTGATTCACTTACCTTAGCAAATTGCTATCCATGGAGCTGTGATTTAGAAAGGAGTGTTCAGTGCCATCAAAAGGCTATAAAAGCATGGCTGGCATACAATTAAGCTTTACCTGATATGATCTTCCACCTTTGTAATCTGATGTTAGCAATTTCTTGGGCCAGAGGTTGTATCTTAGTGTTTAGCAGCTTGTGCTGGATTTTCTACGCAGACTTATGTACCTACCAGGAATTCTGGAATTTGTAACCCCCTGTGGCAATGAGTTCCATGGCTTAATTCAGCAGTATGGGGAAAAGTACTTTTTTTCTTTTTTTACCTACTTTAATAGTGCTGTCAGCTAATCTTGTGTGTTAATTGACAATATGCTGCTCGTGAGTTTTTCTGTAGAATGAATGGACAGTGCCAATCCTGTTCTCCATGACTGAAGTGCTCTGTGACATTCCTTCCCCACTGTCTCTTTCAACCCTGAATGGTCTTTTGAGAGGAAAAAAAAATAAAATAAAATTGAAGGCAGTCTTGAAACACTTTGAGGAAGGACTCCCTTTCCCAGGGAAATGCTGAGCATTTGGAAGCCTCCTGAGTCACCCATCTGTACCGTACCAGTTTGGCTCTGGCAGTGCTGGGAAAGTTTCCCTGTAAATGATGGTGGAAAACATGAATTTGCAGTGCTGGATCAGGAAGGGGCTCCATTCCCTCTTGCTCCAGGGTAGCTTGTTGGCAGCCCTTCTGGAGGGCGAAGGATGTACCTCATCGTTGAGTGGGCAGGTTGGAACCAGGCAGCAATATTTGATCATTTGCTGCAGCGCATGGATATAAAAAGGTTGGGATTAAAAAAGCAATATATTTCAAAAGAAATTAGCTAGCAAGACATGCACATTTAACGTTTATGGTTTGAAGATTAAGATGCTGGGCTGTAACTCAGGATATCTGTGTTAAATCCCAGCTCTGCCAAAGACTTCTCAGAACATGCTGGGCAGGTCATGTAAGGCAATGCTTTCAAAAAAGACTTAGGATTTAGGAGCTTAAATCCAATTGACTTCCAGTAACTTCCTAAGTGTTTAAGGACAGGATTCACAAAAAACACTGAGGCATTGTAGTGCTCAGCATTGCGGTATCAGCTGACACGTGCCCTGGAACTCAGGCAGAGCAGTGTGTGCTTTGGGAAGATACTTCAGTGCATGGGGAGGATTGTGGATGATAACCTGGGACACCTGGAATGTGCAAGCTTGTGTGGGGCCTGCATGGCTCTGCACCTCATATGAGGGCACTCTGGGCTTAATGACAGTGTCTAGGTGCAACCTCAGCACAAATGCACACTTAGAAGTGTCTGAGTAGATGGTTCCTACAAGAGCTTTTATTTCAGCTCCCTACCAACAATCATGAAATATTTTGCATATTTTTAACAAGCTTCATTCTTTAGAATTAAGCAGTCAGGGCTGTGTTTCCAACCAGCGTAGTACAATGATATTCATTTGCTGGTTGAGCACATGCCTAAGTGTGGATGTACAGAAAGCTAATGAGAGAAACCACTCTGTGCAGGGATGCTGCCCACCTCTACAGCTGAAAACCTGCACCTGACTGTCATGCTTGTTTGGAAGAGCAATGCTAAAGTTTGTTTTTTTCTCTTTTTAAACCCTTATTAAACCTGTCTGGAAATTGTGTTTGTTTAATCTCCTGCTAGGATTACAGATGGTAACAACCAGTTTGATAAAGCCCTTTGAGACAAGCTGCAGCCTTGAAGAAGAATGCTTTAAGTACCACATCAGGAGGACTCCGAAACTGCCCCATACCTTTGTTTGCCAATTATCCACTATAGAAATGGTGGATAGAGTTTTTGTAAAGGGTCACTTGGGCACTTGTGAGCAGTAAGAGTGTTAAAAGCCTGCTCCAGGAACTGTGTGCACCCATTTCCTTGGGAAGGATCACTGTGACTGGCAGTGTAGGAGCCTGGCTCACCCCTTCTCCTCTTCCATGGCATGCAGCCTCATACTCACTTTTGCCTCTCTGGGACATGCAGCCTGCTTCAGAGGCACTAGTTGCCTCCAGCACACTGCAAAAGGACAATTTTGTAATGAATGAGGGCAATTTGCTAAGAGGGGTCCTGGAGCCAGCTGTAATTGTGCTGCTGCTTTATCTCAGCCTCACACCTGCTCCTTGTAATGGCCTGGCTGTGATCTGCTCCCTCCCTCACGTGCATGTGTTCCCCTTCTGCTCCTGTAGGAGCCATCAATTCTCTGACCCTGTTGCAGTCCCTCCCCTCAGTGCCTTGGCATGGAACCTGCGGGTGTGCATATTTCCCCTTGAACTATAGCAGGGCTGGCTGTCTCTAGTGGCCAGGAATGCTAACCTGGCTTTCCTGTCCTTAATAATAAGGCTTTAAAGGAAATCCTTCTGCCAAAAGAATTTCTCAAAATTGCTTTTTTCATGATATTTCCTTGGTAAGCTTGGTCACACAAGAATGTTGTATATATTTTTCCTGACAGAAAGAATATGTGGTTTGTTGTTATTTTTTTTCCCTGCACGCATTCAGTAGTGGTGAGAATGATTGGATTGATAGTGTAGGCAATTAAAAACTGTTAGGATCCAGAGCAGCTGGATTTTTATGCAGTTTATATGCAGTTTTGCTATAAATGTACCTTATAATGGATTCAGGCCAATGAACTCCCAATTCTGTGCTTTAACCTCTGCAGGATGTTAGCATCCCTGTGACTGGTGGACTGGTAATCTTGGCTGGGATACTGTGAAGGGTATTTCCCTTTAACATGAGGATGTGGAGTAGTGGAAGAGGTAAAAGAAAACCCCAGTTTGGTCCCAGGTAGCAAATTCTCTGTTGGTGTTTTTTCTTTCCATAAGAATATCATAGTCCAATGTGCTCCTTCTGGCACCTTAAGTCTCTTCTCCTTAACAGGCTCTTTCTTCATCTGATAGACAAACTTCACACAGAGGTAGAAATCTGTGTCTCAACACATCCCTTGAGCCATCTGTCATCCTGTAGGTGTTTTTCTTTATACTAATCTGAAACAAGAATCTCAAAATCCAGCGAAGTGAGAGAGAAAAGGAAGGGAGGAGGAAGAGAGAAGAACGTTTTCTCTCACTAGGCAGGAATGTCAATGGGTTTGAATTATGGACCTGCGGTAATTAAAAAACACACAACTAGTTGTTTTTAAATGTAGTTGTTTTGCTTAATTGATTTTGCCACCAGGACCAAAGAGAATTAAATAAATAAATAAAGGACACCTTCCTCGTGAATTGCTGGAGGCAGCTGAGCCTCTGTTGGAATCTAATTGCTGCAAACACTCTGGTTTGTTGCAACCAATAGATTTCTGTGGAAGGGGCTGGGAGGGAAGGGGTAGGGTGGTGTGGGAGGGGGCTCGTTCCCTGGCAGCTGCAGAAGGGAACAAGCTGCTCCTTGTATAGTATTTTTTTCTCCTTGTCAGCAAAAAGAATATTCATTTAACACTTTGCATGAAGACTTTGCTTAGAAGGTCTTTATTCATACTTAATTACTAGCTCACTGCAGCTCCCATCTTTAATTACCTTTTAAAAAGCAGGTTATAAAAATGCACTGATGTGCTTTCTTTCTTTTTTTTTTTTTCCTGCATAAATTACAGGCTTTTCAACTGCTCCCCTGAAATCAGTCCAGCCCAGGGAAAGGGTGGGAAGAATCCTTGATGGATACGTTAGAACTTGTGTGCACCTTGCTTTGCAGGGCAGGACAAAACCCCCTGATCAGCACTACACAAGTAACTGTGTGTCCTGAGTTAAGCAACATAACCATGTTGGTACCCCTTCTTAGCCTAACTGTTCAGAGGAACCTGCCTAGTCTGCCAGGATGATATCACACTACTGTGCTAACAGTGGCCGCTGCACCCCTCAATAGCTGAGGATGCTGACCATAATTGCTTCAAATTGTTTTCAGAAGACAATCTGGAGTGATCCCTCACATGTTACCTGGCCACTCTGTGTCCTAGATGAAATGTGCTGCTGGCACTCTGACACAGGTTTCCGTTAAGAGACCATCTCTGAGACATTTTCTTTCTTGGTAGACTTCACTGGGAGATGAAGCAATGAAATGAATAGGCAGCGGACATAGGAAGGGTGACAGAACTAAGCCTGCGTGGATTTTGTGCATACTGTCTCTCACCAGTGGTCAGGGCTTTCCTTACAGGTAGTTTCTGACACCTCAAGCTAATGTCTCCCTTTTCCTGACAGATAAAAGAGCTCTTTGTGAATTTTGAGGACACGCCTTTGGGAGCAGCTTCGCTAGCCCAGGTCCACAAGGCAGTGCTGCAGGATGGGAGAACAGTGGCGGTGAAAATCCAGCACCCAAAGGTCCAAGCTCAGAGCTCCAAGGATATTTTCCTCATGGAGGTAAAGCTGCCTGGTGACTTTGACTTACCGAGCAGTTGTTATACAAATGTGAGGAGTCCAAATTCAACCAAGGTGTGAGCAGGTATAGTAACAATCAGTTTTATAGCATGCGAACTTCCACAGACAGAAATGCTATCATACAAGGATAATACAGAAAGTTGTTTGAAGACTGCTGTGAGGATGATTGTCTGAATAGAAAGACTGAACAAGAGAGTCAGAGTGAAGGAGGAGAGAAGAATGGACAGGTAAAACATGAATTACAACTGAGCAAGTCCATATGAGAGTTGAAAATTAGAGTAAAGCTGCAAGTTTCTCTAATGTCTGTGTGCCCATTAACTGGTAGATTATACTGGTCTCAGTTCCCCTTGCAATCTGGTCTGTATAGCCAAAGAGTAATCATTTGCCAACATCAGCATGTTTTTTTGGTTCAGGCTGCTGTGATTCAGTTCATTTTCTTGATCAGCTCCTTAATGCTGACCTGATTCATGCTGGAAATGAAAATATTGAAACATGGAGAGTGTCCTGTAACAGGAGCAGACACAAAAGAGGGGTTCAGCTAGGAAAAAGTTCCTCTCCTGAATGGTAGGCTCCACTCGTGCTTCCTGTGAAGCGCTCTAGCTTCTCTCCATCTCCTAAAGTCTAGTCCATTGAAGAGAGAAACTGGAGAAAAGCTGTGGCACTGTGCTTGTGTTGTAATGGTCAAAGATGCCAGTGGTGTGGTACAGAAATGGAAATGGAGCTTAGATGGAGAGGTGAAGGATTAGATCTGTAAGTGGTAATATTAATGCTTTTAACTCTCCAATAAGCATGTACCTGTATGTATAGCAGAAATACACAGTAATACATCTTTTGGTAGACATCATATCCTTGGGATTGAAGAGGAGAAATTGATGCTCAGAAAGTCTGATAAGAGTTTTGAGGATACTGAGGATTTTGAGATCAGGAATCAAAGATCCAGTGCACTCTCAGAGGAGTGTGTAACTAAAACTTTTTAGGCAAATAAAACACTGCTCTGAGCAATCTTGGGTAGTCTGCAAAGCAATACAACTGGTTCCAGTTAGAGCACATTAAATTGTAGCTGATCATTTATTTTGAGTTAGTGGTAGCATACATTTTGGAGTTCAATAAATATATTCTATTAAAATTGATTTTGTTTGAGAACAGAGAACAGTTTGAGCTGGCTTTGGTGCCTGTTGTAGTTTTGGATTTGATTCAGATTTGCTGCAGGACTGACTGCAGTGGTGTGTCCCCTGACTTCACTTTTGTGAGTTGTAATATGTGCACAGCATTTCTCAACAGGTGTGTGGCATCCCTCGTTCCTGCTCAGGACAGGAGACCACTAACTGAGCAGTCAAGAATGAACAAGATAAAGAAAGACTGTGAGATCAGTGCAATAAGAGGATTGTGTATGAATGAGCCAAGACCCAAATTAACATTGAGACATTTTTACTGTTAACAGAAGATGACAAAAAAAAAAAAATCCCCCTCACCTTATAAGAGACATTCAAACAGATAATTTAATGATTTGTCTTTTCTGTTTTTAGACTAAACCTCCTTGGAAATGTACAACTAGATCAGTGTACATCCTTTTGTCAGTTTGGTGTTGTCTTCTCTAGTTTGTCATACTGGAGGTTTGTTGTGTACAAACGTTTTTGGGAAAAAAACTTGCAGCATGATGCATCCAGTCTTTATTTAAAGGTCCTCCAGTGGAGTGTTGGTTTACATGCGTCATTGTATCCTTGTGTGAAACTGTGTTTGACAAGGCTGTGCTTAAAGCTAGATTATGTTCACGTAGGTTCTGGTCCTTTAAGAATCAGCCAGCCACTGCAGTTAGATAGGAGGTTGATTTAATCATTGTTGGAGATGGTCTTCTTTAGAAACTGATGGGAAGGAATCTGAATATAGATGTTTGAAAATTCCTGAATTCACTTGTGGTTTCATAACATCATTTCTGACTCTTTAAAAATCAGGACACCATCTGATGAATCCAGAGAGAGATCCCTCTGCTCTTATATCAATACTTATTTCAGGACAATATATTAGACAGATGACAGAAAAGTGACAAGCCAAATATTTTTAAAGTATGTCGCTGCTGATGGTCAACTTGGAAATTGATTCTAAAGAGCATTCAAAGAAAGCAAAAACAATGTCTGAATTTTCTCATATCGAACACCAGTAGCTCTGATAAAGTTTATGTACATGTTCGTGAAGATCATTGGTTACATTTCATTTGGATGACATAAATTTGAAAGGATTTATGCATTTAGATATAACAGTAGAAAAATCATTCAGTAGCGTCTGGAACCTGGTGATTGCATTTTAAAGGAACATTGAGTTTGGAACTGACATTTAGAGATAAGAGAAGTAGAGACAGAGGTAGAGAATAAATGTTTTCACACAGCTGAACAGTGGCAGTGATGGCTCACAAATTTATTTTTTGCCATACATTTCAATGATAACAGCTTTCTGTGCCTGTTTTAATGTTCCTCCTGCAGTACAGGAATCCCCACCTCATTGCTGGAGATCTAAAAAAGGAAACTGTCTAGGAACAGCATGTTTGTTTTTGTTTTCAGATGGGCATACGGAACAAGTAAGATAAAGTTAGTAAAGGGGATTGTAATTTAAGTTTTTTTCTTGTTTTATGACTCAGTAGTTAAAAAAACAGTGTTTTTTTTATTTTTATTTTTTCCCCTTAATGTGGTGTCCTAATTGTCAGCTTTTGTGAATTTGTGTCACTGACTGAAAAACTGACCCTTCATCTGTATAGAAAGCAATCTTGGCTGCTATGCAGCTTGGATTGTGCCATCCAGTCACATAATCTTGGTTTACTTCAGGAAGGACTGCCTTTCACTGGCTTTTTTAGTAAATGTTGCTCTAAACAGATGTTTTCAGAATCATTTCAACTGATCTTTTCAAAACCATGTGCAGCAGCCTAATTCCCTTAAGAAGAAGAGGATGCTAGGTGGTGGATATACAATGTTCAGGAAGCGCCACCTCAGTGTCACTGTCAGTGACACTGAGAAGTAACTCACTCCCCCCCAAAAGTGTTGTTTAAGGACATATTGCCTACTCCCTGTATCTGAATTTCACTGTCTTCTCTGAATTGCCTGATGGATTTTCTGTTTGAGCAAAATTTTTGCTTGGTAGTGGAAGAAGTAACATAGAGGTGAGAAATCTTAATTTTAAATCTTCCTCTTCTGCATTATCTGAGAGCTATTCCAATGAAGCCAAGGACTTGTAGAATTAAAAGAGTTAGAGACTCAACAGAATGCAATTGCTGGGCTATTCTCTTGGAAAGATCCGGTCTTGTCCTCTCTTCTCTCGGGCTTTACTCACTCAGTTCTAGGCAGCTGGCAGATGGACTCTGGCTGCTACTCTTTTGTGTCTGTTCTATTATTTCACTCCTGGATGTGCCTGTGTGGAAGGGCAAGCCAAAATTTGTGTTGCAGAATCAAGGCATGAAGCCATATATTATATTGCAGTACTGAATAAGCCCTACAAGTATATATATATATATATATTTTAATGTTTGTATCTGTAAGTTATATGCAATAATCTTGTCAAAACAGCATCTACTTTGTGTAGCTGCCAGTGCAGCACTGTGGTAGCTGTGTGGCTTTGGAGCTGGAGTGTGGCTGACTGTCTGTTTCACTGTTCTCAGGTTCTCCTCTTGGTTGTGAAGCAGATCTTTCCAGATTTTGAGTTCATGTGGCTGGTGGAAGAAGCAAAAAAGAATCTGCCTTTGGAGTTGGATTTCCTCAATGAGGGCAGAAATGCTGAAAAGATTGCTCAGATGCTCAAGAACTTTGACTTCCTGAAGGTAAGGGAATACATATTACCATGTATGTATGTGCATTAATAGTCTCACTTCATACCTCTCATGCAACTCATTAATCACCTGGAAGAACTGAATGCAGGGATAGTGGTGTTCAGTCCTTTTGTGCTCTTCCTCGATTGCTCTACTCGTACGGACAACAAAACTAGGATGAGGCTGGGGATGTCAAGGAGGCTCGGGTGCACTGTGTGTATAGTTCAGGACAAAACATGTTTGTATGTATCTTTCCTCCTTCAAATAGTATATTCTTTCTCTGGAAGTAGGCATGCATTGTACATACTCATCTGTGGCTAATGCATTCGTGTAACTTTCATACATGAACACAGCTGCACCCATACTGTATTTCTCCTCATTGATGCACATACGCCACCTCTCCTGTCACACGCTGACAGAGGTCACTGATTTCAAGTGAATGAGGCATGCTCTCTTCCCCCTCTCTGCAGACATATGTTCATATCTTCATACTCGCATGTGAGCATCTTTTGCTGATGTATATGAGGCACAGGCTTCCACTGTGTGCATTCTGGAAATACACAGGTATGCTTAAGCATATGTAGTCCTGTGACCACAGTCACTGACATAACTGCATTTGCATGTACCCAGTGACAGCAAAAAATACCTATTCCTTTTGACCGTCCTTCGTACAGACATTATCACAAGGTTTTAATCTCCTTTTTAAGTGTAAGTCCCAAGATGGAAGTGATAGATGTCTGAAGTGAATTGAGTTTTTGTTAGGCCTTGCAGACCTATGCCTCTGTTTTCTCCTTGCTTCCTCCACGCAAAGGCTACAATTCCTAGTCACCAGGTTTGGGGCAGGCCTTTTGAAGCTTGGAGGCAGCAAGTGGCCTTTCTGTAAACACAGATAGCTAAAAGCCATGAGGGCTACAGAAGGCCAAAGATTTTGCTGGGTGGGCACTTATCAGAAGTGATGCACCTTGGTGAGCTGTATCCGTTGCAACTGTAACTAGGAGACTGTGAAGTAAATCCCCATGGAGACGGCCAATCACTTTCTTGCTGGGTTAAGGAGCTATCATGATATCAATATGTGTAACAATAACAAATGGCTTGAGATGGCTAAATAATGGATCCTGCTGTCTGAACTGCCAATTCAGAGACGTGTTCATCACCCAAAGGCAACAGAAGAATTGGGCTCTTGTATCATTAATTTTCCTAAACACGCAAGAAAGCTGAGAAGTGGATTTTGTGCTGTGAATCTGGTTGAGCTTTTAAAACCAGAGATAAATTGTTTCCGTGTCACTGGCATTGCACCCAAGCATCCATGAGTAATTAAAAAAATCACCGAAGATTCATCTGTGAGCGAGAGAGGTATTTCCAAGAACAAAGATGGTTCTTTATAAGCCCTTTGACTTGCCCCTGTAAATCTTGAGACAAGAATGAGTGTCATCTGAAATGATGTAAGGCAGTGAGGATCTATGAGTCTAGGAGGCAGACCACAGCAGCTAGAGGGTCTGGGGGACTTCTAGTTTTGTAGTTCATTTGTTTTCTCATGAATATAACTCTGCAAAGAGTGGACATTCAGATAAGCTCCAGAGCTTGCTGTATTGGGCATATTTGGCAGGATTTTGCTATGAGGAGAGCTGCGGCAGTGGCCTTTGTGAGCAGAGCCCAGGAACAACCCCATGCCAGATAAAAGCCAGCTCATAAAGGGACCCACCAAAATATCCAAAATATGTATATTTTAACTGTATCCTGGGCTGTGTTGATAGACACATGGGCAGCAGGTCAAGGGAGGTCATCTGGTCTCTACTCTGTGCTGGTGAGACCTCACTTGGAGTACTGCATCCAGATGTGGAGTCTTCAGTACAGGAGAGACAGGGACCTGCTGGAACATGTTCACAGTAGAGCCACAAAAATGATTCAGGGGATGGAACACCTTCTCTACGAGGACAGGCTGAAAGAGCTGGGGCTGTTCCATGTGGGGAAGAGAAGGCTCTGGGGAGACCTGAGAGCAGCCTTTCAGTATCTGAAGGGAGGCTGTAAGAATTAAGGAAACAGACTCTTCAGCAGGGTTTGTTGTGACAGGATAAGTAGAAATGATTTCAAACTAAAAGAGGGGATATAAGGAAAAGATTTTTTTATGCTAAGGGTAGTGAAGCACTTGAACAGGTTACCCACAGAGGTGGTGGATGCCCCATCCCTGGAGGCATTCAGGGTCAGGTTAGACATGCCTCATCTAGCTGTAGGTGTCCCTGTTTGTTGCAGAGGAGTTGGACCAGGTGACCTTTAAAGGTCCCTTACAACTCAACAATTCTACAGTTCTATGAACTGGGGCACAGTAATGGGAATAGATGGAACACTCTTATTTCCTTGGTAGAATGTACTCCTTTGATTTCTCCTGTGTGCAAAGATAAATATAGACAGCTTGAGACACCGGAAGTGCAATGATGTGAAGAATATCCAAGGGGAACTTCAGTAATATCATTCTTTGACAGTGGAAGCTACAGGGCAGAAGGAATTTGTCATAAGGACTGGAAACGGGGGAGCCTGCCTGAGTTAAGACTTTTGTTACGCTGTGTCACTGCATCCCTGCGTGACACAGGGCCTCTTACATAGACCTTACTCAGCTTGATTTACTGCAGATTGAATGAAAAGTGCTTTGACATTTTACACTCATTACTGTGTCACATTGGCAATAAGATAGTTAAGGGTATCCCAGGGTTTCTGTGACAAGCCCTTTATTTGTGGCACTTGATTTTTCTCCCAGTTTGATTGCAGATGGCCTAAGTACATTGGGTTTGTCAGCTCAAATGCGTTTGTGTTCCAAGGAGCACTGCTGAGATGCAATTTGTGATGATGGCTTATCATTTCTAGAACTGCATAAGTGGGCCCTGTTTGTGGCAAGGGAGATCTAGTTCCTGTCTAAAGGAACCAAGAGAATGATTCAGAAACTTGCAATTGGTATTGAGCAAGCCAGCTGTAGGAGCTGCGAAGCAGATAAGGAGGAGTTATCATACAGCAGTGGGAGTGGGATGAAGTCAAAAAAATCTCGTAGAGCAGTGCCTGAAATGTTACACAAGCACAGATCATGCAACTGTTGTATTGTTGTGTTCTTGCACACATTGCAGCTGTCCTAGGGAAGAGACCTGCAGTGCCATTAGATGGATTTACCTCTGTTGTGCTTGGGAAAAAAGAAGTCCTCATTTCACCTCTTGCTTCTCCACTCCTTTTCTGAGCTGTGTGTGATACATTCTCCTTCCCTTCCCCAGCCTGTTGTTTGACCAAAGCCATCTATTCCCTTTTCAGGTCCCCAGAATCTATTGGGAGCTCTCAACAAGGCGAGTTCTTCTCATGGAGTTCATGGAAGGGGGACAGGTGAACGACAAGGCGTATATGGAGAGGAATGGCATTGATGTCAATGAGGTATTTTTTTTATCAACCTCTGAACTGGGCCTGGTGGGCAATGTCAGACACCTGACAGGACAGGAAAGGCAGAAATGGGAGGCTGATATGCCTGTTAGGCTGATAGAAAAGGAAGGACAGAAAAGAGAACACATACAGGTATGAACAGAGTAATCAGTCTGAAAGATCTCAGTTCTTCTGCCTTTGGGAATGTATATAATCCCTTTTGGAAACACTATTCTGTAGGATTGCACAGCTAGAGAGGTCTTCAGAGTGTTAACCATGCTTTTATATTGCGTACACCAATGTTTTGTTCCAACTTGACAGTTTCTGTTATCCTAATAGAACAGCTTCAGCTTCTGGTCTTTTTGTCTCTTTTCTTCCTGTCTCTTTCTTCTGCATTAACTTCTCTTGGACAAATGCATGGGATGTAGCTTTTGTAACACATTAGGAGGCCTTGTATGATCATAGTTACTGGAGTGGCTTGACGCATAGTGTTATGCATAATATTCTGCTGTGGGTTGTTCAGTTTTGGTTTCCAAAGTTTTCCTGTTTCTTTTGGATGTAACTCGATGCCATTTTCTTCTTTGCTTCTTGGTCCTGTACTGTTGTGTAATTTTCTTGCCCCTCATTAAACAGCTGCCAGATTTCATCTCAGGGGAAGCCACATTTCCCTGGTGGATAAGATAATTTGTGTGGGATGAAGTTGGAAGATTTGGATTCTCTGTGACTAAGAGATTCTTGAGGAAACAAGGCATTACTTACAAGAAAACTAATATGCTTGAGGAAATGGTTTTGAGCCATTCAACGGTATGGCAAGCCACCCCACTCACTCAATGAATGCTGACTGAGGCAGTGCTTTTTTCCTTTCTCACTGTGCCCTGTTCATGAACCTCAAAACCACACTTGATTGATTGGCTATCAAAAAGCTAACTCAACCAGTTGTACTTAATCTATCTATCCACTTAATTCTCAAATCTGAATGCTTCCTCTCTACTCTTCTTTCTCTCTGCTTCCTTTCTATGGCAAAGTCCTTGTGACATTGTTTAAGATACACCAAAGATGTTTCAGGGGAAGGGAAAAGTGAGTTTGGTATGCCTCACAAAGAGAGGATGTCAGGTGCATCTTCTCAGCTGCTTCCCTCAATCACCATGACGTCTGAAAAAGTACTGTTGGAGGACTGAGCAACCTGCCCTTTTCTCTGCATAGAGCACATCTTTCTCTGCTCTTGAACCCAGCAGAAGCCTATAAAATATTTTCTAGTCACTTCTGCTGGCAAGAGACGGGCGCCTTTTCTTGTTTCTCCACTGAAACGCAGGAAAGAAAATTCAAAGGTTAAAGCAGATTTTGAGTCTCTCTTTCCATTCGAATTATGATGAACAAGTCAAGGTCAATGGACAGTAGTGAACGACTTTCTCTTCTCTGAAAGATGTCTGATCAATTTTCATTAAAGAGGCTTCTTGAATGACTTACTTGTATATAGCGCAGTCTGCCTTCTTTCACATCTCCATCAGGAAGCATTTGGAACATTTTGGTCATTACTTTTTCTCCTCTCTCTCATCAGGGAGTCAGAGAAATGACTGTCAGCTGATCAGAGGTAGACGCAATTCTCTGTGTCTATTTTGTGCTGATGATCTTCCTTTGTATTTACCGAGGTAGGTTCCTCTATGATGCATCTGGTCTGCAGAGCATCATTGCGTGACTCAGAAGAACATGATAGCTGGTGGACTTTTCTGTCATGTGAGATTTAAAAAGCCTGGTTCGACTGCAGAACAACCAGGCAGCTCCATTCTCCCAGACAAAACAACTGGTCAAAAGTGAGTCGTTTCTTTGAGCAAATATATCTTACATAAGTCCGTTTCTTCTGCTGTATGGGCAAAGGTCAAATCTAGCCCACAGCACTCAGATGTAAAAACAAAATATTTCTCAATATCCAGCTTTGAAATAGTCAGGCTCATTTTGATGCCTTAGCAGGAGGGCTCTTGAACAGTGTTTACATTCACATTTTGAACAGGGCTTCCTCAAAGTTCTTGGACAACAGATCCATTCTGAGATTGAGGTAACCAGCCCAGCTGATCTCCGTGGGTTGCTTGAATCTTCTCAAACTGCTGGAGGTAGCAATGTTGTCTGGAGAAGGCCAGGGAAGTGCATTCTTGGCAGTCTTCCAGGACTTTCTCCAGCCAATCAATGTGGAAAACTCAATGGCTTCAGCTTTTCAACGGGATATTTTGCTCAGAGTATATGTCAAAATCAAGTACAGAAGAAGCTAATTTCATTTTTTCTAACTTTCAGGGGCCTTTGCTTTTAATAGAATAAATTTTGAGTGAAAATTGAGCTCCTATTTTTGCTCATCCATGTCTTTGGGAAGGTTGTTTTGTGATATCTTGGCAGAATAGGTTCCATGCGGCAATGAAACAACATATTTTACTGGTCTGTAAAAATGTAATGATAAATGAGTTGTCAACAACTTTTTACTATGGCTAAGTATGAGCCACAGAGGTTTCTGGTGGTCTGTTAGGTGTGTGGTATTACTCAGCTCAGTGGTGGAATCACACATTTCTGCTCACTGTTGTAGTACCTGTGTTGAGCTGTTCTTCCTTCCTTTCTCTCCCTGCTCCCCTTCCCCCCCCTCCAAATTAATGATTATCTTTTGCTGATTGCCAATAAAGCAGCAGTACAAAGGGGAGGATACCAGCTCTGTCAGAAGCATATGATGAAGAATAAGGTCTGTTACTATAGCCACAATAAGATGAGGTAGAAACTGTGTGAGGTGCAGCAGATGGAGGACAGATAGAACCAGAGTCCATTATTGGCTGCTGCTGTTGATGCTAAGGGTAAGGAACTGCATGGCATGATGTCAAAAGGGAACAGGCACTGAAAGAAAAACGAGAAGGGAGTGGCAACAGAAGTTTCAGAGCTATGATGTGAATTATACACCAGTTTTTGCTTTCAAGAGATGTTTTAGTTCCCTATGTATCACTTCAATCTATTTATCAACCCTTCAATCATCTTACTCCATTTTGTTTTACTGAGCAGAGAAAGAGGAGTCTTCAATAAGCAGGATTTCTCTTTTGTGACAACGTAGCCTTGAAATCAAGCTGAGCTTCTCTTCTCTAAATGGAAAAGATCCCTGAGGTGAAAGCTCCCTTCAAACCAGGTTACTGACATTTACTTAATACCGTCTGTAGCAGGATTATCATTAAAGCTGCCCAAGAGCACATTAATCTCTCTGGATCCGTCCAAGCGCTGGACTGTAATGGCATTTAATCAGAGAAGACTTTGATTTCTAAAGACAAGTACAAACACTGAAATATCTGCCTGTGTAACAGTTACTTATTCATGTGCAAGTGCAGCAGAGGATGAGAATGAAGCTAGGATATTGACAGTAGGAGGGAAAGCTGGAGAGAGGAGTTATGAAGAAATAAGTTGATATGAATTTTGAGAGAAGACCAGGCCAAGGAAGAGTTGAAAAAGGCACCACCTGGAAACTGAGTCATTCTTTTCGCAGTACACACAAGTATTTATATTCTTGCTCTGAAGGATACATTTGGAGTATGTGAGTAGAACAGAGAAGGGGGGAAAAATGGTCAGTGGAGCTCTCAGCACATTTGTATACAAGAGGGAAGGAAGAAGGGCATGAACTTCTAAAGAAGACCCAAGTGACACAAATGCCTCTTCTGCACCCGTTCTGATTTTTTTTTTTCTGATTAATTTAGAGAGATTTTGTCCATATAGAAATCTTGATGTCATGTTTGATCTGTTACATAGGTCTGCCCCATCCATTCTTGTAGGTAATTTGCCTGTTTCAGCAGAGGCTGCTGGATCAGCAGGTTATGGGAGCTGTGAAGCTTGCACATGTGCACATGCTGTATTGCTTCCAACTAACCAGGCAGTACAGGTAGTCAAGTGGAGAGAATTGCAGAATCGCATGGTTTGGAAGGGACCTTGAGAGAGAAGGGACCTGCCAAACCAGGTACCCTACAACAGGTCATACAAGTAGGCTTTCTGATGGGCTTTGAATATGTCCCTAGAAGGAGACTCTACAACCTCTCTGGGAAATCTGTTCCAGTGCTCTGTCACCCATATCGTACAAAAAAAAAAAAAAAAACAAAAAACAAAAACACTG
>VXAB01007364.1:150382-221999 GCA_013399175.1 Odontophorus gujanensis | reverse complement strand
TTTTTTTTTTTTCTTTCCCCCCCCGCTCAGGATGGTTAGTGAAAGTATTTTTGTACTAAGCCTAAGAATTCTATCAGCATATCTGCATTTCAGTCCTTCAGCAAGTGTGTATAAGATAAATATGTATAGAAAATGAAGCTGTTTAAGTGAAGTCTCACAGAACTGGACACATGGAACCTCTGTGTCAGAAGTCCTATATATAGCACATGTATCTTTAAAAACCCAAGGGGCTGTATTGCAATTAATGTATGTAAATGTGTGTTGCAGTTATTTCTTAACTTTTTCCTCCATAAATATGAATTTCTTTTGCCTGACTTATAGTGATAGATCACTATTCACGTTTTGTACTCTAAACTCTAGGAATGCAGGCTTCCTTTTTTGTTTAGAATTCAAAAGTATTGATGTTTTCTGTCTTAAATTAATTCATCAGTTTTACAGTTATGTCAGCAAACAAAAATGCACTGAAATACTTTAATGGGCAACTCCAACTCTTACTCTAATTGTTTTTGGTTTTTTTACAAAATAAAAAACAATTTTATATGCCTATATTATAAATCCCTGTAACATCTCATGTATGTTAACTAAATTCTACAAGATGTTTTCCTCTCTGTTAAAGAAGTCATTAAGTTTATTTTCAGTGAATTAATTATTGTAAATATTCAAGGCTGTTCTACAGGGAAGATGTAAATGTGAATATGACTGAGAAGGGGATAGGAAAGTTTTGTCTTGTACCTATTACCCAGTCTGTGGGTGTGAGTAGGGTTGTGACCCCTCTAAGGTGACCCATGCTAAAGGTCACCTTAAGGTGGGGTTCCCACACTTCTGTTGTGTTATGGGCTGCAAAAGACTATGACCACAGATATGTGACCTGTCTGATGATGATGAGTTAAGAGGGGACATCTTTTCTGCGCCTTTAAGCAGTCACAAAGTCTAAGTCCACTTTTCCTGATGTGCAGGTCCCTGGGAGACTGTGTGAATGAATGACTGGCTCAAGGCCAGCACATCTTTGGACTTTAAACAGGTTCTGCTTAGCTTTTCTGTGATGTCTGAGCATCTAATTCTAAAGTAAATTGATAAAGGAGACCTAGAAAGCTTTCTTAACAAATTCATAGAATGGGTGAGGCTTCCAGGGACCTCTAGGTCTGTCTGCTCCAACCCCTGCTCAAGCAGGGACACCCAGAGCAAGCTGTCCAGCACCGTGTCCAGGTGGCTTTTGAACATTTCTAAGGAAGAGGAGACTGCACAGCCACTCTGGGCAGCCTGTACCAGTGCTCAGCCACTGCATAGTAACAAAATGCTTCCTCATCTCTAGATGGAATCCCCTATATTTCAGTTTGTGCCCATTGCCTTTTGGGTTGGCGCTGGATACTGCTGAGAAGAGCCTGGCTCCATCTTCTTTGCATCCTCCCTTCAGGCATTTACAGACATTGATAAGATGCCTCCAAGCTTCCTCATTTCCAGTCTGAACAGTCCCAGCTCTCTCAGCCTGTCTTCGCAGGAGGGGAGCTCCAGTCTCTTCATCATTTTGGTGGCCCTATGTTGAACTATTTCCAATATGTTCACATCTCTCTTTCCAGGATGTCAGTATTTTCTATGTCCACGTCTCTCATGTACTATCCTTCATTGCTGCAGTGATCTGCGCTGGTAATTCAGAAGGGAAATATTTTTCCTCTCCATCAGAACTTATGGTAATACCTATGTGGAAATAGGGGACTGCATGACTGCGATATACCACCTGGTTGTCTGATTTGGTGTGAAAGCAGCATTTGCCATAATTCTGTAATGTCTCCAGCTCTCACCTGAGATGTGGAGGACTAGCCCTTGTGGTTCTACAGCTGTTCCTGTTGGTGTGCTGCAGGAACAGTTCTTATTCTTCCTTATCATTTGTAGTTACTAGAGTATTCCTCATAAGGATGGTATTTTAGTATGGTGGCTGGTCCTCCAGTTGCTCTATAGGCTGTGGTATGGAGCTTCACGTTCTGTCCTGTGGCATTGTTCTGTGGCTACCCAAAGAGTAAATAAGTCACCGTGCTCCTCTCAGAGGTTGGCACATATTGTAGCTGGTAAAACAAGACCTTCTCTGTCTTACAAGTGATCTGCAGGACACGCTGTTGCTAGTATAACATTACTTTTGCTTTTGGGGACAGCTGTCTGTATGCTGCTTACACTGTGTGTCTGGTGCCATGGTTGAAATCATTTATGATGATTGTCTTTTAATTGTCTTTTACTTGCTTGTTCAGCACTCTGTTGTGGAGCGTTATGCCACTTTCTGGTGGCAGGAAGGCCCAGCAGTGGAATGTCAGGGTTGAGAGGCTTCTGTGTGACTGTAGTGAGGGGTTGATTTGAGTCCCTGGTGATGTTTGTTTGCTCCTAGGAGGTTTTTAACTTGAATAACATCTCTGGGTGGTGAGGAGCTGTGGTATGGAAGTACACAGCAATGATACGATGATTTGAACAGCTTTTCTGTGCTGCTTCATCTTCACATACATCATATATCGGTTTAGTGTGGGACAGAGGAAAGGAAGAGGGGAAGTAGGGAACGGACTGATGGAGGGAGGGCAGGCAGAGGGAACCCACATTTACTCTAGCAAGCAGATGGACTGGCTGAATCTCCTCCCACCCGTTCACTATTGGTTTCTGCTATCATCCATGGGTGGAAACACGAGTCTTCCTACAACCCATCCCGGCAGCTTCTTCCATGCCTTCACTGTTGATATTTGTCTGCCTCTGTCTGCCTGTATCTTCCATCTCATTTTCTTCCTCCTTACCAGAAACCCTGTTTGTGCCCGCAGATGTTTTTTTTTTTATTTATACCAGGCAAGTGTTCTGAAATAACCCCTGACTCCACAAACATCTTCAGGATACCCCCTGTGTGGATCCTTCCCTAAACACCCTTGATCACTTTGCAGTTGATGACAGTATAAGGACATTGTCTTGTGCCAACCCTTTGCTCCAGCAGAGGCATACACGGACTGCTTCTGTCCCTGGCAGGCACCCTGCTGTGGGTGGCACTGTGTGAGCAGCTCCTCTCTCCTCACAGATCTCACGCAACTTGGGGAAACTCTACAGTGAAATGATCTTTGTGAATGGCTTTGTCCACTGTGACCCACATCCAGGCAATGTGCTGGTGAAGAAGTGCCCGAACTCTGGCAAGGCCTACATTATCCTCCTGGACCATGGGCTCTACCAGGTATGTAACTGGGGGGTTTCCAGGGCACTGCAGGGCTCCCTTGGGTATGAGACTGCATCATTACTCCTTGAAGCCTGTATGAATTAATTTTTCCTGTTTCTCCTGTAACTCACCAAGGAAACTTCCTTACTCTGACACGGGGGATAGGGTGCAACTAGGGGACACAGTGTTTTTCTCCTCATTCCTTCTCTGCAGACTTCTGAGAGGCAATGCCTTTTTCCTCAGGTGCTGAGCGAGTCGTTCCGCATGGACTACTGCCGCCTTTGGCAGGCCCTTATCAAGGCTGACATGAAGAGGGTGCAGAAGTACAGTCAGCGGCTTGGGGCAGGGGAGTTGTACCCTCTCTTTGCCTGCATGCTCACTGCCAGGTCCTGGGAGTCTGTCAACAGGGGAATTGACCAGTCACCAATCTCAGCCAGCGAGGTAGGACCCATGGGCCTTTCCGTACTGGGAGTCCTTGTTCTTCTTGGGTACCTTCCCTTGTTCTAACCACTTGCATTGGTGATACCACAGTGATACCGGGCAACCCGGGGCAGCTCCGTGGCAAATTCTACACTGACAGCCGAGCTAGAAAAAGCAAGGAATCTTTCTGCAATGTGTATTATAGTGGCTGAACTTAATTTCCCAGTTTCATTTGTCACGGGCTGCTTAAATTTTGTGTAATATTTCAATGGGTAAGTGTTTTGGGAAAGAAAATCAGCCATTTCTTAAAAAAGAGTAGTGTTTAATGCAGCTGTGCAGGCAACCAGCAAGGATGATAGGATGAGGCAGAGGAGACATAAAGTCTTAGTGGGAAGAAGACATGAGAAGGATAATGCATTATCACTATTCATGTAAATGACTATCAGCACTGATACAAACTCCTAAAAACCCTTGGAAATTACCTCCCAATCAGAAAACCTATTAACTTGAAGTCAAGGTTGCTTAACTGCAGGTTCTGTCAACTCAATCACTACAAATCTAGGAAATTACCACTTACGTTATCCTCCCTTTCCTATCCACGCATGCTGGGATCCTTCTCACACCTCCTTGCACTCCTTACGTGCACACAGTGCCTTAAGAATAGTAGCTGCCCCTACCAGCTGTGCTTTTTTTAGAGATGAACACATACTGATGTGATTTCAGGAAATGGGCTAGTGTCTGTAGAGAGAAACCTGTTATATTCTATGGTTTGTTCTTATCTGCACACGTTTGTTGTAGATAGGATGAAATTAATTTAAGTAGCATTAAAATATTGTTCTGTGAAGTTATTTTCTGGAAATTCCTTTGGGTTGGCATTTCATTTTGATGGATGTGGCTGAATTTGCTCTGCTGGCTTGACGTTATGCACAGTAATGAGTAGGCCAGATACCATGGGTAAAGGAATGCCCCTGGTAATCTGATTGCTTCCTACCTAAGTTAATTTTGTGCATATTAGAAATAATGTAATGTCTGTTTAGCAGATGTGTGCTTGATCTGCTGAGTTCTGGTGCTGATAGCTCCAGAAAAAAAAAAGAGGCACTGAAGTGAACCAACACAGCACTGACTACAAGGCCAATACTTCAAGGCCAGTGTTGAATCTGAGCTAATAAGCAATGTTTATCCTAAACTGGTTTACGTAAGTTATGCCAGAGATGTAACCATGGCTGCATGGTGCCTTGTGTGGGCTAACGAACTTTGTCAGAACTGGATTGCTTGTACAGAGCCTGCTCTGTTGCCTTTGCCTACATGACACAATTAATGCTGAAACTGGATAATCCTGTAGCAGATAATAGGGAGCTGAGCAGATTTACTGTGGCATTAGGAAATGAGCTGCTGTTTGCCCTTAGTTTAGAGGTGAATTTGAAAGATTGTATCAGCAGTGAGAACCAAGTGCCTCTTGTAGACAGGTGTCATCAGTTAGATTGTATGAGCAAGCACTAGGATGGATCGACAGGAGAACAATCTGTGAGACAAGCAAACCCAGCTGATACAAAATCTTAGTTGTAGTGCTATGGGGCGCTGCTTCTTGAGGAAGGTTTAATGGAACTGGGGAGGGGCCACTGGGGCTGGTGGTCGAGCAGGTATAACCCAGGAGGTAAATAAGTCAGGGCAGGAGCTATCTAGAAAATGCAGGCTGAGAATATATGTGTGCTTTTCAATCTGTTAAAGACTGCTGCAAACAGGGCAGGAAGTAATGGAAGTAAATTCAGCTGAGGAGATTTGGGTAAGAACATGAAAAAAGCCAGATCTAATGGCAGGGGTAGCAAGATGCTGGTGCAGTGGTTTGGGGAGGATACAGTCACATCACTGGAGAGTTTTAAGAGCAGGCTGAGCAAATGTGTGAGGATTGCTATAGGTGTAGTTGTTCGTGCCTTGAGCCAAGGCAGGCAGCTGACTGCTCAGGGTGGCTGCTTAGCCCTATCTCATCAGATTTTATGATTGTGTTTTGCTGCATCCCGCAGCCATCTCTGTGATTGCAGCCAAGGGGCTTTTCTCAGGTCCTGTGGCACAGCTCATTCCTTCCTCCATGCACAGGCTTCACTCCTGACAGAAAATGACAGTTCTGATGACAGATCATGTGGCTGCTTTGTGATGTGTACAAACAGCTGGAGCTAAAAATAATAAGAAAAAAAAGATAAAACAAAACCTCTTTGAGGAAGATGAAGTACCCTCTGCAGTGATGCTGGCGAGGATAGTGAATATCAGCAGAAGATTTTCTGCCAACAGATAGTGGAATTAAACATTTAACATTTGGGAAAACTAAGTATCTTCTTGCCCCAGTGCTTTGTGTGTTTGGTCAGTGACAGAGTCAGGACATCATTTATGATTTATTTGCGAACACCAAAGCAACCTTGGTGGTGTTTGAGGTTGATATGCCTCAGACCATTGTGGCTTACACACTGCCTTTGTGTGGGCCTTTCCCTCTGTATTAAGTCTGAAGTCCGCAAAAGCTGAGTGTGAGATCCCATATCATGAAATACATAATACACCATCCCTTATTCCACAGGAGAGAATGTTTTAGAGTAATCTTTTCTCTTCCTCACAAAGGACCCTCCCTCTCTTTAAGAAGTCATTTAATACCCTCTATATCTGTCCTATTGGATTCTGGATATTTCAGGTGTTTCAAGGACATTTTTAGGCCTTTACCAATTCATGTTATGGAGGAGGTAAGAGCACAGTGTGAATGAGCTCTACCATCATGTCCTACATTTACTGGGGTTATGGTGGAACTGTCAGGTGTAAGAAGCAGCAGGCCTTGGGCAGAGGACTGATTGTTTTGCATGCTATAACAAGTCAGGTTTGGATAGGAGCTGTCTTACGTGGTACAAGCCTGTCAGTAATTCCTGGACTGTGCCATCCTAGGTAGGGATTTTACCTTGGGTAGTGTATTTGTAAGCTGGGAGGCAAAAGAACATGAAAGATTGCTCTGTATGTGCCTTGATCTTCCACTTCTTCCAGTATCTGATAATGGCTGCTGCAAGACAGGATATATGTGTAGGAGCCTTAGTCTGACGCAGGTGACAGTTCTGTGATATTTTGGGTTAGCATGAAGGTATGCATAATGCTTTCTCACCTTTACTCAGTTTTGTTGAGGACAGGGACTAAACTGGGCCCTAGAAACAGCTTTACCAGTAAATTGTGAAGCCTTAAGTTTCATGAGACAGCAAAACACATGTGACGTGGACCAGCCTGGTTGTCCTTGCAATATGTCCACCTTCCCAAGCAGTCTTGTGATACCTGGAGCTCTGCCAGCACTGGGTCTGTTGGAGTGAGACTCAGAAAGCTGCAAGAGTGATAATCAGACATGATTGCTGTTGTCTGCCTGGGCCAAGAACTCAGATAGCAGCAAATGCCTTGTTCTCCTGAGAGTCTGGCAATGCTGCCAGTAAGGGGAAGGGGCTTTATCTCATCGAAGGGCAGGTGGGATATAGCAAGAGTGATTTGTGCCTATGCTGCATATGCTTGGGACAGCTAGATGTCTGCAGTAAAAGAGCAGGAAGAGCTCTCTAGTACCTGGCCTAGAGTCATGGTCTGGCAAAATGCTGTCTCCTCCTGCCAGATCTCAGCTATGTCTGGACGTGGTTTCCCATGCACTCTCAGCTTCTCTATCCTTTCTCCCTGACATGACCTGGCTGAATGCAGGATGTGGAGATCCGGTCCAACGCTGCTGCTTACCTACCCCAGATCACCCAGCTCCTCAACAATGTCCCCCGCCAGATGCTGCTGCTGCTAAAGACCAATGACTTGCTGAGGGGAATTGAGTCAGCTCTGCACACACGGGCCAGTGCCAGTTCCTTCCTCAACATGTCTCGCTGCTGCATCAGAGCTGTGTCCACGTAAGTCTCTTCTCCAAGCACCGGAACCCGAACACAGAACAGCTTCCAGGTATGGAGGGCTGGCTGCTCCCTAAGGGCTAAGGGAGATCCCAGGGCCAGCAGGCCAAGGGACCAGTGTCATAGCAGGTATGTGAGCAAGCCGTGTGTCAGGATTGCTGGACTCCTCTGAATGTGCAGCTACAGGGGTACGCACCTGTCCCTGATGAAGCTGGGCATGGAAGGAGAGGATGCCATGGCCTAGGCTCACTGTGCGCAGTGGGAGGGGATGTGGGCTCACGCAGGAGCAGGCTGTCTCTTCTGCTTGATTTGTGCTAGAAAGGGGTCCCCAGTTCCTCAGGAGCTTCTGTTTGGAGAAAATCTGAACTCCCAGGGGACCTGACAGCTGATGATTATCCAGCCCACTCCTCTAGGAAGGGTTGGTTATACAGAAGGAAACTGTAGGACAGGCCATCTTCCTGTTGGACTGTGTCTTGTTGGATCTAATGCAGCTGTTTCTCTCATTCTAGGTATCAGAGGAGCAAAAGTCACTCGCTTTACAGGAGGGTCCACATCTCACTCACAGAAGCACTGAGTCTGTGGCAGATCAACCTGTATGAACTCTTCCTGTGGCTGAAGGGGTCTCGTCTGGGGAACTGGGTCATTGCTTTCCTGAGCCGGATGCACCATTCCACATAACTGACGTGAACTGATGTGAGAGGCCCAAGTGTTCCTGCCCTCACTTCTACTCTCCATGGTGCATTTGCCTTTAAGACTGTTTCTGTCTGTTCTGCGGGCTATTCGTGGGTCTTGCTCCTTGTTACATGCTGCACTGTCCTTGCCTGTTACTGCATGAGCTTTCTCTGTGGCAGCAAGAGGTGGAGTAGGTACAAGGGTTCTGCTGTTTTATGGTTTAGGAAAAGAAGGTGTGGTATACTGTGTGTCAGGGAAGACATGGTACTTTCTCTTCCCATTTGAGTTGGGGAAATTCCATACAAATTCCAGTGGAACTGTGCTGGAAGCAGAAGTATTTTTCTAGGCTTAAGCAATCTTACAGAATATAAGAGAATCAATGCCCTGCCTAGAATACCCCCCAAAAGATTTATTTGACCCTCAAAGAGAGAGGGTACATCCCTTTAAAATCCAGTACCATTTATTTTAGTTATTGCAGAGTCTCCCTAGTCTACTTTCTGCTCAGGCATGCAGAGAGTTTCTCAGAAAGAAGTGAGAACTTGTGGAGAGCTGTCACTATGGCTTCCACTTCCAGCACTAGGGCACCCTAGTGATGAGAACAGTGGACTGGAACCCTGGCTTCCTGAGGCTCATCTCTTGTACTGTGAGCAAGTGCCTGTGCGGTTTTGGACTTTTCCAGTCCTGTTTCTTTGCAGTTGGAATTTTTTCAAAATTCAGGGAAAGCAAGAGGAAGGACAACTCAGGGCTCTGAAGCTGCTGGTAATGTGTGTGAACTGTACAGACGCTGCCACACAGTAAAATAAATGTGTTGCATCAAAGACAACAATTTGTAGGAGGGATACCTAGCTCTGTACTCAGGGTGATACTGCGGCCTCTAACCTCAGACCTGTCTACATTTCTCTGTGGAGTGATGCAAGGCAGTGCTTGTTAACTGCGAGGCGAATGAAATGCCATCTTGGTCCTCCCTCTGCTCGAGAGGTTTGTTCCACATCCAGATCCTCTGCAGTTGCATCAGGTGCATTGGGATGGAGTGGAGGAGAGGGTGCCATCCTCCTGCTAGGACACACTGCTTCCAGCCGCGCAGATCCATGCCATGCCTGCCTCCTCCCTGTCTGCAGAAGTGTGCTGCAGCATATCTGTGAGTCGTCGCCACCTCCGTGCTGCGCATTGAGCATTTCACCTCATCGCTGCCCATGACATTTCACTGCTCTTGCCTCAGATGAAAACCTGCCACTTGCTCGGTGGTGCAAGTGACAGGTCTGATGGCTCTCACTGCAGCTGTGGGATGGTTACCAAGAAGTCTTGCCCAGAGGTATCTCTTATGCTGAACTTATTTGGGACCCTAGGAGATGTCCCCACTGCTTGTGAGGATTCCTTTAGCAGGCAAGATGGGGATGGCTGCTGAGGTTATTTCAGCTATTTCATCAGCTGTCTTGGTGAAAAAGGAGCTCTGTGCTGCATACTGAAGTTGGAATGGGAATGTCCCTTCACTGCCAGTAAGCTTGTTCAGCTGAGGTTCATAGAATCATTAAGGCTGCGCTTGAGAGCAAGGCACAAGGAAGGCATGCAGTCCTCCCATCTGCATTTAGCTTCCCAGTTTGCACAGGTGTGAAACCTCACCTTGCAGTGTGTGAAGGGAGGCATGGGGTGGAATTGTGGGTGGGTACCTGCGTGAATCCTCAGTGAACTGATTCTTGCTGGCCGTGTGAGAGAGGGAAGGGATTTATTCACAAAAGGTACCTGACTGCGTGTGCACTTGAGCATGTTGAGTTAGTGACTGTGGAAATGTGGCTTACAACAGTGACTGTGTGTGTGCACAACCAGCTGGCTCAGGGCTGTGAAGCGGTGTGTGACTGGCAGAGTTGTCGATGGGGAATTACTGAGTGTGGGGTTTCAGTCTCCCATGCAGTCCATTGCCTGAGCACTCTCTGTGATGGAGACAGAAGCTGGAGTGATGTGCTTTCCCATCTTTGCTAAGAGCAAAAACAGAAAGCAAAGTAAGACCAAATGTCCTCACAAAGCTCGTCCCCTGCCTGCGCAGTGGCAGGTCAGAGATTCTCCCTACTTGTGGGTTGTGCAATAGCGTGAGGGAATGGAGTGGAGGTGATTACCATTACACAATCCTGAGCTGACAAGGAGTCACGGGGATCCCGAGGTATTGATCCTGCAGTCTGGATGCGAGTAATGTGCTCGTGTGAGCAGTCTTGCTGAATCAGTGTGTTTCTTGGGCAGTTACAGCTGTTAGGCTGGCCACTGAGAGTGTGCCTCATTCTCTTCACAAGCAGAGCTCTGCTCAAAAGATTGGTCAAGTGCACTCAGTGAAATTCAGGAGACCCTCTAATGGTCGGTCACCCACTGCGCACTTCTTTTAGCTGCCTCTGCAAAAACCCGTGCTTAACCCTGTCTGCGTATACTGACCAAAGCACTGTTTGGATCTCTCAGAGATCTGCGAAAGCTCATCCCTCATTGTGATCCTAGTCATATACCTCACTTTCTTAGGATCCTGCAGCTGAGATCTGCACTGATTGCTGGCCACAACCTGCTCACAGCCAAGCCTGTGCTTTTATCCCAGCAGAACTCAGCCATGCGACTGCTGACAGTGCTGCTTGAGGAAGGTGTGAGCTCTAAAAGTGGAAGGGAGTCATCAGCCCCTCAGACTCATTTTTGGCAGCATGCAGCAGTCAGACAGCAGGGTATATTTGAAAGAGCTTTGTCTATTGACATTAGTTTCTGCCGAGAGGCTGCGTACAGCAGAACTAGCAGTGGGACTCCTCAGTCAGTTTTGCTCAGCTCTCACCCTTCCCACAGTCAATCAATGAGAGTTTGCCTGAGGAAAGAACAAGCAAACACCCAGCATTTGACCCTTTGACATTTTTGCCTTGTCTTTTTCCTGGATGCTTTCAAAGGTGAATGTGTTAAAAGGGTTTTGAAAAGACACCTCCTCATCCCAACTGTGCCTGTCAAACATGGGTAACCTGGATGAGCTCTGTGCACTTGGCTTCTTCCTTCCAACCTGAATTTATTGGTGTTCTCACTGCCAGCAAATGCAGTCTCTGCTGCTCTGCTTGCAGTCAGCACTGCCTGGGTTCAGCTGTGAATGAACAGAAATTTCACAGTGCTCTCTGCTTAGTGCAGGCATTGAGCATTTGCCTTAAAGCAGACTCCTGAACCCACAAACTTTCTCAGGATAGACAACTGGGGTGGTTGAGCTCAGGCCAGAGATGCAAAATGAATGTGCCACTTTCTGCTTCCATGGTATGAAATACTGCATTATAGCCTGCTAATGTCTCCCTTCCTAAGGGCTCTTGGTGCTCTCAGATGTGCTGAGAAGGCAGAAAGCCTTTCAGCTGATATTTAAATGTGCATCGTTGGGTTGGCTGGAGGTGGAAAATGGGCGTAGTCAGTGTGAATGATGGTGCCCTGCAAAACTCTGCAGGAGTGTAGGGTAGGAAGTGAATAGGCTTCTTTCATAACCAGATGAAGAAAAAGTGAGAGAGCATTAGTCCAGGCTAAACACCACAGCTTTACCTAGCACATCCAGCAAACTTTAACGATGATGGGTTGGTTGCATACAGATTTGCGGATGAAGGCTGCTTGTGTCCTCTGCCATCTTGCAGGACGTGTGACCTGGTGCAGTCACAGTGTAGAGACTTTCCAAATGAGCCACTGTCTGTGCCTCATAGCAACTGAACTGCAGCCAGCACTCAGCCTGGCCACCACCAATGTTGTTCCCATCCCTAATGACCCCAAATGACGTTACTAGGAGGGCTACACACCTGTTGGCAAATCTCTTCCCCTCTAGTCACTGCTTCTCTCCATTTCCCCTCTGCATGTCTCTGGAGGTAACAGCTGCTCCACATTCACTGGCTCATGCTATACTATGTATGGTCAACCTGCAAAGCCCAAAGGCTTTCTGCTTCTGATTACTAGTCTTCATGCACTGCTGGCTGGGGGGGCAATGGCCATTCTGCCCCTCCTCCTGTGAGGGGGACCAGTTTTGGCTGCTTCACCACAGGCCATTAATAGCGGTGCTGACAGTCCTGCCAGGCTGCAGGCAGCTCTTTGGAGAGCAGCGCAAGGATCCGTGTGATGCTGTGTGCTCCCAGCAGTTAATGTCCGCTAGCTTGGATTGGAGGCTTGGGGTTTGGAGGGGAGGAGTCTTGGGAAAGGAGAAAGGGAAAGAAAGAAGGAAAAATAAAGATGTGCTGTCCCTCCCATTTAGTTAGGAAATACCGCAAACTCGTGTCTCTGAACTGATCCATAATCTTTGAAAGCTTCGGGACTGCTCTCCCTGCTTTTTGTTTTGCAGGTTACCCAAACACAAGCAGGCAAAGCGAAGAGTTCCCCTCCTGCAGCCCCACATGCCCCTGCAGTGTGGTGTAATGCTGAGGCACAGCCATTTGCAGGCATCTCTGAGCCTTTTTTTGCCTCTGTCTCTGTGGAGCTTTCATGTAGCTAATTCCCTCCCTCCTTCATATAGGACTGTGGGCTCTCCTAAGCTTTTTGTTCCAGCTGGTCAGCCAGAAGCTGTCACTTGCTGGGGATGGCAGGCTGGTGCATTTGAAACCCCCAGCAGTGGGGATACAGGGCCTGCTGTGGCTCTCTGTGGCACAGAGCTGGGAGGCTCGGCACTGTTCTGCAGCCCCTCTTGGCCATCTGTCTTCATCCCCACTAACATGTCTGCAGGCTGGGGCCATCCTTGATGCTCCAGGAGTGGCTCAGCATCTGACCAGGACTAAAAGAGCTGGAGAATGAGAGAGTGGCATGAGTAAATCATGAATTACCTTCCTGAGAAACATTATCCATCCCAAGCGTCATGCAGGTGACAGCACAGTCCCCTGACTTCTTTGTCCATGAGGAGTCACTTGAGCCTTTCTCCTGGAAAGAAAACCTACCAGCAAAGTCATAGCCCTGCTGAAAAGGAGCAGGAGGAGTTGTGGTGGACCCGTGTAAACCTGAGCTCACAGTGTGTTCTCATTTATACAAGTGGAAACCACACCCTTGGCTATATCAGGAGTGTGACTGGCTTGTTGTCCTCCTCTGTTTGGTGCTGACAAGTCCATGACTGAACCAGTGTTCGTTCCACTTTTGCGTCTCTCATGTCAAGAGGATGTTGATAAACTGGGCATGATCTGGTAGAGGGCTCTCAGCATGGCCAGAACCTGCTTCCTACAACTTGAAAAGGAAGTGGGCTTGTTTAGTCTGGCAAAGATGAAGCGAAGGGATGACCTGATAATGGGCTACAAATGAGAGGGAGTTAAAGAGACAACAGCACCAAACTTGTCTTGCCAGACAATTTAATGTGGGCCAATGGACACAAGGTACAGCTTGGACAATTGAACTTGGAGACAAGGAAGAAGTTCCCCACCCTGGGCTTGTCTTTCTTCTGTAGTAATGCCCAAGCCGGTGCTTGTTAGCCATTTTGTTTGGTTCTGTTGCAGACTGGGACTGTGAGCCTGGCTGTCCCAGCCTGAAGCCAGGCACTTTTCAGATCTGTCTTAGAAGAAACCCAAGTGTTCTGGTGCTTTCATGTGAAGGGGCTGTGGGCTTCTCTCCAAAATCCTGCTGAGAGCCCATTTATTTACACCAAGCTGCCTCAAGCTTTAAATAGGCTTTAAAACAGGTATAAATTCTGCTTGCATCCAGATGAAGTCTTCTTGAGTGAGCTGAAGTTAAGTGACCTTTGTGTGATGGAAATTGGGGCCCATGGAGGAAACACTCATCATTTCTCTATCTGAGGGCATCTGGGCCTGTTCTGTCGGGAGCTGCATACAACTGAGACCTTCTCTGAATCTCCCTGGGAGCCTGCAGCCAGTTCTTCAAGGGGTAGTGATCCAAGTCTCTGTCCTCTTCAGGGATCGTCACAATGTGTTCACCCTTGGCTAATCTTGAAGGAGCCCTGCAAGTTGCAGCTCAGGCAAGATGATTGTGCACTTCTCTGTGCTGCTTCCACTGAACCTGTGACACATTTAGCAGCGCCAGCCTCCTTCAGAAGTCTCTGTGCAGCTCATGATGACGTTTTCCAAGAGGAACAACCTTTCTGGGTTGCCTTGTGCAACCTGGAGTGCTTCCCTCTGCTTGGAGTCCTCTGTGGCACTTCAGATCAGTGATAGTGTCAGATCACTGGCTGTAGTCTTTGCACAGCTTCCCTTTTGACCCAGGTTTCATTCATCCTGCAAAACCAATATGGAGTAGGAAGGAGGGCTTTTTTTTGTTGTTTGTTTTTGTTTGTGTGTGTGTGTGTTTGCACGCAAAATGCAGGTTAGCTGCTTGTTTGCAGCCCTGCAGCTGTAGGCTCAGTGTGGATGTAAGTGACCAAGCAAACGTCTTTCCGGTATGGCTGTCCCTTCGGTTTGTCTTCTGTGGCACTTGGACTGCAGGTTTCTGTGGCCTCTCAGCTGACTGCCTCATAATGCCTCTGACTTTCATAAACCAGTGACAGAAGAGGTTGCTAAATGGTAGCTAATAAACAAAGTGACATGCACTAAGTCTGGTAATATAATATTGCTCCTAAAGAAAATATGGAAAATAGGAATCGTGGCCATCGTTATTACTGTCTTGTCCTTCATCAGGCTTAAACTATCCATCATGCTGATAAGGCTGAAAGGAATGCCCAGCAATACAAGATGCATATATCACAGAAGATGCACTGGAGATCAGCAGTGAAATAGCTGCTTTGCAGCAGAAGGCTGAGCAATGCGGTGACACAGGCTTGGGGTTTGCTTTGGTGTGTCAGTACACCCGGGCCACGGGAGGATTGTTTTATGTGGTGAAAGGCTACAATGAAACCCCGAGGGCTGTGCCCTGCTGTTTCCTATCATCCGTGCTGTGCCCGGGCTGGGTGATGCAGGCAGGCTGCTGGGCCGGGCAGGGTGCTGCTCTGTGTCCCTGCGGCCTACACGGAGGCCTCAGGGAGGCAGGCCGAGCACCAGGCAGCCATGCGGAGCTGCCCATCCTTGCAGCAGCAGATCCTGCAGGCCGATGCCTCTGGGACACCCATCCCATCCCCCAGGCAGTGACTGGGGCAATTAACCATCTGTGGTGCTCAATTAGCACTGCTGGCCTCCCCGCACTAGCCGCTGGGTCCTTGCCCAAAATGAGCTGCCGTCGTTGCTACAAAGAGGTGAGTGCGGCCGCCATTGTGAATGCGCTTCTTGTTTGTCTTTTCAGCGCAGAAATCCTGTCAGCGAGGAGAAGCGATAATAACATGCTATTAAGTTCTTTCTGGATAATGTAATTCAGGAGTCAGGAGGCAGTTTGGTCATTTATGCCTTTGAAAAGCTCAGAATAATTTCCAGTGTCATTATCTTCCCTTTTAAAGAGCCCATCTCAAACATCAGTACACAGAGCACCTCTTCTCAGTGCTTCATATTGCTTTTGTAGTTTTCTCCCACCTTTTGTTCTTTTCTCTGAGTTTTCAAGGATTTTGTTTTTGTTTCCAGTCAGCCACATACCCCGAATCGCATACCACACCCGACCCTTCTGGGTTTTGTAGCTCTTTTTTTCCCTTTGTTAGCGGTTTGGGAGCTCATTCCTGTTTCATTTCCCAGCTCCAGGCAGGAGTTGGGGAGCAGCTGCTGCACGGCCTCACATCAGCACCCCAACCTCTGGGCAGTGGGTGCAGCACCTGCAGGCCTCGCTGCTGCAGCATGTGGGAACAGCCTCGGCAGCTGAGCTGCACGTGGAGTGCGAGGCATCATTACCTGCACTGCTCATGCTTTTGTCAAACGTGTGCTTCTGTGTAAGCAGTTGATAGGCTTTTTTGCCCTGAAATAGCCCCCAGGATATGGAATACAGCAGCTCCTCCACAGATGCAGCTTACACTGTGGGCATGAAAACAGGCAGATGTCTCCCAGTGAATGCAGCAAAAATTGCTACCCAGAACTGGGGCAGGAAAAAAAAAATTGGCTCTTCTGCATAAGGAGGGCACAACTGAAGGGGAGAATTTTATTTGTTAAATTAATTGGCAGCAGTCTCTGAAAGATCAGTCTTGGCCTTAAATTTCCTTCTAGTCTTGGAAAGCATCCTAGCCCCTGCGGTTTTAGAAGAAGGTATATGACTTCTGTTTTCAGCGTGCTGGCATTGCCAGGGTTTCAGTGCAAATGAGAGGGCTAATGCCCTTCCATGGGCTGCCTTCTCCCTTCAGAAGGGAAATGAGTTTTGCCAAGCAGAGTATAGAATATCTGCAGGGAGCTGGACACAGTCATAGAGTCATAGAATATCCTGAGCTGGAAGAGACCCGTAATTATCACTGAGTCCAACAGCTTCTGAAGGAACTGGTTGGCACTCACATACTAGCACAGCCATTGCTGGAGTCAGGGTGCGACCTGGCATGAGCTTATTTGCAGAGGTGGTGTGGGAAGTCTTGCGCAGGAAGCAGGAGTATTAGCAGCACAACATGGCTTCATTAGGGGGTTGGCCTGGCATTGCTAGCATAGAGTGTAATGTCTCCTCGGGTGTGAAGAGTTATGAGGATGCTCTTGCCTTCATGTGGGATGAATAGGCATTTTAAATACTTGTGGTGGTCTCAGACTTTAATGCACGGTTCAGTGCTATTAATGCTAAGAAGGGAAACCACATAAGCAAATGGTGTGACAAATGCATCTGATCGTAGACAGCTGTGCACTCCATCCACCCAAGGGACATGGAGCAGGGACTTGCTGCTGGCCCAGCTGTGATGGGCTGTGCCAGCCTCCATTGCTGCTTGTCCAATCCAAGTGATCCTGTGAGCATAGAAGTAGATGAAATAGTTGCTGTAACCTGGCGTATTCACCTGGCTTCTTCCAGGATGCTTGAGAGTGGACAATGGTCAGAGAAGCACAGAGTGATCAGATCTAAGAGAGAACACCACAGTCTGGAGAGCAGCAGGAAGCAAGGGGGAAAACAAAAGCACGGAGGAGAAAATCAAGAGCCCTTGTTTGCTAGGAGGATCAACCTGTATTACAACAGGTTGGACTTGGCCTCCACCACCACCTTCCTTTTCTCACTGATTTCTCACATATTCAATGGAAAAGAGCTTTTTGGGCTATCTCTGCAGTGGGACAGTACAGCCTCTGCACAGAAAGCCATGCTATGTGGTTACACCACCGAGAACACAGAGTGCTGTTTAACGTCTCTCCCCATTGTCTGTACTGGATTGGCAATAGGATGTGTTCAAACAGCTGTTCTGTACCTTACAGGTTGAAACAGCAAATTCTGCTAGAGACTATACTCAGAGTCAGGAGAATTTAACTTACGAAGGCAGATCTGTGTTACTACTACATTCACATAAAGATATTTTTGAACTCCGTACTACAGTACTCCAGGGAAGCCATTCTGGGCTTCACACCAAATAAACTGCATGTTGGACAGAGAGTGTTGTCACTTCTCTGTGCATCTTCAGCTGGGTCAGTGAGTATATTAGCTACTGTTGTCAAATCTGAATGGGTTATCTCTAGGCTCCTACAACCCTATTCAGAATCTCCCTTTCCACAGAAATGCTATGAAATATATGGATCAAAAGTGTTACAAGTGCTGAGTATTAAAAGTGCATCAATTGGAAACATACAGCCAGTGTAAAGAGATAGAGTATGTTTATATTGCTAAGGCATGTGCCAGTGGGTGATCCCACTGCGTACAGACTTTCAAGTTATTTTTATTATGTTTGACTATGGGAGGATGTAAAGTGGCTCCGTGGTTTTGGAAGGTTTGGGGCGGAGCCAGAAGACCTAAGAGAAAGAGTCTTATAAAGCGTCTCTGTTCTGCTTTGGTCTTTTGTTAATATATTTCAAGGGAAATCCACCCCTGTTATAGGCTGAGGTCTTCAGCAGAGCCCTTGGACACTCTCCACCGCCAGCTCCAGGGCTGCATAAACAGAGAAAATGTTTACAATATCCCCAGGTGCAAATTTTCTGGTTCTTTGCTGGAAGGACAGGCTACATGCCCTGAGCACCTGCCATTATATAACCACAGTGATGTCTGAGTGGTAAAATGCCATTAAAATGTTAACACTATTGTAATTAAGTGCCACAATCACTAAAATGAAACTGAACTCTTACTGGCCAGATTAGACCATTCTGGACTGCAGCCTCCAAAAGTAGTTCATTCTGGTTGGTCCCAAGAAAGGAGGAAGAGCTTTGTGAATGAACAAAACTTAGAAATTGCCAGCTGGAGAAATTTCCTCCTACTCTATACTTCCGTTTGTACCAAATCTGAACTTTTAACAAGAAAGGTTGTATTTCTTTTGCCAATATACATAAATATATACATCTTCACATATAATGCAGCTGTGACTGTTTTCAGTGATTGCTGAGTACTTTGAAATCTTTATAATCAGTGCAGAGCAGTGACTAAGCAATTGTCTGTGTCTAACTGGGGCTGGGTACCTCTTATGACACAGCAGTGGCAAATGCTGACTCAGAGTGGTCACCAGAATGTCCTGCCCGAGCCCTCCTAGTCTTATGAGTCACTTGGCTCACTCATATCACCAGATCATCTTGGGTGCTTGAGATATGTGGGCTGGGGTTGAATCACTGAGACCCCATGAGGCATCACCGTTTCCAAGATAAGATCAATCACTTCAGTAAAAGTGTAGGTAAACTTAAAAGATGGCCTTTAAAACTACAGTAAGTTACTTTCCAGCTTGAATATTGAATCAGAACAATCAGTGTTTTGAGTTTGTTTCCTTCCACCCCAACTGATGCAGCCTGTGACTGTCACATAGCTGAACTGTATTATGAATTTGTGTTACAAAGTAAGCTGGGCTTGGAGAGCCTTTCCTGTCACCTCCCTTGGCTGCAGAAAGGACTTTGGAAAGCTGGAGAAAAGGCATTGCTTGTTGTTGTGAAGGAGGGAATAGCTTAATAAGAGGAGCTGGTGGCTGCCATGGCACTTGGAGAGGGTGTCAAAAGGGAGGGCAGCAAGAGAATTCTTGGCTGAAGGATTTGGAGGAAGTAGAGCAGAGGGCCTTGAGGTGGTGGCAAATGGACAGAGCTGAAGGTGGAGGATTCTTCCATGGTATAAAGTTTCAGTTTAGTTATGGGGTGGAGAGGGGTTAGCTCATTGCACTGATCACTGCTAACCTGTGTGGACCTGCAGTGCTGAAGGAATGTGGAAGCCGTCAAGGGGCAGGGCTTCACGGGGATGCCTGCATCCCAGGCTGAAACAAGACAAAAAACAGAACACTTTTGATGTGATTCAGAGAGTGGCTTTGCAGATATGCCACAAACCTGCCCTGCAGGGGATCCTCCTTGGGATGATGGGACATTCCCTGTCTGCACTCTCCCTGCTCTCCTCCTGAAGCTGCCAATGGGGAAGCATCTTGGGGGATGCATGACAGTGCCTTGCAAGACCCATGCCCATGCTTACCACACAGACCAGGACTGACTGCTTACTTTTGTTGTAAATACATATTGTGCAGTTTTCCTCTGCTTGCGAGATTGCTCAATGGAGGTAGGTCATTTTATTTATTTATTTATTTATTTATTTATTTTAATAGATAAAAGATAACAAAAGAACAGTGTTCTGTTTTTAACCACCTGCTAAGAGATCTTAAAACCCCAACCCTAGCAGTCTCTGGGATGCTGCATGATTCAGTGGTGTCTTTGGTGACATCTCTAGTGACTAAAAGCTGTTTGCCAAGCAGCAGAAAGCTTAACCCCTGATTTACAGCAAGGGCCAGTGTGTTAATACCAGCAGTATTTCTCTTCTGCTGCTTTCAGGGTATAATGTGGATCAGTGAGGACTGGGTGTACCTCTTCCTGCTAGGCTGAGAGGAAGAGATTCAGAAGGGATGCTAGAAGCTGTCCTGCCACTGCAGGTGGGACAAAACACAGGGCCAGCCAGCTTGCACTCATAGTAAACTGGAGCTTATTAGGCATTCTGATCAGGCAGAAATATTTTCTCATCAGCTCATTACAAACTGCAACAAGGTTGAAGCTCTGGGTTATCGCTGCTTCTGTTTTCTTTGGAGATGAGAGTGTCTGTAAAGGCTTCAGTATCTCCTTTGCTAAGACATCTGGGTGGTGTGGAGAAAGAAGGGAAAAGGGGCAGGTGCAGAGCAAGGAGCTGTGGGGCTGTCCCAAGGAGGAGGGTGGTTTTGCCTGGTGACCTGGAGGGAGACAAGTGTTTCTTTGCTTCTCTGGCAAAAAGTCAAGGGAAGGGTGGGTAGGGAAAGTCCTGCTCCTGGAGATGGTGTTTGCTTTTGAACATATGATAGCATATCTCTCTTTGGAATTGCAAGTCTGATAATAAATATGTGAAGTTTTGGGCATGGGCTGTAGTTTGGGATGGTGTGTGAATGGCAACTGAGGACAGGAAGAAGAAAGCGTAAAGAATGCAAAGCAGTGTTTTGGGTTTTGGAAGGTGCCATGTTCTCTGTTGGTCTCCACTTTCCTGTTCTTTCTCCACCCAAATCACTGAGGGGAGTTTTGTTTTTGTACTTCAGCTCATTATTCAGACTCAAAACACTACTGTCTATGTCACACCAGCACCTTTCCTTCTTTCTCCACAGACTCTCCAAGTATTTGACCATATGAGGAGCAGCTTGTTGTTGAAAAGTCTCTGGGAGACTCAAAACATAAACCATGTTGTAATAAGCAAGAGCTGACAATTTTGCAGAGTCTAATACTAGCTCTTATTGACTGACCCAAAGCTACTGAGCCTACTGACCCTGAGAAGCTTCTCTTAATATGGAGATCTGTGTCGGGCTGTATTTATTACCAAGATAACCCATGCTCTAGGTAATCCTCTCATGTCAGCTATTCAATAACCTATGGATTCCTTTGCATCTGCAAAGCCATCTATTTGCTGAGACAAACATCCTCCTTTCCTCATCAGTGGCAAAAGTTGTCATTTTTTCCCATCATTTTTCTGTCTTTTGTCCAGGTTTGCAATCCATAAGACAAAAGCCACTTAGTATAAAAGAGCACAGTTCTGGTGTGACGTCTAGGTACCAGCTAGTGGGAAATGCTTTCAAGGAAAGAGGCACTTGGAGACTGCTTGTGTTGAGGTATTAAATTAGATTAACTTGGACTGAAGAATGTTAAGTACAAAAATTAAAATAAACAAGTCATTAGTGCCTGAGGTTGCAGGGGGCAATTAATTTAGTAATCTCACATTGAGCTTAATGGGTTTAACTTTCTTGGGCATATTCTTAGTATTTTTTTGCTTCTGACAGGCTTCCAACTGCTACCTTTATGCCACATTGCTTTGCACCTGGATTGACCTGCCTTGAAAATGTGTACTTGACAAACAGTCGAGGTGGTTTTGAAGCAGAAACTCTTCTAAAAAAGCTACTGGAAAACCTAGGGCTCACTTCCTAGTTCTAATAAGAGTGAGTTTGTAACCTCCACTAAAGTGCCCTTTGTGCTCCCAGTCTCCCCTGTCAAAGTCCCTGGATGTGCCTGCTCTCATTCACAATAGTGTGTGATTGTGTTGGAGCAAATGCAGAGAAAGGGCACTAACAGGGCTGGTGTCTAGGCCGGGTCTAGTGAAGTGCATGAAGACTAAGAAGCAAAGTCGTCTTCCTAGTAGCGCTGCTGCTGCTGCTTGCTCTTATTCTGAGGAGCAGGGTATATTTTTCCTGTGAATGAGAAGGCAGAGAACCTGGTTTGGAGACTATGGAAGCCTTGTGTGAGTTACAGAATTTACCAGGAAACTTTTAGGTGCTCATGAATTCCCCTCTCTCTGGTCTGGAGGGTGCCCAAGAAGTCATGTGGCCAAGCTGAGCTGAGCTGACTGTGCAGTATAGCTCTTCCAGCAGCAGCCTGTGCAGGTTGTGGAAAGGAGCATGATGAGTAATTAAGTACTGTGTTACAACACAGTTACACAGGGAGATTTAAATGGCTCTTTCCAGCTATTGCCTGATTGCTGCTATGTTAACAGGAGTGAGGATCCTCTGTCTCTTGGAATTCAATCTCCCTTCTCCCACATACATTCTATAGCGTCTGTATCAGAGACCTAAGCTTTGAACTAATTTTACTGCTACTTTTCCTATCTTCTACCTTTACTGTGGTCTCTCTCCTTCCTTTCCAAAACTGTGTCACGCCTGCTCTCCATCCATCTATCACAACCCCTTGCCTGCTGCTCAAGATGTTGGCACTAGGGCATTGAAAAGAGAAGTGTGTTGCTTGGCAGGCAGTTTTTATAGCAGCAGATCAACAAGAGTAAACCATAAGAAAGGCACACTGGCTCAGTTTCATTAATGCGCCTGGCTTTAGGAAAGATGAGACTTTTCTTGAAGCAAATGGTGCAAATCAGGCTGCTGGAACATTAGAAACAAAGAGATCTTCAGGCTTTTAATTTTGGAAAACCTCTACTACAGTCTTCTTTTCTCTTTCTTTCTCTTTTTTTTTATTTTTCATTTTTTCCTTCTGCTAAACTTGAGGATGGTCCCTAAAAGGGACATGAAGCCTAGGGTTGTGCTTCAGACTACATCCATCTCCCACCAATATATTCTTCTTTTCTTCCACTTCTGTATCAGCTGAGAAAAGGAAGGGAGAAAATGTAGTAAGTTGGTAAGACAGCCTTGCTTGTTTGCTATGTCAAAATCTTATGTTTCCTGAAGCATTAAAGTGACTATTTCCAACATAAATCACCGACTGCAGGTACTGCATATCCTGCTAATAACCTGTGTGTGGCTGCTCATCTCAGTGTCTTCATCCATCAGCTGAGCCCTGTAGCCAGCCTCTACTTCAGATGTTTATGCCACGGGAAGAGTAACTTGGAATTGAACTTTCTATTCAAAACTAGTCTCCAGATCAGGAAGGAAAGGTGGGATTCATAATATAAAAACTGCAAGAGCATCCATGGTTAGCATTGAGCTTGGAGTTGGGCACTGGATCAGGAACATGGAGTACAGAATCACAGAATTGTTGGGGTTGGAAGGGACCTCTAGAGGTCATGGAGTCCAACCCCCTGCCAAAGCAGCTCCCTAGCCCAGGTTGCACAGGTAGGCGTCCAGGTGGGTCTGAAACATCTCCAGAGAAGGAGACTCCACCACCTCTCTGTGCAGCCTGTGCCCGTGCTCCGTCACTGCACTGTGAAGAAGTTCCCACGCACATTTGTGCAGAACTTCCTGTGCTTCAGTTTGTGGCCATTTCCCCTCGTCTTATCGCCACACGCTTCTGAGAAGAGAATGGAGAAGAGATTTTTTTTTTTGGAGAACTAATAGAGAATACACAGCCTTGGGGAGTGCCAAGGTATATATGGTGTGAAAGTAAACACTTATTTTTGTCACAAAAAGGTTGAGCAATTCATTGCAGCCTAGTCTCCTGGCAACTGCAAAGAACAGACCATACTAGGACCACTATTTTAATTAATCTAATTGCAGGTCCTTTCTGTCCTTCTCCAGTCAGCCTCCTGGGAGATGGAAAATCCTTTTGAGCACGTCATCTGCAGGATTTGGAATCTCTCAGGTTTGCTGCGCTGCAGTTACGTGTTGCTCAGGGCTGTGCAGGACTTTTGCTTCACGTTTCTTGCCCAGAAACAAGGCATTACTTTGGAGGGTTTTCATATTTATTTTTATTTTTTGAGGAGGAGGGTGGCTACATTAAAATGAATTTGTTTCATTCACTTCACAATTAAAAAAAAAGGTCCAGTTGGATATTACCTCAAAATTGGAATGCTTTACAGTTCAGACCTCTTTCCTTTTCTACCTCTCTGCCAGCCTGTGGTGTTCAGAAGGTTTCTCTAAAGGTCTCTGCTCCTATCTATTCACTAGGCGTTATTTCTTGCCTACGTAGATGCGCAATATGTGATTAAGATACGCAAAGCATGTGATTAAGAAACATCTACTCTGATCATAAGAAATAGCACCTGTTTTCAATCTTTAAGAAAAAGTATTTTCTAGCTCGCTCAGGCATCAAGGGGATTAACTCAGTACTCACCTTCTCACACTTCTGGACTTCCACAGCCATTTGGGCTGCCTGTAGAAGAGATAAATGGAGGGAAATGGAGGGAAATCACCCCCAGAGTCAATCAGCAAGACGTTGCAGCAAGGAGGATTATTGCATCTAGCATGGTAATGTGAACAAGCTCAGGAGGTGCTAAGGGATTTGATTTAGTAGTTTAGTGGGTAGGGATGGTGATAGGAGGATGGTTGGACTAGATGATCTTGTAGGTCCTTTCCAACCTAATGCATCTATGAATCTATGAATGTAAGGACCGTGTGGCTATACTGACAAACAGGGCAAGGCCTGGGGTGATCAGTTTGCTGTAATTAAACTGCAGTGCTCAGGGAGTCCCTCCCTTGCTCTCTTTTCCCTCTCTCTGTTGGCTCTAGAAGATGAAAACAACTGTTTTGTACTTCTCTCCTGGTAACTGGTATGCCCTGTGTGTGCAGTACTGGGTAAACAAACCACTTGCTCTACCTCACGGCCCTGTGCCAGTGATGCAGGATCATAAAAGGAAGGGTTCTCAGTGTCTACAGGCAGGGGACCCTACAGGCAGGTCTGAAAATAATTAGGATGTTGTTTCTAACCCTTCCCCTCCCATTTTTCTTTTTTCAAGTTATGCTTTTTTACCATTTCATTCAAAGTTATGACCTCTGATCTATTCTTATCAGACTGATGACCTGAACTGCATGCTCACCTCCCAGGGTGACTGCTGGGAAGCCTTTGCTCGCAGGCATGAGACCAGACTTCTGATCCTGCAGCACCCAGTCCCCCAGGGAACCTGCTCGAGAAACACGTAGGGCCAAGCTCTGAGAAGAGCAATTGCTGGAGGTGTGTGGTTTTCTGAGGGAGCTCTCGTGCCCTCTGCAAGCGTATGCATGAAAAGCACAGGGCAGCATCCTGAGCTGTGAGCCCTGATGGAAGCAATCTGGTAGGCACTGGGGGAGGGTGATGCTGCTCTTTCTTTCCACTCTGACGTAGTGCCTGGAGCCCAGCTCTTTTTGTCAGAGCCGGGAGCAGCATGCCATCCCAGGGGCGCTGAACAAAACACCTGGTGCTGTTCAATGGCTCCTCGATTCCCGTTGTTGTTACAAGAATTGTAGTTTCTATTTTCATTTGTATCTTTGCCCTCCGTACCCTTTTTCTTTTTAAAAAATCCATGGAGCGATTAGATTTGCAAATGAACGGGCAGGAAAGTGACAACAAAAGGGAGTTGGAGCAGAGGAGCGCAGGTATAATTACTGTAATTAACTGAAGCAGCAGGGGCACAGCCAGCGCTGGGAACTTCGCACAGAGATGCCGTGGGCGAGAGATGGGAGAGGAAGGATGGCCAGTTGTAAGGAGCGCCCGTGGCCCCGTGGGAGTCCCCACTGCCCACCTGAGCGTGGCAATAAGGAAAGCTCAGTTCTGAGCCAGCCCTGAAGCAGAGCAAAGCTAAACATCTGCGGTGACCTTCGTCTGCCCGGATGGAATGCCGTGGGCTGGCCACAGCCTCCATTTCCCCTTTATCTCAGGAGTAGAGGATGCTATGCGTGTGTGGGATCACCCTCTTGCACAATAGACAAAACCTTTCCACATGGAGGAAAATCCTGTGGCAGCTGAAGCCTCACAGGAGAGGCTGAGACCAATACTGGTTTTAGGATTCTATTATCTTTTCAGATGGGAACCTCACTTACTGGGTATTTGTTTCAGGTTTACTGGATGAGAAGTTTGCAGACCGGTGCCCTGAGATGCCAATATGTTTTCTAGCTAGGGCTGCTGAAAGTGTGTGTAGGGCTGTGCTGCTGTATGGTCACCTCTCAGAAGAGTTACACAGGCTTGTTAGAAGAGGCTTATGTTTTTTGCTGCTGAAAAATTAGTGTCCCAGGCTTTGTTCCACCACAGACTTGAGAGCACCTAAATGTGTGGCTGGTATATTTAGAAACTGCTAATACTGTAGCCTGCAGGTTTGCTGAATCTATGTAGCTACTATGTATTGTGCTGTTCTGTAAAAACTTCAAAACTCATCCTTTTCGTTGTGAAAAATATCTGATATGAAGGAGGGGGAATGAAGAGTTCTCTGAACAGCTTCTGCTTAAACTTGCTTCCAAAGATCAAAAACACTTTAGGAAGTAGCATTGGAAGTGGCTTTGAGCGATCACCTAGTCCATCTCGTTGCCCTGGGCACGTGCAGCTGCACCTCCTTTGCCCTTGACAACATTTGGACCAAGTTCACAGAATTGTAGGGGTTGGAAGGGGCCTCTAGAGATATATCAAGTCCAATCCCCCTGCCAAAGCAGCTTCCTAGCCCAGGTTGCACAGGTAGGCATCCAGGTGGGTCTGGAATGTCTCCAGAGAAGGAGACTCCACCACCTCTCTGTGCAGCCTGTGCCAGTGCTCCGTCACCCTTACTGGGAAGAAGTTCTTATGCACATTTGTGTGGAACTTCCTGTGCCTCAGTTTGTGGTCATTTCCCCTCGTCCTATAGCCACACACTGCAGAGAAGGATCCAGCTTCATCCCTTTGCCTTCCACTCCTCAGATACTTATAGATGTGGATCAGATCCTCTCTGAGTCTTCTTTTTTCAAGGCTGAACAGACCCAGGTCACTCAGCCTTTCCTCATAAGAGAGGTGTTCCACGCCTTTAATGATACCTTTGTAGCCCTCTGCTGGACTTTTTTGAGGATATTACTGTCTTTTTTGTACTGAGGAGTCCAGAACTGGACACAGTACTCCAGATGAGGCCTCACCAGGGCAGAGTAGAGGGGGAGGATCACCTCCCTTGACCTGCTTGCCACACTCTTCTTAATGCACCCCAGAATACTGTTGGCCTTTTTGGCCACCAGGGCACACTGCTGGCTCATGGCCAGCCTGTCATCCACCAGGACATCCTGATCCCTGTCCTCAGAGCTCCTCTCCAGCAGGTCATCCCCCAACCTGTACCGTTGCATGCAGTTCTTCCTCCCTAGGTGCAAGACTCTGCACTTGCTCTTGTTAAACATCACTGACTCCTTTCTACCCAACCCTCCAGCCTGTCCAGGTCTCATTGAATGGCAGTACAACCTTCTGGCATGCATCTTTCAAGTTCTGGGCTTCCCTTTTCTGGACAGATTAATGTAAATCTTCCATGCTGAAGTTTAACTATCACCTCTCTTACCATGGGCATGCAAAACAGATTATTCTTTTCGTTGTAGAAGCTCTTCAGATATTTGAGAACTCTCACAGCGCTCTCTCTCAGGTATGTTTTCTTTACCTAAACATGCTCTCTCTGTTGTGTCTGCTCTTGTTGGCCTGGGATCCTAAGCTTTTGGCCATCCCCCTTCCCTTCTCCTTAACTTTCTCCAGCTGGCCACTGTCTTGGAGTCAGATGCCCAACACTGGACATAATGCTCCATGGAAAAACCTACATTGCAGGTCTGGCAGACTAACCTCAGCATCCTGATATGATACTTCCATCCTGTGAAACAAAGACAAGTTTCTTACTCCTTTCCAGCTTGTGACATACAATAACTTCCAGGCTCCTTTTTGCAGAATTGCCACCTAGCCAATTGTTCCTTTTTCTGTATTTATGAAGTTGATTATTCCTGCTTAAGTTTAATTACACGATATGTCCAGGTTGAATTTCAGCTTGTGTTCTGAGATCATTTATCCAATTTGCTGTGATTGTTTCATATTCTATTTCTGTCCTCCAGTGAATTTAATCCTTCCCAGCCTGATGTAATCTGCAGATTTAATAAGTATACTCTTCATTCCATTATCCAAGTCATTAAATGAAACACTGACTTGTGTTGGACCCACCAATAAACACCTGTAGAATCCACTCAGTGCATCTTTCATCTGGCAATGAAATAATGATAATCATTTTCAAGAAATGGTTTTCTAACCAGAAGTTATTATCCCACATTAAGTTCATCTAGACAATCTTTTCTTGAGTAGTGTGAGTCAGATGTCAAAATGTCAAAAGCTTCACTAGAGTAGAGACACAGCACCTGCTACTTCCCATCACCTGTTACTCTGTTGGGAAAGGAAACTAGATCACTGCAGCCAGAGTTACTCTTGCAAATCCATATTGGCTGTTAAGCTGCTTCATAAGAATAACTTTATATTAGCTTCACATTCTTGTTCTATTGAAAAGATATGGCTAAGCACTTTAAACCAATAACTTCTCAGCAGCTTCATATGTAATATCTGTTGTATACTGATATAATCCACTGCATGCTTGGAAGTAGTTACTTGCTAATATTACTAATATTATTTATACTGAAGGGAAGTCTGTGTCCCAGGAAGCTTTGGTGACTTGGTCAGTCGCACACACAGGAAACTGAACCTAAGAGCTGACCCTTGAAATCTTGTCCCTAGGTCTGGATCCCAAATATAACACAGGTGAGCAAGGATGCATACCCAGAGATGCAGCCACCAGATGGGACTGGCTGTGGTTATCAAAACCCCTTTGATTGAAGAGGCTTGCAGCTCAGCTCTGCAGCTCCCAGCCTGCTGCATGAGGTGCTGGACACCTAACAGATGCCATGAAGGGGTGGTCCTTGAAAGAAACAATGTCCCAGATTCCCTGAAAAAAATAATTTACACCCAGCAATGGGAATCAGGTTGTGAATGCCAAGCACCAAAGCCAGCCTGCTTCCTGGGTTCCTCATCATCTGCAGCACAGGCACGGAAATGCCACACCTTCTGCAGACAGCTGCCAAGAAATATTGGGTTGTGGTTGTTTACCTCTGTTGTTACTGTGATAATTGGATGGTAAAATGCTGAAATGATGATCTCCCCTCTGCTCAATAAGTGTATTTAGGTATTTCTAGCAAACAGATGAAGAAACTGCTAGACATAGAAAGTCTAACCATTTCTTTTTCTTCAAATCTTATCAGTGAGAACTCTGCCTCACATACTTAGGAAAGAAATGAAGCAATTCAACAGCAATACATATTTTTTCTGGTTTGGGGAAAACTTTTTGTTCTGTCCCATTAATTCCCAGCTGTATTCCAACATCACTCTGGGCAGTGTAAAATGACCGAAGGGACACTTCCATCTTAAAGTTAAGATTTTCACTTTCTCAGATCTGCTGAGTAAAAACTCACCTGTCACTGTACTACATTGCAAGTAGGTGAGATCTTGATGGAAAATTCAGGAGAAAGGGAAGAATAAATAATCCCAACCACCAGCACTTCTACTTCAGTAGAGCATTCCTGGTTGTCCTGGATTTTGTCCATTTTTGTACATGAAACCAGGATGCTGGAAGCAAGCCTCCATGTATTTATGTAGGATCAAGGGGCTCAAACCGGAGCTTTTCAGGGGCAATGATTCACTAACTAGCTGCTTGAAAAATTAGTAGCACGTTTTTAGAAATAATTAGAAAAATAAGAGCTGATGCAAATTTTTGATAAAATAGTGTGACTCATCAAAATGTCATCAAATTACATCCCCATCTTGTTGCTTCTTAAAGTGTCTTTAAACATAGTAAATATGCTGTAAGCCACAAGTGCTACTGGAGCATATAATAGCACCAGCAGAACTGGGGTGCATGTTTACTGTTACAATAGATCAGCTAGCAACAACAGATCTAGTTTTATTGTCACTTATGCTATTAGAAGTTGGGACTCTGGTGTAAGGAGACAAGCAGTTGACCATAGATTCCAGAGGATTACTTTCTTCCAGCTAGATTCCAGAGGATTACTTTCTTCCAGCTTACTTTTTTTTTCTCTCAGATGTTTCTGATGTTGACATGTTCAAACTAGTGAGTGAGCAAGTGTCAGCATGGAATAGCTTCTGGAGGTTCAGCAACCCCAGATCAGAGTGATTTTCCCAACGTCTGGCTGAAAATCTATTTTTCAGAGTTGAAATTTGAACTTCATTGTGACACTTTTTTCATAACAGCACTCTCCTGTTGGGATTCTCTGCTCTGTGATAAGTGTTGAATTCACAGTTCAGCATGTTGCTTCATAGAAACTTGGCTTCTCTCCGCTGTCCATTTGCCCGTTTTCATGAAACTTGCAAAAATATAATGGCAGATGGAGATAAAGCCATGTCAAATATTTAGCTGAAATTTGCCCACAAATATACAAGCTGAGGGGAGACAACAGGAACATCAGGCTGCTGCAGTTATAAGCAATATACTTACAGAAACCAAGCTTCCCTAGGAAGCCTTGATGCATTTAGCACCCTGGAGATGAAATCCTCCCCCTCTCATGACTATAGCTCATGCAGGAACTTCTCTCACCGCTTACCTCCATGTTCTGCACATGCCCCTTCCTCAGCCATCATGTCCTCCTCTCTGCCCTGTACCACTCCTTCTTCCCTCCTTCCAGCAGCCCCTTGTTCTTCTCTCCTTCTCTACCTCTTTTCTTCTCCCCCTCTTACAAACAAGTGCCTTGGGGAGCAGCAGAGAGGGTTAAGTCTGCAGGGTCTTCTGTCTACAGAAGCATTGTTGGCCTCATGCATGGTAAAGTGCCTTTTTGGCATGCAGAGCTGCTAACAACCTCCTTCTCCTCCTCAGGCTCAATGCCAGTGGGCAAGCATTTGCAAACCAAAATTACAGAGCAGGATAAGGATCTGCCCGTTCCACACTGCAGGTGTCTGGAGGCTGAATCCACACCACTCCCTCCAGTCCTATTCCCATGCATGTCAGGAAGAGAGGGCTATTCCTCTTTCTAGCTGCTCCCATTCCTGTGACACCAAGGAAGTCACCCTGCCAGTGGGAGGACACAATAGGCCTGATCCTCTCTGCAATATGTGCAGTGTGTTCGGATCAGAAAGCCCTGAATAAAATCCCAATCATGTGCATGGGCAGAGAGGAGATGGCATTTTCGTTCTGATTCATATGATGGGTGTGCAGAAGAGCAGTGCCAGTTCCCACCTCTTCTCTGGGCATTAGGAATCAAGAAGGGGAATTGGGAGGCAGATTACTCTCTAGGGCAGTTTCTGTGAGTTTTAGGACGCAGGGGCCCACCAAATCCTCCCTGGGTGAAGTTTGGAAGTTGCCATTACTTCCCTGTAAAGCTTCAGGATAGCCTGCAGTGTTCGCTTCTAATCACAAGTGCTTAACCTATTGCATTTATCTTTATTTCCACTCACTCACACCTCCGAGATACTGAAGTAAGGCTCAGCAAGTGAGGAGACTGCCCTCAGGCTCGGTGGTGAGCAGGGTAAGATTAGCTGTACTCCATCCATGTGTTTCTTACTCTTTCCTTCCCTCCTTCCAGTTTTGAAAGGCTTCCTATACCACTGCAGTCTTGCTTTCCCTACCTGCCCACACCTGTCTGCCAAACCTGTAGCAGCAGCAGAGGTGTGGCAACCTGGATAATTCCTTTTAGAATTCTAGAAAGTGTCTAACCATGCAGTGGAGTTACCCAGTAGCATGAGAATCTTGAGCTCTGTCTGTGTCACTGTTGCCTCTTGCATCCTTTTCATTTGGCCTTGGTTACCTGTTGTGTCCTTTTTGCCAGACCTAGGCTGTCCCTTGGTTCATGAACTGTAGAATTTGAGGCACTGACTTTCACTCTAGGAGAACCAGAATCCTGACCTCCCTGTTGCTGAAAGCTTGATTTGGGATGCTTTTAGGACTTTGAGGTCAGCTCTTAGGAACAGACACCCGTGAAGAATTCTCCAAGGATATGAGAGAGACATAATGGGGAGAGGAGGAGAGGTTTTGTAGACCTGCATAAAACTTGAACAAAATCACAGAATTACAGGGGTTGGAAGGAACCTCTAGAGATCATCAAGTCCAACCCCCTGCTAAAACAGGTTCCCTATTGCAGTTCACACAGGTTGGTGTCCAAATGGGTCTTGGACATTTCCAGTCCTCCACAACCTCTCTATGCAGCTTTGTGCAGTGCTCTGTCTCTCTGACAGTAAAGAAGTTCTTCCTTGCATCAGTATGGAACTTCCTGTGCTCCAGTTTCTGCTTTTTGCCTCTTGTTCTATTGTTGCTCACCACTGAAAAGAGTCTGCCCCCATCAACTTCCTGTTACGTGGTGAGTTGAAAGGTGCTGGGAATGGCCAGACCAACTATTTTAGGAAAACTTAGCTAGTGAGGTCTGGCACTTGGAAGTTTAAGAGACCTCTAGGCACCATGTTGGCTGTGGCCCTGAGAGCAGCACAGATTCTCTCAGAGTATACAGGGGGAAGGGGAAGTGTTGACAGAACAGCATAGCAGCATGTGCTGCAGCTGTGTTCCTTGAATCGGGAGCTTCTTTTTTTTCACCCACATGCATTTTGCACCCAGATATTATGGCCTGGCTCCCTCCTGCCTTGCATGATTCCAAGTAATCCTAGAGTAAGGGGTCATTCTAGGTGAGGGAAAAAGAAATTATTTCATATCACTGACAGAAGGGAGGAATATCAGGCCCCAAGCACAGAAAAGCACAATGCCCATAAGCATGTAAGGTCAAATGTCTTTTGGCTATTGGAGACAAACTGAGAATTAGGAAGATGAAGATGTTTATCTTGTACCTTAATATAAAGGATGGATGATTGTTGTGGTTTAACCCAGCAGGTAGCTCAGCACCACACAGTCATTTGTTCACACCCCCTCTTCCCAGTGGGATGGGGGAGAGAATTGAAAAAAATAAAGTAGAACTCCTGGGTTGGGATGAAGCTATTTACTAAGATAGAGAAATGGAAATGGATGATAGTTAGGACAATATAAATATATAAATTCATAAATATATATATTTATAAATATACCCACAAACAATTGCTCGCCGCCCCCTGATCGATGCCCAGCTAGGTCCCTGAGCAGCAGAAGAAAGAGATGTACACCCACCTCCTTCAAAACTCTCCTTCTGCATGGTGTCATATGATATGGAATATCCCTTTGGTCAGTTTAAGTCTGTTGTCCTCAACTGTCCCCTCCCAGGCCTTTGTTAGTACGACCTGAGAAACTGGAAACTGCTTTGGCTCTGTACAACACTGCCTAACAGCAGCTATAAACATCAGTCTTGTATCAACACTGTTTTCTCNTGTCTTTTGGCTATTGGAGACAAACTGAGAATTAGGAAGATGAAGATGTTTATCTTGTACCTTAATATAAAGGATGGATGATTGTTGTGGTTTAACCCAGCAGGTAGCTCAGCACCACACAGTCATTTGTTCACACCCCCTCTTCCCAGTGGGATGGGGGAGAGAATTGAAAAAAATAAAGTAGAACTCCTGGGTTGGGATGAAGCTATTTACTAAGATAGAGAAATGGAAATGGATGATAGTTAGGACAATATAAATATATAAATTCNCAGACACTCTGAAGGAAACAATTCTACCTCAGCTGAAACTGTAACAGACATTTTGTACAAAGACTCTGAGTCTCCTCCCAGAAAGAATCCCAACAGGAACTCCTTATCCACGTTTATCTTGCAAAATAAATATTTAATAAACAAAGGCAAATACTGTTAAAAGGCATTCCGACACATTAACTTATTCCCCCAAGCAATAGAACAAACAAAACAACTTCATTAGCAGTAATATATAATGTAGTATCTAAGTACCTCCTGTTGGGAGGAATTACTGGGCTTGCTTGGGTAAACCTGATCAGCTGGGGACTGGTATGGACCACGTTATGCTCACAAGGATGGAGGCTCTCCCATGGCACAGAGGTGAAGCTTTCCTTTTCCATCAGTCTAGTCCCTTCAGAAAACCTGTGTGGCCACAGCACTGTGGAGAGACCCAGATTCATAACTATATCATTTTTTCAAAGGGCAATCTGTGTGTCTGAAGGATAAGATTCAAATGCTGCCATCGTGGTGGTCTTGCCTTTGTGTCTCCTGGTTACTCTTGTTGGCTTCTTCATGAAAGCAAAACCCAACGAGCAGTTATTTCACAGGAATAAACAGAGAACTGTAGGATGAAATGGAGTGTAACAAAACTCTGTAGTGAAAGAGGGAGTGAGGAGGGAAAAAAAGACCATGTGGAACGAATGCGTCTTCCAATAGAAATCTGTGAGTTGTGCTCTCTTCCTAGCTTCCTTTTCAGAGTTTTGCTATGTTTGGTGAGCTGTTGGTCATTTAAGAAATAACGTATGGTAATGCTCATCTTTATAGGATAGGTGCATGAATTATTTTAAAATCTGTTATAGTCTGATAAATGTTATAGGTATGGTAATATTTTGACCATCTCTTTTATCTCCTCTGTGGTGATTTTAAAATTCACCACATTTCTGACAGTTTACAGGATAGGTTGGCCTCTGGTTTACAGATAACAACATTCTAACTAGAAGTTCAAATGGCTGAACTAAGAAAATGCTCCAGCGCTGGTACAGCACTGCCAGCTAATATGAAGCCCAGCCATGCAGGCAGTCACCTGTGAGGCCATATAGGAGAGCCCAAGGCAGAGCCTGGGGAGTGGCTGAGCAAGAAGAGATTTGTGGTGCTTACTGCTAGCAAATGCTGCTGCTCTGTGTATGTACAAGCACCCTGTGGGTGAGCTTCCTTTGTTGTGATTTCTGATGCCAGCACAGGCCTAGCTATGTGAGTGGTGCTCAGAGGGAGTTGTTCAGTGCTGAGGACGTGGCTCCCCTGGACCCTGCACTCTCCAGCTGTGCTCAGGGCAAGGCCGTTCTCACTGAGCCCCCCTAGGCTGGCACAGACTCCCCCAGCCCTTTTCCAGCCCATTTGCTGCTGTCAACTCTGCATCCCTCAGCCCAAAAATGCACGCTGCCAGGGAGTGGGGCGGCTGTATGTGCTGTGCTGTGCTGTCTTACTGGCGGCAGCAAGGCAAGGGGGCCTCCACCAATACTCATTTTGCTCCTACTGCTATCACCTGCAGAGAAAACAATGCAGCAGTGGTGTAGAGAGCTCCATTTCCATTGATATGTGATGTACGTGTGGCAGGTGAAAATCTGGTACTTGTATACAAGAAAAGCTGAAGCCAGGGTTGGGTAATCCAGCCCCGTTGGACCCCTCCTCTCTGTTTCTTTTTCAGAAGCAGTGGCTTCTCTGCTGCTCCTTGCTGCTGGACAGCCTTGTCACAGCCAGTTAAGTCAACCACATCTCGCAGCGCTGCCCTGGTGCTCCCCACGCTCCCTCCCACATGCCAGCAGAGGTTGTGTGCACACACAGTGAAAGTCTGAGGTCTGTGTGCTGCGTGTGCATCCTGGGATTGACACCCAGCCAGCTGGGCCAGGCTGACAGCAGTGGTATGGTGGAGATCCCTGGAGCAACGAGGGGATCTTCTGCAGCCCTGTTCCCAGGTGATTTCATCTCAGGGGCCTGCACTGCCCCACTCATTACCAGTCTGCAATATGAGTTTCACTGCAAAGGCGCTGCTGTGGTCCCAGACCTGGCTGCTTGCCTTCCTGCTCCCTAGGGAACTTCTGCTGCTGAATGGGGGTTTGGATCTTTTCTGTGATAGAAGAGAGAGTCAGGATTGCATTTTGATCTCAGATACAACTGTGCTGAGCCAGAACCATCTCTCCTTGGTAAATCAGGGTTGGCTCAGATCCTCTGAGCTATCAAAACAATACAATTTTACCAATAGTGAATTCTCCTCAACCAAAAATGTTCCCACCATTGGGAGGAAGCACTGCAGGGCCAGGTCAGTCTGGCTTGGAAGTATGTACATAGTCCTGATCCTGGCCCTTTCTGCTCTGCTCCATACTCTCCCCAGAGTGATTCTTTTCAATGTCCTGCACGTGTGCCAGTGCATAAGGAACAGAAGATGCTGCCAAAGTTCACAGTGAGTGCCACCGAGATCTAGAATAAATACTGCCATGTAATAGATTTTTATCCACTGCCTTGCCGTAATCCCCATCTGAATCCCTTCCAAATTGCAGTCAGGCAGCTGTTTGTACAAGTCAAACATTGATTCAGCTGCTCTCAAAAGGGATTCGGGGAATGCAGGCTGGAGGGAGTGCTAGCCAGGGAGCTGGAATAATGGGATTTATTTGTTACAAGCTGAAGGGTTAAACTGTTTTCACAGAACCCAGTGCCAGAGTATCTCTCCTTTCCACACACAAGGAGGTATTCACAGAAAGGATAATTGCTTAAGCAGCAAACCTGGCACATCAAGGAGCTCTCGTGTCCCTGCTCACAGGGGCATGGAGGGCAGGGCTGCAGCCTGGGGCCATGTGTGTGGCTCACTAGTGAGATGTTTGGGCTGGAGACCTCCTCTCTGTGTGGGGCAGCCACCTGCTTGGCCTGGGTCACAGCTGACAGTGTGCTTAGCATCCCTGGTGGAGTGCAAGGGTGTTTGCTTTCTGAGTTGTACCTGGACCTTCAGGCAGTCCCTGTGGAGGCCTTAGGGATTGCTCTGACTTCTGGTGGTGCCGGGGCATGGCCTGGTGCCTGGAACACAGGGCTTCTCCCAGGTGCCTCTGGCCCATCCCCGAACACCTCTGTGCAGGGGAGCAGTTCAGAAAAGTCCCAGAGTCCTGAGCAGCTCCCATTATCTGGCTTTCTTAGTACCTGCAAAGATTTTCTGAGGAAGGACCTTTCAACCCCTCATTGTGTTTTATTTCCACTTCATTTCATGCCTCCTCAGTGAGCTTGGGCATCATGTTTTCTCTTTGCTCACCTTTTCCCTGCCACTGACACTGGGCAGAGAGGCCTTGGCCCTTGGGACTGTGATGGTTTTGAGCAGCTCGTGCAGGGGTGCACATCTCTGCAGGAGTCAGCTGCTCACATCAGCCTTCAGGCTGCTACTATGGTGGGGGGCTGCATCAAACATGGAGCAGACAAGACCAGGATGGTTTTGTGCAGCCAGCTGCTGCTGTATGACTTGACATCCGTCCAGCAACAGTGACCTCTGCAGGGCCTCTCGCAGAGCTCTTCTATACTCACACCACGTTCCAATGGGAGAGGGGAAGTCAGCATAGCCAGTCTCAGGCTGGATCAGTGTTTCCTCCTTCCATTGACTAGGGCAGGCTGGAAAGAAATACCATGGTGGATTATAGGTCAGTGGGGCAGAGCTCAGTTCTTGCTCTATGCTTTGTACAACACAGAGCCCACCGTTTACTGATTAGTAAATAATTTTCCAAATCCTTTCTTTTCTGCTTGCTCCAGGTGTTCATGCCTGCTGCTTACAAGAGTCCCGTGACTGCTGGATTAGCTATGCAACATTACCAGCAGGTTAGAAGTTGGTGGAGGTGTTCTCTTCCATGCATGGTTCCATACATGAGTCATGGGCACAAAGAGCTTGGGGACCACACAGTATGGTACTAGGCACCAGACACTCAGTCAAAGCACTGACCTGTAGCCTCAGGTCAACTGCCACTGTTGTTGCCCATAGAAGAGCAAAACAAAATAGGCAGAGAGAAGCAAGAGAGAAGAATGCAAATTTACTGAATGAAAGACTGTTGAACACTGTTTTAGACAGGGGAGGGGCAGGGGGTAGGTAACTGGCAATGATAGTCTGCTGGGCAGGAGACAGAAGTTTCCATGGTGGTCGATCATCAACAGACAAAACAGGCTCGGTCTAACCTAAGCTAGATCTGAGCAAAACGTCAACCTACCTGAGCCTTCCAGGAGTGGTGAGCTAGCAGGGAAATCACTGCAGTTTCTGTGTGGGGTCTTATAGGCTCGTTTCCACACCTGCAGCAAACAAGCAGGATCATGGTGCCAGTGCGAGTGGTTGCAGCTCAGAGGCTGAGGCAGCCATGGGTGAGGAAACGAGGGGTGTGCTCTCAGCGTTTGGCTCCTGCTTGGCTTCAGCTTCACAGATCAAGTCAAAATTCACTGAAGTAGAGGAAACAAATTAAATCACTTGATTCAGGGAGAATCTGTTCCAATGAGACTGTCCACAGATTCAGGGTCATCTCAGGATGGGGAGGGAGAGGAATGGAGCTGTCCACTCTCCAGGAGAGCGAGAGCTAGAGGCTTAAGGCTCCTCAGTGGTAGAGAAAGTAACTGAGTGCCCTGGAGCTCATAGGCCTGCTTGAAAATGATGGAGGCTGACAGATCTGGGATTAATCTAAAGGTTTCAGCTCTCTGAGCACCGAGTGGAAATTCGCCTGGAAACCACAGCGCAGGAGCTCAGTGTGACGAAAGCACAAAGTGGAACGGGGGGAGGTGGAGGCACGCGTGGGTCAGATAGCTTGCCCTGCCTGATTGTGCACAAAGGAGAGAGCCCTTGTCTACTGCTTTCCCAGTGATGTATCTGTGTAAGGAAGGAAGGTATTCAATGCTAATAAATGCATTAGAAAATAGGCCACTTTTTTGGTGTATTAGGTCTAAATGCACTCTGCTCCGGGTGCAGCTTTGCATTGTTGATTAGATACAGAGACAAAGCTGTCGTTTTACCTTTGCAGGTATTTGTAGGTGTTGGATTGCTTGTGTGGGATGGGAAGGTGGAGCAGGAGCCAGCTAAATGTTGGAGTAACGGTGTGCATTGGTGATGCAGACTCGGACTGCTCCTGTTTGACTTGTCTAGCAGCATAAGAGAAAGGCTATCTCCTTCAGTGTCTGTAGCTCTCCTGTGAGGCTAGGCTGATGATGGTGATCAGTCCTGAATGTGGAAGACCAGGGTACTCTTTTTGTCTGATTTTGCATCCACTAAAATCTCTGCTGTAGCCCAAAGAATTACAGTCACATACCAAACTTCATACTACATCCAGCTGAAGCCTGCAAGGAAAGATGTTATACACAAGCATACATATGCCCCCCTGCCCTCAGACACCAATAGCCTAGAGCTGAGGATGCTGAAAGTATTTGCTCAGTGCAAGAAAATTAGAGATTCTTGTACATCCTGCACTGCACGAATCTTTCATTATTAGCACAGCTGTCATGATACTCAGCCATATCTGCACATTCGTGCCTTCATCTCTGATTTCAATACAATAGAACATCACCTCTTTCGTTCACACTAAAGGACTGGGTATACCACAGTGCATGCTTTTCACTCTTCACACACTGAGTTAGCTATATAAACACACAGCTCATGATGAGCAGGGATATATGTGATATATACCTGTGTATGGTTCTGCTAAGTGTTGTGGATGGTTTGCTGATCTGGTTGTTTGAATGACATTGGACTCCATCTTCAACAGTACATCTAAACTGGTGCAGCAAATGGAGGTGCCAGTTTATACCGGGTTGGGATTTGGTCTATAATGTTAATCTACAGCAGACACTTGTTTGTGTTTCTGAAAAGCGAAGATATTCTGAGTGTGCAATCAAATTGGCATTCTTATCCAGGCTCCTGCTTGGAATAATTGTAATTTCCAGTAGATAATTGTTATTAAATTATTAAATCACGTAGCAGTAGAAGGCTGGCTTAAGCTTGTGGTGTGATTTTTACTTCTCTGATGTGATAGTCAAATGGCAATCAGCATAATGATCAGTGCTGGTTCACAAACTGGGTATGCAGCAGAGATGAACTCAGGCACAGATTCAGACAAACCAGCCAAATCTGAACACATGTCCTCTTCTAAGAAAGGAGTTCTGGAGAAATAATTTTCAGCTCCCTGTTCCTGACACCCAGTCATTATGGCAGACATGATGATGGTCTCTCCCTGCTTGTGTTTTAGAAAAGCTCGAGGGCTGAATTGCAATACGGTCGTTACTAATTCAGAATAAGTGGGCGACACTGCAGCTGCTGTCTGTTTCCCTATCTAATATGTGAATAGCAATCGATCTAGATTTTTTTCTCTAAACGTGATGTGATATAGAGTATGAGATCATTGCCAAATCTTCATGAGGATTTATGCTAGGATTCGCTCAGAGGCCAAAGCAGCTTTGTTGCCTTCTGTATGGGTGAAGCATAGAGTCCCCTCCAGCCCAGAGACTTGTTTCCCCATGGGCATCTTCCTCTATATTTTGTTTGAGAAGCCCTTTTTGTGATCAAATTGACAGCAAGACTGCTGTCTTGACATCTTAGGAGAGAAAGCACCACATACTGTTGGGAATATCAGAGAAGTAACTGCAAAACAGCACTGTGCATTGTGTTTATTCTCTCTCAGCGATGTCCACATTAAAGCCCTTTGATTACAATGATGACAAAGTTGTTCCCTGCTGCAAGCTGAGCCTGAAGGCAGGAGGCCAGTGTGTGTGATGGAAGGCACTGAGTTTCTCAGAAAGATACATTGCCTTTGCTTGCTCACAGCAGGCGGTTCTGAGGAGGAAATTCTTTGGCTTGATGTTGAAGTACCAGTGACAGAGTCAGTGATGCTGGGAAGAATTTGGGTATGGTAGGGAGGTAAATGGGCTTGGATGAATCAGTAAGAAAGTTAAATCTTTGATCAAAACATGAAGTGACATGTCTGCCTCCTCCCTCCCTCCTGCTATGTGTGCAGGGCTTAGGTGAAGCTTGGGGAAAATGGGGAGTTAACAAATCTTTTTTATCAACTGACTTTGCATCTCTACACTAACTCAACATAAAGACATACTTTGTGCCAGTACCGAGAATGATGTGATATGACAAGTGAAGAGACAAAAGATGTCTAAACCTCATGTAAGAACCCGTGTACAACTTCTGTCTTTCAGTGTGTGTGGACTGAGCTGTGCTACAGACAGATGTCCCGGCAGAGCAACAGCAGAACTAAGCTTTGGCTGGGTCCCATTTTCTTCTGCAAATTAGAGTAGAAAAAATCTGAGCTTCATCTTGGAGCTGAGTTTAGATGCCTTCCTTCAGCCCACTGTTTCTGTTTCAATACTGGCCTTTCTAGTTCAGACTTGTCTGTGTCCTGCCAGTGGCTGGAGCCCACTGCTGCTTCCCTGCCCTCCTGCCAAGCCTGATTTTATGGGGTAGGACTTCTGGTGCTACCTTCTCTAGATGGAGCTGGAGATACCATCAATGTGTTGGTTCTTTCCACTCCAGTCCCTGCCAGTGTGACTAAGGCAGCACTTAGAGCAAACATCGGCTCTTGCAATACTTGAGGCACTGAAGCTGGGGCTTTTCTGTGTAATTCATCCCTCATGCAGAACACAAAATCCACAAGGCCTGCAAGAGGAAGGATAACTCTTGGGGCCAGGCACGCCTTGACTCATAGTATCGTGAGAAAAAGCAGTAATGTACATTGGAAGCAAATTGGGCTGTCACCTCAGGCTCATTGCTGGCATGAAGTCACTGTTGCATTTTGGTTTTCCACGTGGATTTGAGAACTGCTATAACACCCTAGCCTCATTCTTGGCCTTGTGCCATTAATGCCATGATTTTGCTTCATCAAGTTGGCAGAAAGTGACTTATGACATTGGAATGGAATAAAGACAGAGAAGAAAGTGGGTGGGAGTAGTCTAGTGTACCTGACTTTTGAAGATAGGCTTTTGATTCCTGCAGAGCCCTGCTTCCAGTGAAAGCTCCTCTGCACTTATTAGTATCTCTGAGGCAAAGTTCAATTACCATTCCAATGAGGCACTGAAAACAGCAGTGGTTTACACAGATCTTAGAAAGAGATTTCCAGCCTTGGTGTTTGCAGGCAAAACTCTGATGACTGTAAAGTGCCAATGAAAACCTAGCTTGTATCCCCAAATCTAACACTACTGTGATGAAGTTTGAATTCAATACTAGTTTTGGTCCCAGCTTACCTAATCTGCAGGATGCCTTTGAGTCGATCCTATATCCCCAGTCAGTCCTTACTACATGAGTACACAGAGCAAAGAAGTTGTTTCCATAGTCCTGCTTTAACCTCGGTGTCCTGTTCTACCACCACATTGCTCCTGTCTGGGTATCACTGGTGTGAGCCTGTACTGGAGGTTTGGTTGATTTATTGGAGGTGAAATAAAATACTCTGTCCCTGGCTGTGTCAGTGCATGAGAGTACCCAGCTGTCAGTAGGTGTTCAGACAATAAATCACCAGCATTTACTTACTGGACAAGTCCATAAAACTGGAAGTGCAAACAGCAGTCAGTGTCAGTGATAGGAAGTCACCAACAAATACAGACATGATGGGAGCAAAGTTTCTCCATCAGCTGTAGTAATACCCAAGCCAAAGTATGGAAAAATGCTAAGCTGTGAGGAGAAGCTATCAGAGTTGTGGTTGGCACAGCTGGTGTCTCTGAGGTAGGGAATGTGCTCCAGTTTGGTTGGAGCCAAGTTTCTCCAAAGTTTGACATGTTTGGCAGGTCTGAGTTTGCATCTGTGTTTGGAATCCTCAGTAGAGGTTGCAGTGGTGCCAAATGCAGGAACCGCTGCTTGCAAGCCTGCCTTCTTCTGAGCCTTTGAAATTAAGGCCAGTGAAACAGGCATCATATGAAAAAGGATGACATTTAGGACTTCTCATATTCATGGTACTTACAAATACGACTCAAATAAATTTTCCTGTGTTCGTAGAATCCATGTTTGCCTCTGATGACAAATGGACATTTTCTTTCTGTGCATGCCTTGGTTTCCCTCTTTCTCTGATGGGGATAATAAGACACTACTTACTAGAACGAGGGTCTGTGAGAGCCCCATGTTAGATGCTTAGCATTATACAATGAAGCAATGGACTCATCAGATAGGAAGCTTCCTGTGTTTATCTTTAGTGCATAGGTGCTGCCTATACCACAGGGTCTTTCTAACCCATAATAAATTGCCATTACTTTGGTCACTCTGTATGCTACAGTCCTGAAGCCTACACTCCTATATTACAGACAAGAACTCTGGTTTCTGGTTCGTTACAGCTTTGTGTGCTGTCCTGAGCCAGAGTTGCATCTTTGCAATAGCGTAAATACAGCTGGTCTCACCTTGGAGCAGCAGGGTGGGTTGCATAACCCTCAAAGTCTCCCTTCCAGCACGACTGCAATGCACACACACCTTGGAGGAATACCTGCCCTGCAGCTCTCTGCTTCCCTGTAAGCGGCTGCAACACTGCTGTGTGGGGACACTCAGCCACACTGCCCACTCCCCAGGAGGTGGTGTGGCTGTGTCCCTGGTCCTGCAGAGGGGCATCAGGTGGAAGATGCTCCAGAAGCAGCGTCAGCTTTTTCTGCCACTGAGCTGTGCTCTGGCCTCCCTTCCCTCAGCTGCTGCCGGCGAGGTAGCAATTACACTCTCATCGATCCTACTCTCCTGGAATTGCCCCGCACACACCAGCACAGTGTTACAATCAATAGCCCAGCCCTCGCGCAGAGACGGCGAGGGGACCAAAGAGGCAATTTGCTCACTGGACAGGTTACGATGAAATAATGTTGTGTTAGGACAGGAAGTGGCAGAGCGGCTGGCACTACAGATTTCCCTCTGTGGACAAAGGGAAAGGCAGAGCTGGATGAGATTTAGAGTCTGGCTCAATAGCTGCTGCTTAGATCCCGCTGGAGATAAAGTGTGACTGAAAGAATGTGAGGAAAAGATTGTTTAGGAAACAAAAGTTGATGGGAACCTTTAAACCCATCACTTAAAAAGTTGTTCTGGCTGGGAAGAAAAGAGAGAGAAAAAATGCCTTTGTTTTCTGACTTCTAGCTGATAGGCATTAGCGTGTGCAGGGTTCAGAGCAGATAAAACTCAGCTTTCAACAGCCAAGCTCAATCAATTAGTTTATTAGTAAGCAGCAAATACTGCATTCAAACAAGGGATGCACTTGCCTTTCCAGTCACTGCTGTCATCCTGTGTTAGTGGAATATTGCAAAGCAGGTAATCAAAGGTACAACTTCAGGTTTCTGCCAATTTATGACAGACAAGCCAGGGGGAGTTTCAAGACCTCTGAAATGCTTGTATCCTTTTTATTTTTTATTTTTATTTTTTTGAGTAGCCCCTTGACTTTGTATTCCAAATGAAATGAGTAAATATTTTTATGCCTGTTAGTCTTCAGTGCAAAGCTCATGCTGTGTGAAGTCATCTCTCCCATGTAAAGTATATTACAATCTTCAGCCTTGCCTAATCTAAGCAGAGAGGGCACTGTGCATGCAGCTTAGCTGAAGGGCATTTGTGCTCTCACAATTCATTTGCACCTACTGTCTCCTTCCTAATATATTTTAAATACTTAGGACACTTAAATACATAATATTTAAATACTTACAGCAATTTTGTAACCTAATACTGATCTCTAACATGGAACAAGTGTTAGTATATTAAATCAGGTTCCTGTGAGTATGGTAAGATCTCCAGTCAAATGTTGGCTCACGGGAGGGGAAGGCATGGTGGTTATACCAGGGGAATTCCTTGAAGTCTGCTGCTGCTTCTGGCCGTGCCTTGCTCAATCTCTGCCACCTCAGCCACATCATTTGGACTTTTTGAAGCTGCCCAGTTATTTGGAGTGCCTCCTTAATGGTAACCCGGGAGTGGATCACCCACAGGTAAAACAGCTCTGCCCACCCAGTCAGGCCTGCCATGAGGGATCTAGCAGTTGTTAACAAAGGCTTTCTACTTTCAGTGACTCTCGGTTTCCACTCTGTGAAACAGAGGCAATGCTCCAGAAGCTGAGCCTCGAGGACAGAATAGCTTGTTCACGCAGCATGGCAGCAGGGAAACCTTTAATGACTCGGTGCTCCCGAGGAAACCTGGCTCTTAGGTGCCACCACGGGCTGTGGAGATAAACCCCTGCAGCCTCCTGCAGCCTCCATCTGCCCCATGGTTGACCAGTGGTGATGTGGGTGAATTGCCAGCTACCCTCTCCACACTGCGCTGCTCCCACCTCCACCAGTATGGTGGTACTTATTTGCCACTGCAAAGAGAAAAACCCAGCCATGTGCAAGCATTGCATCTGCTCGGCAGGCTGCCTCTGCTTGGCACTATGCATTGTGCTGCACAACACTATTTGCTGTTCTGATGCAGCTTGTGCTGGATTCTTTGTGCCCGTGCTGGCCACAGTGGGTCCCAGTGCAACGAGGGACAGGGAATGAGCGCCTCCCACATCTGAGCTGCTGCAGCTGAGCCTGAAGTGGGGTAGCTGCACAGGGATGTGAGCAGGGACCCAGGCCAGCAGACCGTGCCAGGTGTGCTGCCTCTCTGTTCCTAGGGGTGAGGAAGTGTCAGCAGACCAGGCTGGCAGGTGATGGATGTCCAACTGTGGGAATTGGGATGAAGTCTCACTCCTTCTTTGGCATAGTTCCTACCTGGAAATGCATTTAACCAGGCATTTGAAGATTTCTTAATTATTGATCTTCACAGTGCAAATGAATTTGGCTCAAGACACTAAATGCCAGCAGTTTTTGAGTACTGATTTATCTCTGGGTATGCCACCAAAGTCTCCCTCCCTCCAAAACGCCGTGGTTATGTTATGCCATGGTATAGTCCTGCCTTGGAGCAAGGGGCAAAATGAGTGGGTTTCTGTGCAAGGAAGGAGACCTGTTTGCCAGGCATGGGGCAGCATAAGCCCTTGAGATGCATGAGTCTCTGGGGAGCAGGTCTCCCCTGAGTGAACTGAAGATCCCATGCCTGTTATCCGTACTTGTGCAGTGATGAGGGCTTTCCACTAGAGAGAGACATGAGTACACACAGAAAACCTGTTTGCTATTTGTATCACTCATTCTACCTGGCCAACATGGTGCAAAAGGAAATGGCTGGAGCTGATCATGAAATGAAGTTTTTCCAAGACAAAAACTTTTACTTATATTTTCTTAAAATCCTCCAGGCTTTTGGGTTTTGACAATGAAAATCCTTGTTTTTCTTCATTCTTGCTTGTAATGTGGTTTTTTTTTTTTTTTTTAAAATTTATTTTAGTACTCTTAATAAGGCCAAAATATTTTCAGATACTGGACAATCTTGAAAGAAACATCAAGAAACTTGTCAAAATATTGGTATCAGAAATATATTTGCAGACAAAATTTTCAGCCAATTGCTTTTTGTCTGGCAGGGAAATAGATATTACCCTGGCAAAAACTGGCAATTCTCAAGCACCTTTTCTTCTCTGTAGTCAAAAACCTCATTCAGTGATCCCTAAAGCATGAACTTCTGCAGAAAGACAATGGCAGCTATTGAACAACATAACAAAACCTTTAAAGAGTGAAAGTGAAGAATGACCTTCTCAGCTGAAAATCCCAAGGAAACAGAAATGTGGCTGAGGACAGTGGTGTTAATATTACCGTATTTACGTCATGCCTCATTTCTTGTAGGCAGCCAGGACTGTGCTTCACACACCAGAGGGAGCTGGTCCTCTCAGCAGTTTCTTACCAGAGATCTGGTGTTGCCAGCAGAACCAAACCTCCATAGCACACTGGTGGACCATTTGGAGGTAAGAGCTATGTTGGGTGAGGTGCATTTAGCACATGCTGCATTGTTATATGTATACAGAATAGGCTTTCCTTCATGGTCTCTTGCTGGTATGAGTGTGGGTCTGTGTAGCATCTAATGCTGCGTTGCCTGGGATTTCTGGTGAGTATGTAACTCAGGGGCAGGGCTGTGAGTCACACAATTTATTCTATTTCGAGTCCTCTTTTGAATGCTTTCCCCTGTGGTATATGGGTGGCTGAAGGAAATACACATATGCACACTCCACTTACTGCAAATAGAAAGTCTGCATTTAAAGGCCTCCTATTGCCTACTCACAGACCCTGCCAAGCTTAAATCTGCTTGTCTTAGTAAACACACCTTCCTGTGGTGTTGCTCACCAGGAACAGATGGTCCCTTGGGGGACAGATGGTCCTGGAGCTGGGAATTTCCAGAGGCTTTTGGAGAGAGATGGGATACCACCCTTTACCTTACAGATCTGTTCCAGAGGCATTCTTCGGTACTTTTTTAGTACCATGAAAAGTCCCTTTTCATTACGAGCAGGTGTAGTTTGTAGGTCCCTGACCTAACCTATGGTGAAGCAGTGTGTTCCAACACACATGTAATACTCTCCTTTCTACAGGACGTAGGATAAATCAGAGGAATGAATAGAGAAACTGATGTAACACACAGACTCAAAGAGCATGACATACAGACCTTTTCCTGTGGTCCCTACAAAACAGTCTCTTGCCCCCATATATGCTTCCTGGACTACCCAGGGTAAGGCCACAGCAGATCTCTCTCATGACTGGAGAGTGGGGTGTAAATCTGTGACTTAAAGAGTTTGTTGTGAGTTCATGTAGATTTTAAAGAATCTCTTTCAATATCTGCTCTTCAGTTACATTTCCAACTTTGTTCTCTTATCTATATTCTGGGGCAAGGGAGATGTAGGATTGAAATTATTCCTTCAACTATCAGCATCCATTCCTGGAAATTAATTCCTACCTTTGAGATTGTTTCCTGGACCCATTCTACAGAACATCTGATATCTCTCAGAGATGTCTTCTCCTTTTCTGTTTATCTGCACTGGTACCATTAGGACCACAGCAACTGCTGCATTCACTAAAAAAGAGGTCAAACTGAGGGATAAGAACAAAATGTACAAGCAGTGAAAGCAGAGATTTGTAGCCTGGGAAGAATATAGGGATGCTGTCTGGACATGCAGAGATGGGATCAGGAAAGCAAAGGTGCAGATGGAACTGAGCTTGGCGAGGGACATGAAAAATAATGAGAAAGATTTCTTTAGATAAGTTGGGTGGAAGAGACAGGTAAAGAGTGTAAACTTTTTGACAAATGAGAAGAACTGGCTTCCTCAGACATGGAGAAGACTGAGGTACTTAAGAAGTTCTTTACTTCGGTCTTCACTGGCAGTTGGGATTCCCATGCCTCTCATGTCCCTGAATTTCTAAGCAGGGGTTGGGGGAGCAAAATCCCTCCCAATGTACGAACAGTACAAGTCCAAGACCAACTCACGAGGCTGAATTATATTAAGTCTATGGGGCCAATGATGTGTATCCCAGGATCCTGAGGGAGCTGACTGATGTGGCTGCCATTCTGCTCTCCATCACATTTGAAAAACTGAGGCTGTCAGGTGAAGTCATTGGTGACTGGAAGAAAGGAAACATCACTCCCATTTTTAAGAAAAGGAGAAAGAAAGACCTGGAGAACCGCAGGCTGGTAAGCCTCATGTCTGTGCCTGGGAAGATCACAGAGTAGATCCTCCTGGAAGAGGTGTTAAGGTCCATGTAAAATGAGGAAGAGATCTGAGATAGCTAGATGTTCTTTAAGGTCCTTTCCTACCTAAGTCGTTCTGTGACTTAATGATTCTATGAAGCACAGCTTTCCCATGGGGAGATAATACCTCGTGTAAGGTAGTGTGGTAATACAGTTGGGAATTTTTACCTCACTCTTGTATTTTATTGTAGATCACTTTCTCCCTTTGTAAACCCCCTTCGGGCCTCCTAATAAACCTCTCTCCCCACTTATTTATGGACTCTCATTCTGTTTCAAAAATCTGGTAAATGCAGAAACATTTAGACAGAAAATGTAGACTAAAAGCCGCTCTAAACCAATGTTTCTTCTCCCTTCTTTGTAAGCCCAGCACACATTAAATGAAACTTATATGCTTCTTGAAGCTGCCTGAGTTATTATTGGAACTGATGCACGTTCACTCCAACCAATCTATTTTTATTTGAACCACTTAGGCTGTATGAAACCAAGCATAATAACTACAGTCAATATAGATATATTTGTTTTTATTTAAACTCCAAAGCGTGCTAAAAGCAACAAATGTATTTTCTCCAGAAAACAAATATGTAGATCTAATAGGCGGAAAACGTATGTATCAGTCAGCACAGGAGTGACCAGCGGCCCACTGGGCTGCTCCTAAAGCCCACCACGCTCTGCGGATCGCTGCGGGGGAGGACGGCGACAGGAACTGAGCGCCCCCCTGCGCATGACGGCAGCCAGTTCCGCCCACGCACGGCTGGTTACAGCCAATCACAGCCACTTCCGGCTGCAGCTGCTTCCGGGCAGCCGCGGCGTGGGGTGGTGCTTCTGGGCGCGTGTGGGGCTTTTAGGACGGGCACGGCGCGTTGTGGTGCTTCTGTGAAGGCGTATGAGATAGAACGGTGTGCGCCGAGTGAAGGAGCAATGAGGCTGGAGGAGGAGGGTAGAGGAGGTGGAAGAAAAGCCAAAGCCTTCTCTGGATCCACAGAGAAAGGGCAGCAGTAGGGCAGCAGCCTGAGTGTGGCCAGCAGGTGTGACTCTGAGGGGAGGAGATGTGGAGCGTGACATTCCCTGAGACATGGGCAGTAGGCCTTGTGTGGGCAGCAGCCACTCTCCCGCTCTGAAAGAAGCTGCTCTTTTGTTTTTGTTTCTCAGACAACCTGTAAGTTTTCATCATGAAGATGTTACTACATAGGAGAAGGAAACCCTCAAGAGCAATCAAAATGGCTCATCGAGGTTGGAAGGGCAGCTCAAGGTAAAATCCAAAGTGGTGATACCTGTCCTGGTTGCATTTAAAATGCAAGGTATTGGTTTGTAGTATGACCACAAATATCATCAATTTGTACTTGTGCAAAGTACGAGAAACAGCTAATACTTTTTGTATCCTTTCTCCACAAACATACAGTGTGTAAAAGCTAAGAAATGCTGCGAACTGGTGATCATGGATCGCCATGCAACATCTTCTTTATTCTGTAGTTCCTCCTACAACTCACACACCATCACCTCTGTTTTCTTGTTCTGGCAGATCTTTCCTGTTAGAATAGCCCCTCTTCTTGTAACAGCTCTTATACAAAGAGGACTGAAAACCTCTAGGTGGTTATTCTGTTCCAATGCCCCCTAGGCAGCATCAGTGTTCATTACGAAGCTCTCATTAAACATATTGAGTTGGGAATGGCATGTTTCCAACTGTGGCCTTTGTTGGGCTTTTAAATAGTTGTACGAAGAAAGCTTTCAGGGCATTTCAGTTGGCCAACAGATGTGGTGTGTCTATATCCTGAATGCCACATGTTTTCGGTTTGTTAATATGACTTCTTTATTACCTGGAACTGCTTTCCATATGTGCAGTGGACTAGTCTGGGCAGTTGTGCACGGATGGTTCACACCAGTTGGTCGTGGTGCCAAGTGAGGCACTAATAGCTTTTGTTCACTGCAGTTGCTAGCTTTTATTATGTATCAGTCTTTCAGAGACAATTGTGCATGTTCAGCTGCTGGATGAAAAAGCAAGTATTGTTGGGTAAGACTGGAGATAGCATTTATGAGCAATATTACTGTAAGTACTGAATTTACACTTTGCCTGATTTGTATGTGCTTTAGAAAACAGTATGCAGTGGACTGTCTTTCCTTGCAGTTTGAGTTCCTGGAGTGTGTGGCTCATGCCACATTCTGGTTCACAAGAAATTTGCTTGTTAGCTTTAAAAAGTGAAAGAGATTCACATTCATGCAAGACAGGTTGTTGCACGAGGTGTTCACTAGTAATTGAAGACCTCAAGAACATCAACATTAACGTAGTTTTGTTTTGGATGAAATCTTTTGTTTAGAGAGTGGATTGTTTAGTACCTGTGCTGGCTTTCCACGTCATCACAGATCCTTTGTTTAGCTGTTAAGTACTATTAACACAGGTGTACTTCCTTGTGGTGAGCTGTTTTATTCTCTGCCACTACCAGTGGTATCTGACTTCATCATCATGGTGCTGAGCAAACCAGAGACGCTGTTCTTTTCCCTTTCCCTGAAAGGCCTTATTTCTGATCTGTTACTCATCTTAGCACAAAGTGAAACCTTAGGTCTATCCTACTGGCTCAGGTGGGAGGTTTACATCCTTACTTCGTCCCTACAAGAAATCTGAGAAGTGTGTGCTAAAGCAAGCTCAGCTGTTCTTGTAGACTCCATCAGAGTGAATGACTGGTTGAGGAGTCAGCTGACTCCTCCACATCTCATCCTGTTTTCAGTGTGCCAGAGTGCTCAGAAACTGTAGAATACTGTAGTAACCTCCTTGTCCATATTAGCAGAGATCGAGGGCTAAATAGATCTTGTTGCTCATTTTGGAAGGAGTTATCCTTGCCGTTAAGGAAATAAGTCTCATACTGTTCTGGGTCCATAGAGAGGGTTTCAAGTAACAGAGGTGAGTGCACCACCCAACTTTGGTCCTGGAATCAAAATACCTCCCTGCCTCTGTTTGCTGCCAGCATTTAGATGAATCTCTGAGGTCAGCTTTTTGATGTCTAGGGTGCAGTGCACAGAGCTGCCAAAAGCAGGGACTGCCTGGGTTGCTCACTCTGGAGCAGTTTGATAGCAAAGTACTGCAGACCTTCTCAGAAGCCCTCCCAGCCAGCTGGACTTACACATCTGTGCTTCGTGTCTGCAAGGATATGGAGTTTTCTGGGTATGTGTGGTGTTATGGTGCTGGAGTGCCTTAGTCCCCTTTCTCCCTCAGATGTCTCAGATTTAGAATTAATTAGATACTAAAATAGGTGGTATAAGATAGACAGTATGGCAATAACAGCTGTGAGATGTTTGAAGACTTAATCTGATACCTGAAAAATGTTCTGTAAGGACGTAAAGATGGAATAGCATTATTGATATCATTGATATTGCAGTAACATCTTTGAGGCCTCATTTTGGGTCTTGACTGCCACTGCACTAAGTTTTCTGCATGCCCATAAGAGAAAGATAGTTCCTACCACAAACAGCTTCCAAAAGAACAAAATGACAATTTCTGTAGCATATGGCTCTTAACCAGAAAACGGGGGAAGGAACAAGGTAAAAGTGAGATGATCAAATTTGGCATAATCATCTGTAGTCGTGACACACCCACTCCTTTGCCACTGCCATGTGTTAAAATCTTGCAGTGGTTTATAGTGTTAGAGAGTAACTAGCTCCTTCTTACAGACTAGCTTTTCTTCTTCCCTTCTGCCACTCCTGGAAGGAAAAAGTTGCACTCAGCTCACCACTGGACCTGTGCTAAATGACCAAAAAGGTCAAGAGGGAACTCAGGCCCTTAGAGCTGGTATATGAAGCTGATTGATACAGGAGCATTTGTTTGGGCACACTTCAGACCCCAGTACCTCCCAGTTAATCCATTTAGCATTGTCTTTTCATGTTTGCTGAGGTATTTGAAGAGGCTTTATGAAAAAGAGGAGTTCACTGTAAGGGATGGAAACAAACAAGATAAAAAGGTAGAGATAAGCAAAGAGACAGGATTTCAATTCTAACCTCCATTTAAACTGACTGGCTGTCAATACTAATAACATAAAGACAGCACTGAAGTGTGGCTGACACGCGCCAGGTAGAGAATGCTCAGAGACATCTGAAAATCCCATCAGAAACTGCAAAGGCAAATGTAATCAGCATGTCTGGAGTTGCCTAATTCATTGGTTTTATACTGTCTTGAGAAGCTGGCAAGAATCCTCTGCGCATGGACTGTACAGGCACAACTGTGTCCTTTTACAGTCCTCTTACCCCTTCTTTCTACTCAGTAAATGCAAGTGGGGGTGATGATGATGATGATGCAAGATGTTACTGCCCATAGAAGCACTGGATGTTACTGCTTTGGAAGACGTTTCTTTGGTGTGTTCAGAGGACAGCAGTGGTCAAAACTGTAGGGCTGGCATGTCAGTTCTCTGTACTAGAAGACTGACTTTGGTCTGATTAAAGGTGGAGTGATGCAGGTCAGGGAAGAGAAGCGTTGTCAGAGTGGTGTGAGGGCCTGTGGCTGGAGAAGCTGGTCTAGTACAGGCTGGGATGGCATAGGTATGTGAGAGTCGTCGGAGAGTGATGTGATGCTGTTAGTCAACTGAGCATGACTGAAGTGACTGTGGGTTAGCTGTGTCTTTGTAGGAGTATGCCCTAATAAAGGTACAGCATAGTAACGACTGGAAAACCAGTGGGTGAGGGGACAGATCTGAGAAGGCAGAGGCTGCAAAGGAAAGGAGCCCAAACTACAACTCAGTGTATTCACAAGTGCACACTGAGCAAGCAGTGGTTGATGGCAACACAGGGATTTGGGGGTTTCATAGCAAATACCCAAAGCCATTTGCACAGTAGGTTAGTGCATGACCCAGGAAATCAATTGGCAAAAAGTGCATTTTATTCTGAAGCTCGCAAACAGGTAAAAAGTAATTGGGTGCAGAATGACTAGTGACCACTTGTGGCTGATGCTGAAAACTGACTGTTACACACAGGAGAAGCAGTTTGGGCTACACTGACATGTCCATATAGGTATAAACAGTGAAGCTGTGGGAGAGCTGCAGTGTGTTCAACTGTTTTTCTGGCAGAGCTTTGGCAATAGAAGGAAAGTTCCATTGGTCTATTGGACAGGATTTGAAGTAGTAGTGTTGGGAACACATTGTGAATTCAGGGTGGAGGGCAGGCTTCCAGTATCAGATAGGGTGCTGGCTCTATTCAGGGGGAACAAAAGATCAGCTGTAAGAAGATGTAATTTGATTTAATGAGTTCATCCATAGAACTACAGGGCTATCAGGACTGCTAAAATGTGAACACTACATGGAAATTCATTAGCAGTGGCTAAACGAAAAGCTGAGCTAGGAGCAAATCACAGACCTAGCTGTCACAAAGCAGTGGTTCCTAGCTGCTAAGCCATGAGCAAACCACACAAGTGAATGGGTCAGGTGAATATCCATCACGCGTCATGTTTTCCAGCTCAGTACCACTGTTGCTGCATCACCATCCAGAACTGGTGAAGAAAAAAAGCAGCATTGCAACACGAAACCAGGTAGAAAAGCAGGGTGGATAAATGACACAGTTTGGAGGGGAATGGTGAAAACAGCTGTGGTGGTAGCTGAAAGAGGATAAAAGGTCTGAAGAGGTCAAGTGGACAGCTGTAAGACATTGCTTCAGATGAAGTTCAGCTGCAGAAAGATTGTTCTTGAATGAGTTGCTCTTGCAGCCTGGACTCACAAGTGAGAAGGACTGAACAAATCTGAGTGAGACTGAAGAAATTCCCTGGAAAGCCTGGAGGAAAAAAAAAAAAAAAGATTGTAGAATGAAGAAAAAAAAGAAAATGAGTTGCTAGCAAGGGAGTGCAGACTACGTTTCCAGGTAATTTCTAGACCTGGTGATCCATTGCCACACTGCTGTTGCAGCATTAGGTGAATTGCTGATCTGCTTTCTCTGAGGGAGGGGCAGAGCTGGAATAAATCAGCAGTCCTGTGTTGTTAAGTTTGTTTTCATTTCAGCCAATAAAATTTCCTTTTTCGTCCTGCTCCTTTTTTTCTTGAGTATTAGAGTCAGTATTTCTGCTATAACTAGGTCAGGGACCCTAAGTAGGTCATGGTTACTCTCTAAATGTGGCAAATCTTTATGTGAAGTTGGGGGGGGGAGGGAAGACCTGATGATGAGTAAACAAAAGGCAGGAAAAGTTGGCTCAGTGGGAGGAGTGATCCTATGGTGAATTGGAGAGGGCATGAGAAACATCTTTGTGATGTAGGCAGGGATCAGAGCTGAGGAAGTGAATGGTTTGGGTGAGGGGGCTACAGCTCAATGGAGGAGAATAGGTAGAGGGATAGCAACTGTAGGCATGAGGAAAGCAGGGAAATATGTTAGGGCTAAAGGGTTGGAAGGAGAGGGGTTAATGCACAAAAGTGGGAGAGTAAAGAGGTGTGTAGGTGGGAGCAGCTCAAAATGAGCTTGTATGGAAGACAAGGTAGTGAAAGATGCTGAGATAGTGAAGTACATCTGAGAGAAGGAAAGAGTGTGCTGGGGACTAGGAAAAGAGTATGATCTGAGAGTGAGGGAGAGAAGAAAGGCAACTGATGGGAAGCAGAAAAAAGGTGAGAGAGCATGAATCAGGTTGAACCAGAAGGTATAAAGTGGGAGATCAGGAAGTAAGAGACAGAATTCATGAAGTTGGAAGCTGCTGATTCCAGCAAGGCTGTAATGGAACTCTGCCTGCCTTTCCTCCTCTATTTGGGAAAGATGGGTGTGTTGAAACAAAGAACTGCTAAAGGTGGTGTGACTGGCTATGCTTCTCAGTTGTTCCTCATTTTGCAGGGGAATTTCTCACTTTAGTTCCAGAATTTTGACTCCCATCCAAAGTTTTGTGTTCTTCCTTGGGAATCTTCAAGATCTGTTTCCCTCAAAGGTAGGAAATATTGACACTGTGGCAACAGAAAGGGCTGTTTGCACAATAGAAGAAAACCTCAGGATTTGAAAGTTAATTATTTTTATGTGCCTAGTTTTGGGGCTTATAGATTCATAGATACATTAAGTTGGAAAGGACCTACAAGATCATCTAGTCCAACCATCCTCCTGTCACCATCCCTACCCACTAAGCTACTAAACCAAATCCCTCAGCACCTCATCTAAACGCTTCTTGAACAGCGCTAGGGATGGTGCCTCAACCACCTCTCTAGGCAGGCCAGTCATGGTGCTAGGGGCTCAGTCATGGTGTCTTGTGCATTTGGGGTTGACAGGTCAAAAGTGATGTATGTTCTCTGCTTTGACAGAGAGGTTGGACTCGATGATTTCTAGAGGTTCCTTCCAACTCCTACAATTCTGTGATTCTTACTCTTGTAGTTCCCCTTCCAACACTGAAAGTATTTTAGTTTTCTTCTATGGGAGTTATTAGTCCTGACCTAGCTGGGTTTAACATTTTCTATTTTGTTTTGCATAGAAGTTATGTGCTGTCCTATAGGAATTTACCTCTTAGTGCTAAGAGCTGTGGATTTAGATGAGAGGGAAGAAGGATGAAAAGGAAGGTGCTGAGGAGGGTGTCTCTTCATTAATGTCACCAATCTGGATAGCCCTTCTTTACCTTCTGATTAGCAGAGATGTTGCTGCAAAGGTGGTATGCAGCTTTGATTCTATCAGCAAAATCCACTGATTACCTCTGGGCCATTGGCAGTTCTTGTCTGCAAGGTCTGTAAAGTTATCTATGTCTAGACACTGTAAACGGATGTAATCAGTTGGAGTCAGTGTGCAGATGGTTACATAGAGCTGATGGGGTACAGTGCTGTACTGCTGCGATATTAATAAAAATGTCATGCAGAGTATAGTCTGGCATTATCCTCATGTATCAGCATATACAACCTCCAAGAATAGGAGAAGAAAAATTTTAAGGTTATTTACTTGGCTGAAATTCTTCTTAACCAAAATCAGTGTGAAATCAGGAGCAAGATGGGGCAGCAGCATGTATTTTTTTTCACTGAAATAAAAGCGGTTTTGTCTGTGGGTGCTCTGTGATATTCAGACAAGTACTGAGAGCAAAGTCAGGTTCTTATACAGAACAGTACAGATGTCTGAGGGGGGATGGCCTTTGAGATAATTCTAGTTTGTCTGAATGTCCAAAATTATATTTTGATGATGTGCCCTAGTGACTGGATGAAGAACATTAAATGAGCATTTTAAAAAGAAGCCCTCAAACAAACCCCCCCCCCCCACTTATTTTGGAGCAATAAATGGATTGTTTGAGAGTGAAGGAAATCATGAATAATTCCATATACTAAAAAAACTGAAGTAAGTTTTAAAATCCCCTTTGGGGTATATTTTTTTTTCCTGGCCATTTGACCTTTTTTTCATGCCAAATATTTCTTCTGAACATAAATGCTTATGTTCCTTAAGAAAAACATAATAAAACAAACAAAAACAACATCCAAACAAAGCAGTGAACACAAAACAAAAGAAACCTAAATCCAGTGAAACAACTCTGCTCTGTTGGTGGACTGTGTGGAGTAAAACTGTTGTAGCTGAAGACTTTCCCCAAATAATTTGTTGTCTGTAACACCCGGCATTGTGTAGAAACAGGGCTGTAATATGAAGCACTGAACTGTTGAGGTGAAGCTGCTGCAACTTTTTGATTTGAGAAGTTTTTGAATACAAATGCAGAACTTGTAAAGTTAGTAGAAATTTGCAAGGGCTGTGGCAACAGCATTTAATTTATTGTTATTGTCACTGTTTAATATTGCCTGTTGGCTTTCTTCAGTGCATTTTTAAGAGCAAGGTCCACTCTGCAACTTCACAGCAGGGTTCAGACAGCAAGAAAGTGGTGTAGTTACCTGTGTTACATGTGTGGGAGATTCACTGCCGAGATGAAGCGTATACCTGGGGTTTGTGGTGAGCAAGGATCAGTAAGGTCTGTTATGGTGATGATAACCAAAAAGGATCAAAAAAGTGTGAATTGCAGAATGTTGTGTTTTCTGGATAGAGATCTGTGGGAGTTCTCAAGAGCAGTCTTATTTCTTGTTGACTTCTCAGTTTCATTCATCTTGATTGTTCTGGAATCAAACATGGAGCTTGGATGCGTGTGGATCAGGTCTCCATCTGGATGAGTTCCTTCTTCTCCCAACTCCCTGCCTGTTCCTTTACCTGCTCCCATCTTGGTGTTTTCACAGGCTCCCACCCAGTTCCATTTTTATAGCAGCTCAGTGTGCACTGCTACTTGACCATCTTTCTGACAGTCTGCTGCTTCCCTAAGGAGTCTTTATGAATTATAGAGTCCCAAAATTCCTTCTCCAGCTCTGGAGAGACAGTGGGAATATGTTCTGTATCACTCCTATCTCCAAGAAGGAGGACCCAGGGAACTACAGGCAAATTAGTGTCATCTAAATCCCTGTGACAGGCATGCTTAATCCTGGAAGCAGTTGCCAGGCATGAGACCAACAACAAAATTGTCAGGAGTTGTTAAGAGAAAGTTGTATTTAACCAACCTGTTATCAGTCTACAACTAGCTTCTTAAATGGATACAGAGTGGTAGATACAATCTACCTGAACTTCAGTAAGGCTTTTGACAATGTTTCCATTATGGTTCTCAGAGCAGATGATGAAGTATGGGCTGGATGAGCAAGCAGGGGGACTGACTGAAAACTGGCTAAACAAATGGACCCACAGTGTGGTGATCGGTGTCATGAACACTAGTTGCAAGCCAATAACTAGCAGTGTATGCAGAGGTCCTTAATACATCTAGCCATATTTAACTTATTCTTTAATGTAGAACAGAACGGATGCATTAAAAATACCACGGCCAGCAAATTGAGGTAGGTGATCCTCGCCCTCTACTCTGCCATGGTGAGGCCACATTTAGAATACTGAATCCAGTTCTGGGCTCCCCAATTCAAAAAAGACAGGGATCTCCTAGAAGCAGTCCAGCTTAGGGCTATAAAGGTGATAAAGGGCTTAGAGCAACTCCTGTATGAAAGTCTAAGTAATCTGGGTCTCTTCAGCCTGGGGAAAAGAAGACTTGAAAAGAGATCTGATTAATATTTATAAATATCTAAAAGGAAGTAGGAGGCAAATGGATAAGGCCAGGCTCTTCTCAGTTGTGTGTAGTGATAGGACAAGGAGTAATGGCCTAAAACTTGAACATAGGAAGTTCTGTACTAACGTGCAGAAGAACTTCTTTGTGGTAAAGGTGATGAACCACAGGAATAGGCTGCCCAGAGAGGTTGTGGCACCTCTTTCTATGGAGATATTCAAGATCTGTCTGAATGCCTACCTGTGTGACCTACTGTAAGGTAAACACCTGATTTGACAAGGGGATTGGACTTGAACTCTGTGATTCTATAATGTATCATCTTCAAACTTGCTGTGGGTACAAAACTGAGTGAGAAGTAGCTATATGCCAGACAGTCGTGCTGCCATCCAGAGAGACCTCAACAGATTGGAGAAATAGACTAACAGAAACATCATGAAGACTAATGCAGAGTCTTGCTCCTAGGGAGGGACAGCTCCAAGCACCCGTATGGGCTGGGGGCTGTCTGGCTGGAAAGCAGCTTCTCACCAAAGTGAACATGAGTCAGTAGTATGTCCTTCCCGTGAAGAAGGCTAGTGGTATCCTGGGCTGTACTAGGATAAGTTTTGCCAGCAGGCTGAGAAGGGTGTCATGGTTTTATGATTTTTATTAGTGGTGTTCCACCTTATAGCATCATGTAAGGCATTGGGAGTTAAAGAGTTAATGCTCCAGTTCCGTGGACTGCTGAATTTCCGGTTACCTGGTTCTCAGGAGAAAGAACTACATACCCCAGAGGACTTTGTGTTCTTGTTTTCCACTCAGGGGAAAGATAAAACTGCGTGCCAGTCCCAAGGCCGCCCTCTTTTTGCTGTTCCTCTCAGCAGTGAAGGTTCCCTAGCCATCTTGTCTTCAGCTTTAGAGTAAAGGCCTTCAGTTTCGGACGTTCTCTCTCCCACTTTGCTTGACTTACTAGCTTCAATTCCAACTGTATTGTGTTATATTGTGTTAGTTTGCATTCCACTGTCTTATTTAGTAAATTAGTTGTTTTTTTTTTTTTTTTGTAGGCCCATATCCCTACCCTTTCCCTTTTTCCCCCTTTCCTGGGGTGTGGGTCCCTTGCCCCCATTAGTCTCAGAACCAGGTCAAACTGGCCCATAAACCATTGACAAAAGGATGTCCATTTCTCCCCCTACTTAGCAGTTTTAAGGCCATACCTGAAGTGCTGTGTGCATTTCTGGGCTCCCCAGTACAGGAGAGACATAGAGCTATTGAATAGAGACCAGCAAAGGTCCATGAAAATAAGTGAGTTACCGAAACATCTCTCATATTAGGAAAGGCTGAGAGAACTGGTTTTGTTTTAGCTTGGAGAAGAGAAAGCTTAGGGTAATTCTACCGATGTGTAGAAATATGTGAAGTGAATAGAGCCAGGCTCTTTATTGTGTTGTCCCTTGGCAGGATAAGAGCCACTGAGCACAAAGTGAAACACAGAAGTTTCTGTCTGCATATAAGGATCACCTACTATGTGGGTGACTGAGCTCTGGCACAGGTTGTGGTAGAAGTTGTGGGGACTCCCGCCTAGGAGATACTAAAAAGCTGCCTGGACATTGTCACCTACTCCAGATGACTCTGTTTGAGCAGGTGGGTTGAATGTGATGATCTCTAGACATTCCTTCCACTGTCAACTGTTCTATAATTATCTGAAAAAAGACAGTGTGAGCCATGGCAAGTGAGGCCAAGTCAGGCTTCAGAGTGCAGGTCAGAGGGAGAAAGTGCAGCAATTGAATCACACCTAGCAATGATAATACTGTTTGCCGTCAAACAAGTTGAGGAGCCCAATATAGCTGTGCCATTGGGTTATCAACAGCTGAGATGATAACTTCCTTTAAAAAGCCCTAGGTTAGAAAGTTTTTTTAGGAAGCAGTCTGAAAAGAACGTGTTGCGCTCAAGGAAGGGGATAAATCTGATCATGCTGAGCAGCAGGGAGAATCTGCAAAGAAGAGAGAAGGAAGGTTAAATGAGGGTGCTTAGCATGAGTATGGAGAGCTGGTATGGAGAGCAAGAAGAAAGGAAAGTGCAGATACATAATTATTAGACTAACCCTGTCAATCTGTAGAGCTACTTAAAATCTTATACCTACTAGTATGCCTTATGTTAAATTGCAAAGATAACTCTATGGTTGCATTCTTCTCCTTTTGCACATTAAACACTGTGTGCTGATATTATCTCTTTTCCTGGACTGGTGGTATGCTCAATTGTAGAAGCCTACAAAAACATCTTTGGTTTAAATAATTTATTGAAAAAGCAATCTGTTGTTCTTCAGGTAGATTTGGTGTTGTTTTCCTGTTTCCTTGATCTCTAATATTTATCCGATTCTTCATCCAGTTCTTCCTACTGATAAGTTGCATGTGAGGAGTTTTGTTCATCTCTCTTAAAACACGCGTTCCTGTAGAGTGCTTTATAATATTCTTGGAGTCCGGTCTCCTCTATACTACCAGGGCAGTAAGATTTTGTGTTCCAGGCCTTGACCTCCAGCTCTGGAGATCTGCATTTAATTTTCAGCTCTGCTACTTACTTCCCAAGTGACCTTGTGCATGTCATTTATTCTCTCAGCATTTAATTATCACCCTTTTGCAGATGAGAAGTTGACACTTCTCTGCCTTCCGGAGAGTAATGTGAGGATAAATTTATCAACCTTCGTGTTCTGCTGTGAACAATGGGAGTTTACTGAGGCAAAGCAAAGTCCAGCAGGGGAGATGAGGCAACATAGGGAAACAAAGAAATGATGAAGTCCATATTGGCTAGTTAAAGATCTATCCTACATGAACTGTGTATGATGTATTGCAGGATTTTTACTTCAGTCCTCTGAGGGTGCAGTGCTGTGACTTTGTCAAGCAATCCTTCCTTACAGTACAGTGACAGACCGGTGGCTGAGGGTGGGGATCACGAGGTTACTTGTACTCTTTTAGTAAGCAGTCATCAGACAGCACATTTGCTTATGTCATGTCTTTATGTAGCTCCAGCCCTTTCACTTTTGCAGCTAGTCTGAGTAAAGCATGGTAAATGGTCATTAGCTGGAATTATGGAGAATGGATTATGTTGCAAATAGGAGAAAATGGTGCAAAGCAGTGACATGTCCTCTCGGAGGGAGGATACTACTCCATGTCAGTCTATGCTGTCATTGCACTTCACAGCCCTAGACCAGGTTACAGCTTCTACTCTCACTGTCAAATGACTTCAGCTCAGACATGGGACATCTCCAGCATTTTCCAGAGGAGATGGCTTTCATTCATCCATGTGACAGTGGTGGGTTTGAATCATGTGAACAGGTACCTTGACCTGAGCGCAGAAAATTTAGAAAGTATGTTCAGTTTAGAAAAACTGCTGAAGTGTTGGAATCAGCTGCTTATTTATCTCCTAGTCTACTAACTTCAGTCACTAGCAGTATCCACCTTCTGGTCACTAAGTGCACATCTCAGACACATAACAGTCCAGGTAGTACCTCCCTTGAGTGGTTTCAGTTTGAGACTTTGAAGATCCACAGAGATCTAGCTGTCCTTTTTTCTTTCATGATTGTACATGCAAGTAGGAAATATAAGTATGCTGATTTGCAAAGCTACTGCTTTACATGTATCCAAAAGAGTGGATTTCAAGTACTTTTTCATTTTGCTCCTTCAATAAGAGGTGAGCATCCTTCTGTGTTGTTTCTTGAGAAGAACCTTGAAGAAACTTGGGATACTAAGTTACAGATGACAGTTGGTTCCTTTGCAGGTAAGGATGAGAGCAATTTCTTGCCTCTAATATAGCAAAATACTGTCAGATGGCACTAGTTTAACTTTCATTTTGATGCCCACAGCCTTTATTAAAGCTAAATGGGTCTGCAGGTTTTCAGTGCAAGAAAACCTCCTCTATTAATAGAGGTTACTGACATGTGTGGATGGAAAACATTTATGAGGAACTAGGCTTCATTATTTTTATTATTTTCCAGGTAGTGAAAAGCTACCTTCCCCACTGCTGCTTAGTACTGGATTAAAAAAATAAAATAAAATAAAAACCCATGGTAACATGTCTAGATTTAGAATTATATTCTCCTGCTTCCTGGGTTCCAGGAAATGTGGATAGCTAGTCTGGACATGAGCACTATTACAGCTTTTGGAAACCTTTGATTTTTGAGTCTCAAGATCATATAAGATGATACTGTATCTTGGATAGCAGGGTCCAGAGGTTAAAATTGAAGGCAAGTGAAAAAAGTAATAAGGATACTGGGGCCCAGATATAAGTATTTAACTTGTTTTCTGTAATCTATGCCACTTTGAATAAGGTACCTGTATGTTCTTAAAATTTGGGATCTGCTTAGGGGAAGCATGTTTATTCTTTGCTATTATTTTTTCTGTCCCAGTGACATTTTCAAATCTCAGGGATTAAAAACTCTAATCCTACCTTCTTAACCTGACCAGACCCTGATCATCAAATGCTTTCCTAGCATTTCATAAGCTGAAGATGCATTCCAAGAAAGTCAAGTAACTTGTGAGAAGTAGATGTTGACTTCGTCTTTATTCTGGCTTCTCTAGGGTAATATTCGGGGGGTATAAAACACGTTTCCCATCAGGAGAAAATGTGTAAGGGAAGAAGCCTAAGTAAATATACAATAAAGGGATGTATAAAAGTGTCTGTGGGAGATAATTCATGGCTCTGTTAATATCGCAAGAAGATCTTGTTAGGGATTTCTATAGGCCCTTTCTGTAGTTCAGAGGGTGATATTTGTGCTAAACAATACCTTTAAACCCTGTGCAGAAAACAGCCAGCATATTCTCAGCCTATTCAGCATCTCTGTTAAATAAGGGAACATAAAGAGGTATGCTGTGGCTATTAGGAGTTTGGCACACACATGGTATTGCTGTCACTGGGAAAGGGTATTAATAAAATGTGCTGTGGAGCAAACATGGCATTGCTGTTAACAGAGAAGCAACCGTAGTAAAATGCCTTTGGAACTCTCATGAATTGTGCAAGATACGAAAATGCAGCAATACCTTTAGTCAGAATAGCTCAGAGTGGGGAATGAACAGAACATTCCTTTTCCTGCAGCACGAGTCAAGTTGTATGGGTAAGTACAGCTGATATTTACGCACATGTAACAGAACTTGGCAACAGGAAGTGGAGGGAAGTCACATGCTTAGCAGAAAATTCAAGGGCACGCTCAGGAGACAGAATGTAATTACTCAATTTGGATTTTAGCCATGACACAGAGTTGACCCTCAAAGCAAGTATGATTTTATTTATCTCTTCCCCATCCTGAGAATTCCTAAGATTAGAGGTAGGCACTGAGGATCTTGTATTTAATTTTCTTGACAAGCTTTTTCTATGACCTGCATTCTTGTAATATCTGAGCCTTAAAACATGACTGAATGTAGTTTCTCACCTCTGTGAGACTAGGAAGTACTTTTCCAGATACCTTTTCATGCCTGGAAGTGGTCCCTGAGAAAAAGTACACAATGAGGACATTTGGTTTGTTTCTTGCACTCGGGAATACGGTTTTATTTGCTGTCCTTTTCCACAAGGAAAAGGCATAAATATTCAGGTTAGGAAGTAACTTAATGAGCCTCAAAAGGCTTGATGGGAACCAGAGCACTTCCCTCACTGCCATCCTTGTTCTTCGTGAGCAGAAAGACCATGCAGAATGAGGGGCCAATCACTGTATATTTAATGAACAAAATATCAAGTTTGTTTTGTATAGAGTATTGTATGTTACACAGCTGGCCTATCCCTTCTTCCTCAGGGCTGACACTATGATTCTCTGCTCAGGTAGGCTTTCCTGTTACGTGAACCTTACATGTGGGCTGCTTTCTTTCACTTCCAAAGGATTGTTTTTTGATGAAAGAAATGCATTTCCCCTCCCATTTTGCAGGCTGTTTTCTTCAGAGCAGCTGCACAGCTCTGCAGCCTGCTGCTGGCCCAAGCACCTGTGATCATAGAAATAACTAGCTAGGTGAGGACTTGGAATAAAAAGAGAAGGTGGATAAGCTAGGGACACTGACTATGCTTTCTGTTTTTTCCCCTCAAATAATATACGTATAATTTTTCAAGCTGGAATAGCACTTTTGTTGCTCTTGCCTTTACCTTACAGATAAGTGAACAATGGCTAAGAGCATAAGTAAGGCCATGCTTCATGGTGAACAAAGTTGTTTGAAATGCTCTGCAGCAGATGTCCATACCCAGAATGGTTTAGACCACGGGAGTATATGACTTCTGTGAAGTGAGATGCAGGTTGGATTTGCATCCTGTGATGTAGTGAGAGCACAGACCTGCTAGGACCTGAGCTGCTTTTTTGCAGTGGGAAGTCCTTAGGCCAGCGAGTGGGAGTAGGCTGGAATTATTAGAGACAAGCTAGACTCGCAGCTCGGGTTTGCCTGCTGGGAGTAACGCAGTGACGCGCTCCGGAGTTCCTGGCAGGACGTGCGTGGTACCGCACCGCACCGCGTGTGCCGGCGGGAGGCCGCGCCGGGAGCTGCTCTGCGCAGCCGCGTTCAGCACCATGGAGAGGGCCCGGCCCGTGCTCCGTGCCGGGGGTGAGCACCTACCTACCTGTGTGCACGGAGATGGGGAAACAGCGAAGTCGAAGCTCTTTACGAGAGCGCTCGGCAAAATGACAAGTTTAAAACTGTAGTTGGCAGCGATTTTCATGCGAGGTTCTCTAGGCAGTTCATGAATATTAATGAAGCCAGCTGCAAAACCAAATCATCTCCATATAATTGGGGGAAGCAACGTTATCCTTTTCTAGTCTGGGAAATTGAGGCAGATAAAATGTGTTTTGCCTCAGCCTGCTCAGTCAGCCAGTATGAGACCTGCGAAGTAAAGATTACAACCCTTATGCTTTCACTAACAGAAAGCCATACAGCTCCCTCAACTCTGCTGGTTTTGGTTTTAAGAGATGTATTCCGTTCTCTAAGCTGCCATTCACTTAACTGATTTAGATTAACACGGTTATGGCAAAAAAATTTCAAACTAGCCCCATTATAGCAGTTTTCACCTCCTGCCCTTCTGTATCCTGAGGTCTGCTAGTGTTTTCAAAAGAATAAAAAGCAGTCACTTAGCCTTACTTAAAAAACACATCAGTACGTGCGCGGTGCTGGGTTTGTTGTTTCTATTATTGACATTTTTAATTTGCAGCAATGACTTGCCCCTTTTAGTGCTTAGGAATACGTAAGTGCTTCTGCTATTTTGCACACGATTGTCAGGCATGTCCCATGCTGTTTTGTTGTTTCTCCGGGCAGGTGGAGATGGAACAGTTAGGCGCTGACGGCTTCTGTCTGGTGAGCTGATTTTTGATTGACTGATTAGCTCCTTTGTATGGCAGGCACTTCTCTTGGCTCCTTCATTAAAGATGCATCATAATCCTTTACAATGAGGTTTTTTGTTTCTTTTTTCCATTTTTCTGAAAATATTTTTTTCTCTGAGGCGGAAAGAGAGGGATAAAGAAGGAGTAATTGTGAATATTTTACAATAGGCAAACTTTTTTATTTTTATTTTTAATATTGTAAGTCTTTAGTCATGGAGGATAGCCAGGTTTCTGCTACAGAAACTGTCAGGGAACCCACAACGTGGAAATCTCATATGTGTACATTTAAGTTACTTCAAAAAGAAAGTCTAAAACATTGAAAAAATCCAGTAATTCATATCTCAAGGTATTTTTCTCAGATAACATTCCATCAATTTTTGCCTGAATCAGTTTTCTTCTGAACTAACAGGTTAACCTTTGGAAAATATATGGGGAGGGGTTGGAAAGTGCTCTTCCATTTAACAGTTGGATAAGATAGAGCACAGAGAAGGAAACTGGCTTACAGATATGGCTGCAGGTGCCTGGATCATCAAGTCTGAGTGTTCCATTCTTTAAACAGGATACCAAATCACACTTTTCTTCCCGAGGTGGGAGAAAAGACCCAGGAGACAATCATAATTTTCTGTTTTGCAGTGGAAAAGGCTATGAAAGCTCCATATCTCATGGGCTCTCTACCTGGTGTAGTGATTCTGGTGTATGCAAGTCTGAACTTAAACTGATGTACCAATATATCTTCACTATTTTGCTATAAGAACTTTTCTCATGTCATCTTGCATCACTTGGAAAGGAGTTTAAGCTGGGAAAGCGTAATAGCAACTCCTGTTCTGAAGCAAGCATCTGCATAGGGAATTATAATTCTTGTTTAACAAGATTTCTGAAACTGAACTGATAGGCTCAGTGAAACTTCTGTTCAGACAAGAACTAGAATGACTTGTTTTTTGTTATGAAGCCGATTATTCGATGAACAGGTTCAGAAATGACATGACCACTTCTGCAGTGATGATCAGTAGTGCCATGAATAGATTTAGCCATAGTCCTATGATTGTCCCTGGCACAAAGAGACAAGATAATCCAAGTCATCTGTCACCTGTGGTTTGCAGGAGAGTGGCAGAAAACGAAAGTGTGGTTTCATGCAGTCTTCTGTTAAGAATTTGTCTATGCATAGATTAGATTGTAGTCAGTGCTTCCTATGATCTCTCTGATGCCTTGCACAGAGTTAAGTGCAGTACTTTCAAGACACTGCAGTTCTACTGTGACTGACCTGTGCCATGTTCAGGTTGCAGTAGTCTCCTTGATTTTAACCCCAGTGCCTCTTGCTGTGGCAGTGACAGGCTAGGCAGAACTTTGTTTATTAGAACCTGTTGAATCTTTTCCTTTATTAGGATACAACTAGGAGACATAGCAGCTGCAGACCTAGTGTGGTCTTTTGACTGTTTCTTCCATTTACCTGAAGGAACAGCTCCCATAGAAGGGTTTGGACACTCATTGACAACATGCCAATGTGGAGAGGCTTGCCTCTGCCTCATTATTTAGCCAGGTATTAATTGTTACATTGTATTTCACATACCTGATCTTAATGCGTAATGGTAGGGAGGTTGAGTGTTTCCAGCATGAAATCCAGGGATCCAAACAGCATGGAGCTATGTTGGGATTTATATGTGGTCTGAGATGTGCAAGTCTGAAGTTCTATATTAAAATCATAAAAAAAAAAAAAAGTCTGTATAGTGAGAGTCTACTCTCCACTCAGAGTTAGACATTAAGCATAGATCCATTCTGGAGTATAGCATGGTGTTTGGTTAAGTAGAAGTGTGGAGAGCTGAGAGAAAGCAATAATTCAACAGAGCTTGACATTGGTTCATTTTTAATTACAAGCCATGTTCATTGGCTTCTAAGAATGTTTTATTAAGTCATCTTCAGTTAGGGGAATATTGATTCCAATGAAATATTATGGAGCTGTATCTGTGGTGGTATGAGAGGTGCACTGTAGGAGGGCTGTGAAGGCTACTCTATTTTTGGGATACAAAATTGCAGTGCAAGTAGGAACGGATGGCACCTTGCTGTGAAATAATCTAATTTATACCCATTTCTTTACAGTATTGCCCTTTGAATGACCAGTGACATGGCAGCGTTGTCTAAAGGCAGCTGCCTAAGCTCTGCTCGTCCATGTTAAATGCAGAGTTTCAGCTTTGTTAGGAATCATTTGCATGCAGCAGATCTTGTTCTCTCTGAGGTGCATTGGTGTTGTGCCAGTCAGCTTGGGGAGGAAAGGCAAACCTGCTAACTGGAGATTTTGCCTGTTTACTGTGTATTTTTATCTCCTCTTCAATCTTTTCTTATTTTTTTAATTCAATTATTTGATATCAGTTCATTTATTTTTATGGGGTTTTTTCGTTCCAGAAACAGATAGCACTAGAGATGCTAGCATCATGGGGGCATCTGTTCTCTACTTTTAATTAATCCTTTCTCCCCACTCACTTCTATCCTATATACAGAGCTGCATGACTTTTTTATTTTTTTAGTACCTGTGTCATCCATTACAATGTTCTATCTGGGTGCTAAGCCAAAGATAGACCATCTATGAGGTCTTAAGCACTATTAAGTAATCAATAAAAGCCTTTACATGCAGTTGGTTCCAAAGGCTCAAAGTCTCAGTTGAGTGAGGTGTCCTCAGAGAACATAGTTGTTTTTCCCCTGTCAAATGCCAAATACCCATTGTGCAGATTAATTATGAATATGTTACTTTTGTTACTATGTCACACCTCCAGTCCTTTCTTCTATCATTGGTTTCTGTGAAGTATAATGAATGTTCTGTTTCTCCCCCCTGCCTTTTTAAAATTTTTATTATTATTCAGTCCTTTGTAAGAAGACCTTTCATGTTCAGTGCCTTCACACTGGGTCTTATTCCAGAAATTTCAAAGGGATCTAGTGGAGTACCTTCAGGATTGACCAAGTCATTCACTTATTTAGGACATGACGGATTGTGTTTATCTTGGATGCCTTTATATATACTGCTACTTTAAGTTGGGGGCTGATGTGGGTGATGGAATGAAGGAAGGAATCCCATTAAACTTGTCACTAGCCACATCTGTCTTCTGACAGGAGCCTCACGGTGTTTTCAAGGAAAGGAAGAATGAAAATCAGGAAGGGAAGCATGGAAATTGAACCACTAAACCATAGCAGAGTATCGTGAGTTTAATTTGATCTGGAAAATATATAGATGTAATGTCCATCAGTTCATGCCAGTATTGAAATCTGAGGTTCTGTCAGCATCAGAAAAGGAGGTAATGAACGTTGTGAATTGTATGAGAGAGGTTAAGTGAGGCAACAATAGCACCAACAAATAGATCATGGGAAATAGTCTTCTGATTGTGAGAGGGATGGATAAGCCATCGCCTTAGTTGATCTTTCTCACCTGTAACTCTCATGTGGATATGACACTTTGAAGTGCTGAAAAGCCTCAATATCCATTGGAGTCTGTGATAACTAAAGGTATGGATCACTCTTCAGCCAGTGATATTACTTCTGTAGGTCTGAAACATTCCTCTATGTTCTCTGCTTTAGACACAGCGCACTTCCCTGTGTGTTCCATCACTCCACGTGTCTTGCTTGCCTCACTTTCTGCTTCACAGATGCTACATTAAATCTGTCTGTGGATGCTTAGAAGATGCTATGGAAATGTATTGCTTGCCTTCAGCAATAGCAACGGTCGGCCAGTTGCATTGCTCCCCTAGCCCATCAGCTCTAGTGTTGTGGTGCTTGTGTTTGCTGGACTGTTCCTTCTGAGTGTAGGGAGGTGAACACATGTTCTGTATTAATCTTCATTTCAATGAAGTTGTTTTAGTTCATGCTTTATTGCGGAGCTTTGTAATAATGCATCTGTAATGGCAGCCCTTGGGGCAGCAGTCGCATGTGGCAGACTGAGTGCCTGAACTGCTCCTGAGAATGACTCCAATCATACAGAATGAGGCACTCCCTGGTGCACCATCTGAATTTATAATACCAATTTATATAGTGCCCTAAAGCAAGCTTTGTATTTGGTCTGGGACATAGGGGCCAGGCTAAAAAAGGGGAACTGCTCTCCATTTTGTGCTGTCCCTTTTTCAAATGCAGGCATTTGTCTAGCTTTAGGACCTGCCTGTCTTACTGTCTTAAAGCCTTGGCCGAGCCCAGCAAATGCAAGAATATAAACTGGCTGAGTTGGTATGCAGAATCTGTAACTGGACAAGACAGACCTGCTGCCAGGCCCATGGCCTCACTCAGAGCCATTAGGCTCAGAGAGGAGATGTGTAAGGCGAAACAGTCCTGCAAGCAGTACCTGGTCTGGCACTGTTGACTCACTGCCTTCATGCTGCTGTGGCTGGGATTCAGTGCTAGCCTAACCTTCTCTGAGGTTGGGATCTAGGCCACTTAGCATTCAGCTTCAAAACTTGTTTAGCATTGGATTTTCAAAGATAGATACCCAGTAATTTGCAATGTTTTAGAGCATCAGAGAGAGAATTCTTCTCCTCAACCCACTTTTAATGTAGTCCTGATTGGGGTTCTTAATCTCAACTTAAATCTAGTTATAGATTTATGTAAAATAAAGGAGTTAATTGTCATCTGTGAGAAGCAACTGATGGTGTTGTCCTGCGTTAACGTTTTTATTCCACCTGTGCATCTTGGCTGAGGAGGGTTTCTGTCTTAGGTGTAGCAGACCACAGATAAGTGTTTGAAGTGAGAAGAATGAATGCAAGACTAGATGCAAAACCTGAAAAATGGCTGTTTCCTACTTTGTTTGGAGTACCACTGAATGGTTCAGCAGGAAGTATCCCTATCTTGTACCACTGATAGTCTGCAAGGTCTCTGTACTTTGGTGTTGCTGAAGAGGTCATGGGCAACATGGAAATAATACTTAATCTTGCTTGGGGAGTCACTGGGAGCTCTTCATAGCTTTGAGTACTCACCCATACTCTGTTCCAAATTTTCTTTTTTTACCCAAATATGCTGATGGACAAGTAGGTAGAATATAGTATTTGTTGCCCAGGAAGCATACTGATGTCATCTGATCATTTTTCAGCCTCATCTGAGTGTTCAGAAACAAGAAAGGGGGACAGAGCTAAGTGGAGAAACCAGTGAGCGCTAAGGATTTGCTGGGTCTTGTGGCAGAGAGAGCTGATGACATCACAGAAACCAGAGTGATCCCACTGGTTTAGAAGACTGGACAAATAAGAAAGAATAGAGTTCAAAACAGGCGGAAATAGTTGTTGGAAGATTCATGTTGGAAGGTTCATGGGTTGACTCGACCATGCCTTTATTTTTGACCATTTCACAGGACACTACCTGATGGATAGCACAAAGCAGAGTTGGTTAATTCCACTTTTTTTTTTTTTTCTTGAAGTGAAGGCCTGTAAGGCTGTATGAATGATTGTCTTCCTTATGAGCCAGCACTGGGGCAGGGTCATAGTAGTGGGACTGCTGACAATATGAAAGATGGGAATGGATGCTTTTCTGTCGAGTGGATGTGATGGAAAGTATATATCATAAAATGAAGTATAATACACATATAATACCTGGTAGTGGAGGTCGTACAGACCAACAACCATCAAATTTTAGATACATACTTTAGATGAAAAGTATGTATAGCTTTTTTCTTTCCTTGCAAACTCATGTGCAGGAATAATCAATTGTCATTACATTTACATGTTAAGTACACGTATACAAGATACTCTTCCACAACTCCACTTAAGGATAAATGAAAACTATATATAAGACCTCAAGTGCTTCCCCATTTCCCTCCCCCCCCTCCAATTACATTAGTGTTAAGTAATGATATATTACTTATATATTACTATCTTTACCTACACAACTTGTTTTGATGGTGCTCCTGTGGTATTTACATAATTGTCTATGAGGACTTAAGGGGAGCATTTTTACTTCTATGAGAATACTCATATGAATATGTTCATCCTTACATACTTGAGTACACGCAGTGCAGATTTTTGGCACGTGCTTTCTCATTCTTACACTGCCATACGCTCAAATGTGTATCTGTATATTTTCTGTTCCCTGTACAGTGTGCTGAACAAAGAAGTGCTCAGCAAATAAGTCTACACAGGAAGATTTTCTGTAGCTATTTAATAAGTACAACAGAATATGCTTGGAGGAGGAGGGGAAAAAGCTGAGAATTAAGAATAAACAGATGCATCCTGCAAGGGGCCAGAATAATTTTGGAGGTTGCACCTCCTGCTGGAGGGAAAAGTAATGCTTATGGGAGAAAGGCTTAGAACTACCCCTCCAAAATGATGGTAGAGTGAGTTCTGACCAGATGCTGTCATCATTACTCTTTTCCCATCTGTTTTTGCTTATTATTGTAATGAGTTTTGCTCTCTCAAGTAGGATAAGGTCACAAGTGAGATAAGATCAGAGTTTTTTTTTTGGCACAACCAAGATGATCTGATTGCAGTTTGGACTGCAGCTTCTACATTCACCTTGGGTATTAACTTCTGGCAAAAAGACACTGGAAGTGCTAATGTGGCCAAAAAAAAAAAAAAA
>VXAB01007364.1:102994-139879 GCA_013399175.1 Odontophorus gujanensis | reverse complement strand
CCTTCCTTCTTTCCTCTAGCAGGAGCAAGAGGAATGGTCCAGCAAGCCTTGGATGTGTAGGGTGGGGAGTGAGCATTGCAGACCTGCTTGGCGCCTTCCTCCTTGGGTCTGGAGACCTTCTCCATGGGATGTGGGCTGCTTGCAACCCAGGCAGGGGGCAGCCACAAGAGGAAGGCGGGGTTCTACCAGCCGCTGCTTCTTATCTCCTGCATGTGGCTGTGCCTGCTCACAGGTCTTCACCTTTCTGGATCTTTCCACTTCGTGGAGCAATAGCAAAAACCCAACAACTAGGCCTACCCAGGGCTATTGCCTTGGATAAATGCCTTCTGCTTTAATCCTTTCTGTCTGACCTTGAGGTGTAATGGCAAGCCAGGATCAGGACAGTGGGGTAGGGTGTGCCTGTTACTGCTGTTGTGGTGGGTAATGCCAAAGAGATGCCTGATTCTGCTACCCCCCTCATCTGCCCAGCCTCATCAGGAGTTGCTTTTGGTCTCTCCCTGCCCTGCTCGTTCCTCAGCCACTTCAGAAACCATGTTGTGGTGCCTGTGTGCTGTGGACTGAGCATGGCTCCTGTAGGAAGATGATGCAGTGGCTGGCTGAGCAGCAGCCACCTGGGACTGTCACCTTGCGACTGTGTTGGGTGAGGGTGGGCCTGGTCTTATGGGTTCCTCCATTTCCCACTGACTAAGGTATTTACTGATTATTTGTGAGCAGAGATGGAGAAGATTGGAAAAATAAACATTACAGTAGGAAAACTTCAGTGACTACAAACTGAGTTTTGTAGACTGTGGTTCTCTGTCGGTGCGTGAGCTTGCACAGCTGGTGGTGCAGTGTGAACTTCACTTAGTGGTGGAAGTGACTCCTGATCCTGAGTGATTTGTACCCTAGATGTGAGAGAAGAACTCAGTTGTAGCAGAGCACTGAGATGGTAAGCAGTGGTGCCAGGCATAATTTATGGTGGTGATAATGGTGAGTTTTAATACCTAAGTGCCTCAGCGAAAAGGAAATGGGTAGGCTACTTCCTCAGTTTTCTCCCCTTCTGAGCCAGTTATCAAGCCATCAGACAACTCTTTCTCTCTTTGTGTTAGGATTGGATTCAAAGCGTCACCCTAAAGGATACGTTCAAAATACACAGGGTCTGGTTTTGTCTAGCACACTCCTGGGAAGGAAAACTCAGATCCTTTCTTGGTGTAGCAGTAGTGGTATTTCAGTGAATCTACTGTGTTTCTTCTTTTTGTCTTCTGCATCTCTATCCAGCACTCCAGAGTTTGTCTTGAGAGAAGCACCATGTGTTTTACTCCTTTAAGTTTCCCTTTGCTTTCTTTTCTCTTAGACTCTGGGCGTGCAGGGGATGTACTGTATCAAGGATTAGGACACACAGCAGTATGACCAAGAGCAAAATGACTGAGCCACAAACTTGGTGATGATGAGGAATCAGGATAAGTTATGATCTCTGAGAGCAATTCAGGAGACATGCCCCTTCCCCCAGCAGCATGATAGGGAGATAGGTTTTATTTTGTGACAGTTGCCGATGTAGCAGGAGCCAGAAGCCAAATTTTGGTTAGACTTCGGAAATTTTTATTAGCTGTCTTTCTCCTCTGTCCTTCTCTTCTAGTTAATAGCAGAATCTGTCAATCTAGCAAAGTAAGCTCTTATGCAGAGGAGACTATTTAGCATTTTGGAAACCGAGATGCTGGTGGGATTGTTGGCTTCTTGGAACTAGCATAATCTTGAGACAGGTATTTTGCTTTTTCTTTCCTCTGGTTTCTCCTCACATAGACTAAGACGATTCAAATGTATAAAGGACTCAGAGCATCAAAGGTGGTGTTTTGAGCTCTTACCATCAATCCAAGCAGCCAGAACAAGACAGGACTGTAGAAAGGTGGCATGGGAAAAGTTTTCTCATTCTCCTTGTTGTGGGCAGAGGAATGACACCTTTAGTGCTCTATGTTTGTTCCAGTTTTGTATTATTTTGACAAGGAAAAGTCCTAGCTTTGGGCTTGGCTAACCTGAGTATTTTACTGAAGCTTGTTAGAAATGTAACGTCCTCTTAGCATTATGCTTGAGAAATTGGGCGGTTGAGGTCCCAGTGGGGAAATGCTTGTGGTATCAGAAGATCCTGTGTTCTTTCTTAAGGAAAGGTGGGGATGCAGTGCTTCTTGTTGCCATTTGCAGAAAAAGGTTCTGTATAAAGCACTGTGGACAGCATCTGGAAAACGTACACCATGCAGCCAGTTTGGCAGGGCCCTCTGTCTGGGTTAAAGCATGCAGCCTCTTGGGACCCAGGCTGCTGCAGGCATTGCACCGAGGCATTGCAGAGGGTGCTGGAGATGTGCCTGCAGCTATCAGGAACTCAGGTCCATCTGAAATGTTGCCCCTTGCTGCAGAGGGAGTTAGCCCTTCATCTGTCTTACTTCCCCAGTTCTCTGAGTTTTCCCCTTATCTCTCACATCCCTGTGCCCAAATTCTCCCCCAGGCATGTTCCCCTGACTGTTTCTTGTCTTCTGGCAGTAGGATTGAGCTGGGGTGATGGGAAGGGGATGTCAGGGTTGAGGGGGCATCTGTCAGCATACCTGTCATCTCTCAGCAGTGTGCTTAGCTCCTGTCCTCTCCAGATTCCTTTCCTTTGCCCTTGATGGTGAGGGACGGCTTATTTTGAACACAATCTGCCTGTGTCATTCCTGGCCCTGCCGCTTGTCATCCATCACATCACAGGAACTAATTAACACTAGAAGCTTTGGATCCTGGGAATGGCAGTGCTGGGATAGTAGACTCTTTCAAAGATCCCCATGTCTCTTTTATAACTAGGGCAGTGCAGCCCAGGAGTTCATTGATACACTTGTATCTTGCCTGCTGTCAAGCTGGGTGCTGGGTGCTCAGCAGGGAGGGTACCCAGAGGCTACCAGGCAATGCCCTTGACAATGCTGCAGCATCCCCTACAGTACCTTCCAGCAGCCGGAGGAGAGCCAAAGAATGGGCTAGAATAATAATTGATGAAATTGGGAGGAGGCAATGGGGGGAGGCATGATGTAAGTCTTTTGAAGCTGCCAGTAGCCTCTCTGCTGCTTTTGGGTACATGTAACTGTGTGTAGTCCTAGAATCTGTTGGTGAGTTTGACCCTGGGAGCTCATGGCAAAGTTTACTGCCCTGTTTCAGCTGCACAGCTCCTCCTATTTCTGTGCTGAGTGAGGGGAAGGCATCAGAGGAATTGTGTGCTGCTCCTCCAGGGATGGCAGGGTTAGAGATGAAGCATTGGGCTTAGTGTAGGGCTACCCAGAGAGCACTTACCGCTCTCTCTCTCTACTTTCTGCACTGTGAGCCTGTCTTTTCTGCTGTTGTGTGCCACCTTTAAGGAGGGGAAGAGTCCCATGGGGATGCAAAGGAAGGTAACCAAGGAAAAGGATGATGTTTGCTGGCAGCTGAGGGAGGAGGAGCTCTCCAGCAGTGTAACTGTTTGATGGGACTGGCTGCATCTGCAGAGCAGGGAGGTACTGGCTTCATTTCAGTCTGCTGTTACAGCCCATTTTTTTTCCAATAATGTGTTAATTAAACATTGATTTCAGGAGAAGAAAGGAATCTGCTTGAACTGCAGAAACTTAATGGAGCAAGAAGGAGTGGGATCTGGTAAGAGATGTGTGGAAGGACCTTCTGTCAGCTGTCTTCGTGACCGGTCATGGAGGGAAACAGCAGAGGGGCTGCAGAAAAACACACCCACTCACCTAAAGTTTTGAGTCCTTTGCTTGTCCTAAGGGGGAATTCTGTTCTTTCTTCTAGCACATATTTCATTGGATGTATGTTAATGAATTTCCAGGTATCCTGTTGTGTTTTCTTAACAAAATAACTTCATTTCTTCTAAAACACAAAATGGAAGTGAGATTTTTTTTTTTTTTCAAGGAATGTTAGTACTCAAGAAACTTCATGATCAGTTTGACAATCTTGTTTTTCTACTCTTGTAGTTACTGTTGTATTTCTGGGTGAATTAAGCTGTGGTGCAAGTTAAAGGACCGGCTATACTGGTGTGCTTGCTCTCATTATCTCCAGATATGTAGTAGTTTGACTGGCCTTCATTTGGTGCGCATAGATAAATCAGTTGCTGAACACAGGTATAAAATTCCAATGTGCATGTTTATTTTCTCTTCTGGTCTTCAGAGCAATGGAAGGTGAGACAAGATTATGATATATCCTTCCTTTACGTGTTTGAACCCTCTTCTGTTTAGGCTGGAAGAGCTAGTGGAAGGATGTGCTGCACTCCTTTCCTTTTTCCTTGTATTAGGGAGTTGTAAGGAAGAGACGAGTCCTTGTTTAGTCTGAGATCTTATGTGGAATAAACCTTTCAGCTGATGCGAGCAATACATTTAGTATGGCATTAAACAGTTTGATTTGAATTATTTTGACCACTGGGCTTTCTGTCTTCATCGGTTCTGGGAAATAACAGAAAGGAAAGAATAACCTGTCTGACCTTTCTGAGCATAGCAGAAGTCTGAATTAAAGTGTTCTTGCAAAGATCTTTATCAGTTTATGAATAATCAAAATGGCAGAATTGTCCGAAGAAGGAACTCTTCTTGTCTGCTGAGTTTGTGCCTGTTTGCTCTTGTCCTGTCACTGGGTACCACTGAAAAAAGCTTTACACAGGACACTGAAAAGGCGAATGTAGGAATTCTGTGATGGGATCTGCCTTCTTACAGAACTCTATATGCCTGTGCTGACGCTCCAGAATCAAAATTTACTGGTTTGTCTGGCTAGCTCATGCAGTGCTTTGAAAGAGGGCTTGGTACGACAGAATTTCAGGTAAATGCATTTAGAATACCAGCTACATCTCTGGGAGCCAAAGGGCTCCCAGAAATAAATTGATCCCCCATCTATTTTCATACAAGTCATTAGTCAAATACATATTTGACAGTGTATCTAACTAACAACAGTGGACCAAAAGGAATAGGGTGGTTTTTTTTTGGTTTTTTTTTGTTTTGTTTTGTTTTTTGTTTTGTTTTGTTTTTAGATAACTCCTTTGTCTTTCCTGTTGGTTGATATGACCTAGTTAACGCATTGCTAGCAGCTCTGTTTGGTTCCCACTTGGGTCAGAGTGATGTTGTGCTTGGGATATTGCAGTCCTTTTCTGACAGCGGATTATAATTGTATTGAATAAATGCATTTTATAAGGCTTCAGTGAGCTGCTGGAGCTGCTGTTTGCTTACTAAGACTATGGTGTATCACATAGAAATGCAGAGTGAAAAGGGAGTGACAAATTGATAGGCTTTTTATAAGACAATAACTCTCATAATAACTCTTTTAAGAAGTTTGTGTGAACACAGTTCTTTCTTCTCTCTATTTGCTCATGTGTAACATGAAGAGGGAAGTTATCTTGGCCCAACATCAGTCATACACCTGATAAACTGGAAGACAGTCTTAATTCAGTGAGAAGAAATTCATTAAAGACAAATGAGAAGTGTTGTGCTTGGGAAGGTGAAATCAAATGCCTACATGCAAAATGGGGAATAACAAGCCAGGCAACAGTACTGCAGAAAAGGATCTGGGAGGCACTACAGTGAGTCAGAGACAGAATGTGAGTCAACAGTGTGGTGACACTGCAAAAAAGCAAATCTCATTTCAGGGTATATTTAACAGAAATGTCACGTGTAGCACACAGGCGGTAGTTTTTCTACTCTAGCAGCCACAGCTGAGGCAACGTCCAAACACTGTGTCCAGCATGAGCAGCAAACCCAGAAATAGAGGAAGTAGAAGGTGGCCAGAGCAGCAAGTGTCATCTGTGACAGGAGGATCCCAGAACTCGGTTGGTTTAGTCTACAAATGAGAAAACTGACGAAGGACACGAAAAGTCTTCCAATATTTGGAAACTTATTTTAAGAAGACAGTTTTCTCTGAGTCAAATGGGGATGGGACAAGAGTAATCAGCTTAATTTGTCACAAGGAAGATGTGGAGATGGATACTAAGAAACAGCTTTGTGACTGGTTAATAAAGCATGACAATAACTTCCTGAGAGAGGTTGTGGTGCCTCCATCGCAGGAAGCTTTAAGAGTAGGTGAGGCACAGACTGCCAGATTTTATCTAGTTTGTTTTGTTATAAGTTTGACCTATTCAGGAGGGGAATGGACTGCCTGAACCCCAGAGTCAGGTTTTAGCACCTTCTGGGCTCCATGAAAGGCAGAGATCTGCCCTTGCTGGTTATTACGGTGGGAGTGTCAGGAGGAAGGATCTATGTGAAAGCCTCCCTCTGCAATGCCCCTGCAGCAGCTGGTCTGTCCCTGCCATAATCAGTTTTATAGTGTCCCAAAAAGCAAGCTTGTAGCTTTTGGAAGAGTCACTTATGCATCCAGCACTTAAGTCCTTCTGTTTCTGTGGATAAAGAACAGAGGGCTCACCCAGCTTTCTATGTTTCTCCTAACTAGAAATTGGAGAGATTAGAGGTTCTTCTCCCAGTTATTAATTACTTTGCACTGGGAAGACTTTGAGAAATGATCTGGAGATGAAAAAGATGACTTCCACCTCTCCTTTTGCTTGTTATAATCCTCTGCAGGTTTTTAGTGTTGTTCTTTCTGAAAAATGATTTTTCTGTGCTCTTTCATGAAATGCATTGAACAAAGGCAAAGGATTTTCACTTGTGGAATTAAACGTTCTTCCAGTTACCCAAAGCAGAGTAGTGTGGGTTAGGCATTGCTGGGAGGTGTGTTAGACTCCACTGGCTAGAGAAAAGGGAGCCTGAGGCCTGACCCAGTAAAGACATGGACTTTCAGTACTTGTGAAAGGGGCTGATGGTAATTCTGGAGAGGCTACTGTACTGACTCTGTCAGGGCTTAGCAAAGCCTCCTAAGTAGCTACTGGAATGCAATTCAAGACATTGTGTGGTGTCTTTCTTACATTTTTTTTCTACATCTTAGATTTACATGAACAGACACTAATCAGGCCCAAGGGTGAATTTCTGAGCAAATCCAGTGCAAAGATCCAGTTCCTCTCCAAATCTCGAAGAACAGAACATGCAGGAATATATACTTGTTGAACAAGGGCAACATTGGGATTGACCACTGTGTGTGTGAAGTTCATGATATAACCACTTTCTGCCTTTATTTAAAGTTGTAACTGTGGGTTCTTGCCATTTTTCAAAGTGGAGGATGAAGAAATTATCCTCTACTTGGCAGTAGAAGTGAGTCAGGGTTGACACATAACAGTAGGAGGCAACAGTTTGTGTGTAGGAAGGTTGTTCTGTCCAGGGAAAATCTATCTAAGGGTTATATACAGGGCATTAGTCCTGCTACACTACAAGGCTGGTATTTTCCTCTGGAGCTGAGTTCACACGCGCTCACCATTTGAAGCACATGGAGAGCTCAGCACATGCAGGCCTGAAGGGATGACTGAAAAAATGGTCAGAGATAGGCTGGGATGTAATGGTTTATGACACCCCATATTGCAGAAAGTAATAATTGTTTGTGAACTTGCTGTGAAGTTAGGAGGGAAATATTCTAATCCAAGGAGTTAGTGAGACATAGCCTAATTACTGTTGTTATTATTATCCTGCCTATTGTGATAGCACCTACACAGTCCAGGATCAAACACAGGGCAAAAAATGTTCCCTGCCCCAAAGAGCCAGCAGGCTAATAATGAGACAAGAGACAACAGATGGACACAGATAGCTGGGGGAGTACTGAAAAACAAAGATTGGTCAGCAGGATGGGTGGTATGATAGCACGTTGACAGCTTTGCTGTTGTCAAGTTTTCTGTAGGCATGTGGCAAAGGATTACAATAATAATTCAAGCTGTGGCCCTTGCTTCGGAGTTTGTGTCTGTGCATCTTCCATCTGTTTCATTTAAACAGCTTACTTCTTACTTGATGAAGATTTTCTGTCCCAAAACTTCTCATCATCCTTCTGATGTAGGTGGGGAGTGGTCCATCAGTGAAGTGACCAGTGAAGGTTTGGTTGAAAAGGAGGTGGTTGTATTGTTGTTGTTGTTATAAAAGAGAACGAGACAGTAAGTATGATGTAGATGCTGAGAAAAAACTCTCAGGTTTTCAGGAGGATGAGCATGCAAACTAAGTGGTACAGAGCAGGAGGGTTTTTGGCTAAAGTGCTGCCAAGTTAATGCAAAAAACATCTAATGCCATTCATTGGAAACAACATTTACGTAAAACTATAAAATCATAGAATGACCTGGGTTGAAAAGGACCTCAAAGATCATCCAGTTTCAACCCCCCTGCCATGGGTAGGGTCACCAGCCACTAGACCATGCTGCCCAGAACCACATCCAGCCTTGGCTTGAATGCCTCCAGGGATAGGGCATCCTCAGCCTCTCTGGGCAACCTGTTCCAGTGCATCACTACTCTCTGAGTGAAAAACTTCCTCCTTTTAACCTAAATCTCCCCTGTCTTAGTCTAAAACCATCCCCCTTTGACCTATCATTATCAACTACATGTAAACCTGTAGCAGCATCTTTGCTGCTGTAAATCAGTGAGTGCAAGGCTGCCCAAAAACATGGAGGGCTCTGAACTGTTAGTACAGAGAGTGGCAGTTCCAGCTGTGAGGCTATGCTGCACTGCCTGGGGAACCTGGGCTTGCTTGGTTGTAGGAACTGTACCCTTTCCAGTGTCTGCATTTGCACATCTTGTTTTGAGTAGTTCCTCAAGAGGGCCGTGATGCGGGATAGACAGTGGGTAACTTTGAGGTGAGTTTATATTCTTTTTGATTTTATATTAAGTTGAGCAACTATATGTAGTGCTGTGATGTTTTTTGTTCTTCACTGTGTAATGTGTTATCATTACATTACACCAACATGAGGCACGTTACAAATGTCTACTGTATTAACTGTGTTGCAATCCCCCATTCCCTTTCACTTTCACTTGCCATGTAGCTGCAAGTTTTATGTCACGATGTATAGTTACAATGGTCTAACACTTAAAATTTTTACTGTCCACTTGAGTCTTATTTAACTTTCTGTGGGTGAATTTGTTGCCAGGAACCCTCCAAAACAGTCAAATTGCAAAATTATGGGATTATTAGTCCTAGAACACATTTATGGGGCAAGCTTTTATGTAAAAGAGAGTTGGACTATTTTGGGGTTTGTTCCTGGCTCTCCTGTAGACTTCTATGTACCTTTGGAAACAAGAAATTAAAATTTCTGTGCTTTTTGATTCTTGAAACATGTCTCCATGTTTCAGTTTGTCTTTTGTGCTCCTTTAGGGAACAGTGACGTTTCATGGCTATGTTTTGAGTTTTCAGATTCAGGGCTGAAAACTATGGAGAATGGGGTCCAAATATTAATCTTCTTTTGAGCTGAATGAACATATCTCTCTCAGCCTTTTTACCTATCATGCTCCAGCCCTTACCCCTCACGATAATTCTTGCAGTGGTACAAAAAAAAAAAAAAAAGTTATATACTGAACTGTGTTGACAAGTCAGGGTGTGAGACTATTTCACCACATGTAGCACAGTATAGTACAAAGAAGACACTGAGAAAATGGAGAAGTCCAGCAAAGAACCCCGGAGGAACATCACTACTAATGGGTTACCATTGGTTTGCTGTACGACTGACCACTAGCCTTTGAGTTCAGCGGTCTGGTCATTTTTCCACGTGCTTTGCAGTATGCTCATCTGATTCGAGCCATCTCTAAATAGTTTACTGGTATGCTGTTGGAAGCTGTTTCTTCACCAAACCAGACATCTCATCATATAAGGCCAGCCTGAGTTTTCCCTAGATAAAGTCCTGCTGGTTGTTCCCAGTTGTCTTTTGGTTATTCCTGTGCCTTGTTCCAGGAGGATTTGCTGCATAATCTTTCCATGGACTGATGTTAATCTGACCTGTCTGAAATTTCCTGAATCCTTCTCTCCCTTCATTAAGAGAGGTGCAATGTTAACCTTTTTCAGTTGTCAGGAGTCTCCTTCAATCACTGTGACCTCTCAAACCAGACTGAAAATGACACCAGGTGTTGTTGCATCCCTTGCTGCTTCTGGGTCATTTTATCTGGTCCCAGGGAACTGAGTAAGCTCTGGTTTGCCTAAGCAGTTCATGAGTCAGTCTTCCTCTGTTGCAGACAGCATTTCTGTTCCTTGGGTAATTCCAATGAGTATGTGGAATGGGGAGGCTGAGAACAGATGTCACAAATAAAGACCCAAGCACTATATAATACACCTATGTATTTTCTGTGCTTTTTATGACTATAGTACCTTGTCCCGTTCAACTCTGGCCGTAGTTTGTGTAGTCTTCCTCTTGCTACGAGAGTGTATTTCAAAACCCTTCTTGCCACCTTTCACATTTTATGAATTTTCCTGTTGTGCTGAGGCGGAGTTTCATTCTACTTCTGGAGAGACCACCCTCACTTTCACCTTCCCTTTTCTTCCTTTTATGCTTGAGCTCCATCAGGAGTTCTCCATTCAACCACCTGCTTCTTTCCACACCCACTTGGCTTCCTGCACATCAATTCTGATGTTCATGTGCTTTGAGGAGGTTGTTCTTGAAGATCAACCAGGTCTCCTGGGTCCCCTTGCTAGATTATCCCATGTAAGTGCTCAGCGAATGATTTCTTAAAGCTCTCCAGTGATTATTCTGTCACCATAATTGTACTGGGAAAATGGTTCTGTTTGTAAACTGATTTATATGTCATTTCAGATTTGGTTGTTCTTTGTAATTTTTGTCTCTCTGCATGTTAAACACATTAAATCTCTTCCCTCTATTTCCACTCAACTCTTTTCTGTCTGCCTGTAGCCTTTTTTTTTTTTGTCGGACTCTGTCCAGATTTTTGTCATGCATTAAATGCAGATTTTTTTTTCCTGCAGGCTCCACTCTTTATACTATCAGAGGTAAACAATCAAATGGAGGGGGCAGGAGGCAGAAACTTTTATTTTTGTTCTGCAATTGGGTTGTTTTGTGACAAGAGCAAATTGCTACCTCTTATTTCTTATCACTTAAATAGGTCTCAAATTCAATAGAAGGAGTTTAAATCCTTTTTGTTGAAAATCATAGACAATGGACTGATTTATTTAATCACATTTTGTGTGCTCTTCACCTTAGGAATGATTTGAGGTTCTATCCCAAACTGTTCTGTAAGTTAATGGCTGTCAAACTTATCAGCAGATGCTGCCAGTCTTCCAAATTCTGTGCTGTGCACCATGTGCATTTATCCTCAGACTTTTAATAACATTTCTGTTGAATATCCATCTGAAATATTGCTGTGGACTTTTTATGGATTAATTGCTAAGACCCCATATGTAGAAACTGAATCAGTGAAGCTACATATTGTGTTTAATAGTTTGGCTGGCACTACACTAAGAGTCCATGCCATTGCTCAAGAGAATAAAGATGCAGCTTCTTTGTTTTTAAAAATAATTAATTAATTAAAATTAGACTCTGATGATTGGAAGAACATGCCTCTGTCAATATTGTAGTACTACATATTCTATGGAGATAAAATAAAAAAATAAAAAAGCATTTTATTTGAACGTGTATGGAGCGGACTTTAAGTGATTGTTATCTGATTAATCATACTGCCATAATCCTGGGTCATAGACTAGAAGTGTATTGTACTAGGTGTCCAAATGTAGAACTAAAGGTTTTCATTACAAGTGATTGGTGTTTCTGAAGTGGCAGTGTGTGATACGAAATTCCTGTGTGCCTTCTCAGTTCAGATATGTGTTGCAATGGCTAGGGAGCTTCATTTAGAAAGCATTATGGATCAGGTAATTACCTGTACCTTCAGACAAGACTCTTTGGAGATGTATAAGGCTGAAGAGGAATATGCTGGGTGCTGGAGACTGGTGATGCAAGAGTGGAATTTAAAGGTAGCAACTGGGCATACAGATGATGGTATAAAATTGGCTAAACCCCTTCTTTTATCCGTCTGTGTGATGCTTTATTTTGTTCTCCTTTTACTGTGCTAGACAGTTGTTGGTGGATAGTAACAGCATGCAGAGTGCCCCTGTATGTCTGTCTGCAAGCTCTGGATTTACAGGAACCTTGCAGGGAGAGAAATCAGGCAAGGGAGGCTTTGCTTTATATTTCTGCTGAAGGCAACAACTTCTACTAATACTGTTGGTGTTGTGTGTAATCTCAAATGTGAGCAGACATGGAGCTTGGTAAATTGGTGACCTCACTGTCTATCCTCCACTGTCCTTCTCTCTGATAACTTGATGTCTAAGAGGCTCAGGAAGTTATGAAACTGAAAAACTCAAGCTCACCTGAACAGAGCTCATGTTTTAAGTGGCTTAGTATGATTATTTTTACTTCTGAAGCCTCCCAGCTTTAAATCCTGGTGAAACCATTAAGCAAAAAAGACATCTGAAGGTCCTCAGTTATTCCTTGCTTGGTGTTTATGGCAGAAGTAGCCAATGAAATGTGAGGTGAGGCAGGTATGAGTGTCAAAGGTATTGTGAGGAAGAATTGTGGGGAAAGAAGAGCCACAGGGCTGTTTGCCACACAACTGTCCTGTACTCTCCAAAAAGCTGAGCAGCCACGTGCTCAGGCACTCACAGTTTGCACATTAGTGCTCTCTAGTTGTGCACACTGCCTGGATGCTCTGCCCCTGTGCCAGGATGGCACTTGTCAGCTCCTGCTGTGCTGATGTCTGCTGGCTTTTGCCTGTACCTAGCACAAGTGGAGCCCTTCATGGAGCAGAGGCTCATGCTGGCTGTGTTTGTAAGGTTCAAACTTCTATTCTCCACCTCGTTCCTTTGAACTCTGCCCACCGCTCTGTGAATACTAACAACAGCCTATAAATTATCCAGCAGGGCTCTGGCACTTTAGCTGCCTGTATTTTCGGTGGCGTGCATGCATAATCGATCCAGGAGGCTGCCTCTGCTTTTAACTCAGGCGTTTGCAGAGACCTTAGACTTTCAGAGTTTTCAATCACAGCTGCTTGCATGTTCACTCACCTCTCTGCCTGTTTTCTCCTGTGCCACCCACACACCCACATTTGTGTCTGACTGGGCAGCATGTCGCTTCACAGGGCAAACCACAGTAATGCAGTGATGCTACAAGCGACCTTCCTATGCTCTGAGGGAGCAACAGGTCACCACAAACAGCTTTGTCACGGAGGGTCCTGCCTTAAACTTTGACAGGCTGTATCCCACCTCACTACTTGGGGGTTGTCTGTGTCTTTGTCCCAGGTGGACCACTTCATTCAGCCTACTGAACAGGTACTACTCTCTCTTCTCTTCATTTTCCAGGTAAAAACTGTAGTACTCTGAATGCTGTAGCTCTGACCCATTGCTCTTTGCTTCCTTGAGTTGCTGGAAAGCTGCCTTATGCAGTTGCTTGTTGACTACGTAGAGTTTGAACCCTGAAGAGGTGAACGGTTGCTGCAGGTAGCTGGTTTGATTCCTCTTGCTTTGGGATTTCTTGGTGGCCCTGGTTAGCACTGTCCATGGCCTAAATATCTCAGCTGAGTTTTTTTTTCCAAAGTTTCTGGAGAAAAGTTCCTCCAGAACAGGCAGCCCAAACCTTTAACTTAACCTCAAGTGGATTCAGCATTGATTATCAAAGCTTTGCTCATCTCTTCTAATCAGTTCTTAGTAAGCCACCCTCTTAACCACTGATACATCATCATGCACCCCTGTGAAAATGGTGATTGCTTCCTATAGCAGCAGACAATTCCAAGTGAAGGAATGTGCTTTTTGAAGGGAGTGGATTTTGTGTTTGTGAGATTGAAAACTGGCATTGCTGGGACTCCAAATGGGCAACTGGGGAAAATTTAAGGAGTCTAACAAATGATACAGTTGTAGAGGTACTGGAATCATGGCTGGGGCTAAAAGCGCAGTCCAGTAACAAAATAAGCTTGAGGAAGTAGGTGGAACATGGAAAAGAAATGGGAGGTTTTAAGACCAGGAGAGAAACAAAGAAAATTAATAAGCTTTGGCTGAGGGAAAAAGGTACAGGGAAGTAGGAGAAGTAAGGAAGAAGGACAGAGGGTGAAGGACTGTAGAAAAAGTTTTGAAGTGAATGTAATGAATGAAGAGCACAAGAAGTGGCTTTTTGACATATGAAGTATATGTCTAACAGCTTCCTCTATGTGCTGACCTCACTGGCAGCTGCACTAGAGTCCAGTCAGCTCAGCACAGAGAGGGATGGGAGAGGCAGGAGGCAGCACTGAAGTGGGTATCCCGAAGGAGTACAGTGGGGAAGGAGACAAAATCTGAGAAGGGGAAGAGTGCCAGGCAGTGGGTTGGAAGTGGGGGAAGCATGGGGAAATGCATAAGGGAAACATTAAGTGATGAGACTACTTTTGAGGAGGAACGAAATACCGAAAAACCCACAATGCTTTTAATGTTTTTATTCTTGGATGTTAAAAAAAAAAAAAAAAAAGCACCTGAAACATTCAGTGTGCCTTCACCCCAGTTGTGTGACTGGAGAGGTAGGTTGCAGAGTGAATCATAGATATCTCGTGTGTCTAGGGTAGTCTGTGTGAAAAAACTGATCACTTGTTTTACTGAAATTAGAAAAAAAACAAACCATTGCCAATATTGACACTGTCTGTTGAATGTTGAATATGTTTTTGTGCCTGATGGGAAATGTGTGTTTATTTGAGGCAGAGGATTTTCTGCATGTGTGTGTTGTTTAAGGAGTACCCAGCAGCTTCTTTTTACTCAGATGAAAAAAGAAGTGCTCTCCTTGGACTCTTTCACTAATATTTGACTTTCTGTAGTTACATTTCCATATGTATTTTTCTTTTTCTTATGTATTTTTTCCATATTCCATATTCCATATTTCCAATTAATTTCCATATGTATTTTTCTTATATGGGTCTAATCCAGCTCAACTAACAGAGGAACTGGCTGCTCATAGCAGAACAAATAAAACTGATTTGACATAGAATGCTGTCAAACTCATGGAGTAAGCATTTAGGTGAAAGGCATTTTTCCTTCTAATCCTTCAGTTCTGTTAATCTTAGATGTTGCTTGTAACAATGCCGGATGAAAAGTATTCACATAGAAGCATGATTATCTTTAATTGGTGTCCCTTAATGGAATATAATTTGCCACTCACAATTTAGATTGGGATCTAAGACAAAAAGCAAGAAAAGCTTTGTGTGTTCCTGTTTTTAGTTTTAAATATTCCGGAAGTCACAGTGTAAGAATTATAGAATGGTTCGGGTTGGATGGGACCTTAAATATTACCACCTAGTTCCAACCCTCATGCCATCCACTAGATATGGCTGCCCAAGACCACATCCAACCTGGCCTTGAACACCTTCAGGGTTGGGACATCCACAACTTCTCTCGCAGTGTAAGATGCTAAAATTTAGAAATTTGCACTTGTTTTTCAAGGCCTGCTAATGATGAACCCCATTATGCTGTTTTTTAATGAAATTATTATGAATTGGCTTGATCCCACTCAGTTGCATTATTGTGTCTCAAATCTGGGTCCATGGTTTGACAAACCATGCAATTTTGAACCATTAATTTATAGGACAAGCTAATAGTTCGTAATAAAGAGTAAGATGTGAATCGGCTACATAAAGGGTTACAGGAAATGAAGAATGTGGAGTGGAATCATGGAGAAATGGAAGGAGGGAGCAAGTTTGTGTGGGGTAAGAGAATGATGTTCCTTCTCTCTGGTCTCCAGTCTCTACAAATATTGGTCTGACCAAGTTCCTGGAAAGGACTTGACATGCATCTTGTGTCTGGAAGGACAAAACATAGATATATGAATGAGTGGAAAAGCATACCATCCATCAAATGGCTGGGGTGAAGTCAGAATCTGTAATTGTCTTAATCCCTTTCCTGGCTTCTCTGCATGTGGAGGTAGAGGCTGGTGCTGTCCTTGGAGCCACTCTGCTTTTGTCTCGGTGTGACAGTGAAAGGTCTCTTGGGGAGCTGGTGGTGCCACAGCTGGCAATGTTTCCTGCCTCTGACAAGAATGCCAAGACCTGCTTGTTGGGAGTTGGCACAGGAGTTGGGAAGAAGTAGTGCCTAACAACTTTGGCACAAAAATGGAGTGACATGGAAGTGGCATGTAAGATCAAACTTCTTAGGCTGCAACACTTCATTATGTTTAAAATACAAGATCCCTTGCCTCTCTCTTCTGATGAGAGAGGAGAGGAAGTTGAGTATGCAGAGCAATGTTTCATGTGCATATTGAGCCCTTGGAGACACCAGTGAGCAAATAGGTATGTTGGAAGTGAGACCTACAAGGACAAGAAAAGTGTTCATGATGCAAAGCTGTGGGAGAACTTGAGAGTTTACTCTCTTCTTCAGTTGAGAGAGCTTTGTCATATCCCATGGATTCTTTCTTGCTAAGCAGTTGGTGAGGCTCCATGTCCTCAACCTAACAATTCAGATCTGTACTGTTAGTAACCAGTACTCTTATCATTTTTCTCTGTGTAGGAATGGTTTCCTTTCATACCCTTCCTCTTTCTTCCAAACTCTCTTTCCTGGACGTGGACAGAAAGTATGAAGCAATATGGGCAGGATGGTTCTCTTCTGTGGTGATAGCAGGCGTTCATTGTAATCAGACAGAGAGGGCTTGCACAAAGTTTTTGTTGGACATATCAAGCTGGTGGCTTAAAAAATTACCAACTGACCATCCCAGAGAAGGAGAAACAAGACAGACCTCTTTTCCCACAGTGAAGCTGCTTTTGCGTTGGAAATGTCTAGTGAGGTGAGCTTCAGCTGACTGTGTCCCCACTTTCTCTATGAGCGTGGGGAGATGTTTCAGATTTGTCTGAGTAGTCCTTGACTGTCTGCTATCGTCATGTATGACAATGAATCATACATGCACAAGATGTATGAAGCTGAACTAGAGGCTTCTTGTTGAGGGGTTCCCTGGTTCCCACAAATTACTCCCTTTAGCTGAATGTTTCCTTTTGCCAAGGGCTGAGCTGCCCTCAATGTATTTCATTCTTTCTCTGAGGCTCAAGTTGCAGTTGGCTTCATGGTACATGGCCAAGATGGGATTGTTTTTCCCCACTGTGGATCATGGTACAACACATACAGGGAATAATGAAGCCAAACAGCGTGAGAAGCAAACATATGATTCTCCCTGCAGCTTCTGAGAGACATATCAACTAAAGAAGTGTATGGAGAACCCAGCAGAGCCGTCGTAGCAGAAGCCATACTTAGGTACCACCCTTAAAAACAGGAAGCAGTTGCTTACCTGCTATATGCTGAGGTTTTCCTGTTCCTCTATTATGCTTGCAGTTTTACCTGTTCAGGGTTTCAAAAGCTCTTTCCAGATGGTCTTTTTCTCCTGTGGGCATGGTGCCAGAGGGGCTCATCTGATCAGTGCACACTTCACCTCAGGAAATCTGGGTTAAGACTGAACCCAGGTCCCAGGCACAGTATACTTGATAAGCTGTGCTTTTCCCTACGGAGCTTTTTTCCCTTTCTCACAAAATAACTCTTGCAGATTGATGTAACTGATGGAGTCCACTCAGGAGAAGCAAATGCCTTGAAGTCAAACAGGTTGGCTTGTATAGAGGCAGAAGTGTTTTGGGATGGAGCCAGCCAGTGAAATAGAAGGAACTGAGGGTTGTGCCTGCCATCAGTTAAGGGCCCGGGAACATCACAGCTTGCTTTGGAATTGTAGATCTTGATTTTTCTTGTGGTGTTATGGCCAATATATTCATGTTGTTATGGCAATGTTATGTCTTACCTTGCCCCATCTGCCTTCTCTGGCTATCTCTCAGTTTCTAGCCTTCTTAGCCCCATTGGGAGCTGCCTTTTTCCTCTGACCAACCTGCCATCACAGAGTTAGTGTACAACAGAGGGTGGAATGGTAGTGATGAAACTGAGCAGCATCATCTAACCCTCAAAGGGAAATAGTGAGTTTCCTTCAGTTGAGCCTCTGTTTTGTCATTTCTTGTTTCTTGTTGGCATCTTGCTTGACAGTTCTCTATAGTGTCATCTCCTTTAATCCCTGTGTGGCAAAGGTTAACGTTAATGTTATAGGTGAGGGAAGAAGTCCCAGTTGGCACAGGAAAAGAATCATTTATTAAAAAAGTAACAATTGATCAGTGGCCCCGCTTTGTCAAAGGTCACTTATTGATTCATCTCTTTTTGTGAGTCAGGCTCTCTGTTTTAATCACCTAATTACCTGGTAAGTTTCTCTGTTATCTGGGGGAAGCAGTGTTAGGATATGCTGTCTCTTTTAGGAAAGTTTCTCTTGGCAAATGATAACAGGGAAGAAAAGCCATGCAGTGATCTGAGTTATCCTTGCTTTAAAGTGTTCTCAGTCCTGCTTGTTTTGTACATTTACTATGTCAAGGAAATCAAACATTGTAAAGATCATAGAGGTTAAATGTTCTCTGGCTGCTGGGGAAGTCTCTGCAGGCCAAAGCTGAGGTACAGAAACAGGAGTGATGTTGAAGAAGGTGAGACACTTACAAAGCTCTTATGGGTCTTTGTGCCTTAATTTAGTTTGAAAGAGGTAAGGAAAAATATGAGAAGGCTCCAAATACCATTCACTGTTGATAAAAGTGTCTGGCAGGCATTTCTCTTCCTTCTAGCCCTCTGTTATGAGCTGTGGGAGAGCATACTATGAGATGTGAAGTTGTCACATTTTTGAGTGGATTCAGAGAAATTGAAGAGCAGCATGTAATCCACTGACTGCAAGGAATAGCATTCACCAGCACTTTTCATGTGATAGCCTGTTGGAAACCTTCTGAGATGTAAAAATCCTATGGGTTTAACTAGCAGCGGTGCCTGTAGGAAGATACATTTTACAGCATTCTCTGTAAGTGCAGGTTGCCAAGGGCTGCTGCACCTGGATGGGATCATTCCCTCTTGCCACATCCCTCATTTGTATCCTATTCCCACACAGTGCAAAAATATATAATCCAATCTTTTGCATAGAGTCTTTTTATAGGCATACTAAAAGTGGCATTAAAAATATAGGACTTAGCGTATCATTTGCTGCAAGTGCTGCTGCATGTAATATTCATATCATTCCAGAGTGCATGTACACAGGTAAGGTGGATAGCTCAAAAATGCTGTAGCCTGCAGTACACATCTGGGACAAACTGAATGGAAAGAGCAAGAACGCAGGCCAGATGGGCTGTGGCATAAATTGACAGCAGTGGAAACTGAGATGACATTTCATGATGTGATGTTGTAAAGCTAAAAGAGTTAACCAGGTTTTTTGTCTCTATCTACAATCAACGTCTTTGAAAAAGGACACAGAGGGTTGATCTGAACCAGAAGAGAGGAGGTTGCTGGACTGGTGATGAAGAGTGTGTTCCTGTGTCAGTTTACATCTGCTGTGGAATAGGCATCCTTGGGGTGCTGCAGATCTCAACTGAATACAGAGATGTATTTGTCTTTGAGAAATGTCATGGTTAAACTTCAGGATAAAAGAGAAGCTCAAAATTCCATTTTCAGAACTCATTACTGTCTTTATAAAATATCCCCTGCCTTAAGTGGCTGATTTAAAAACAACAACAAAAAAAAGGATAAAAAGGAATTTCTAGCCTTACTTAGGCCAAGTAAAATTGCTTTGGTCCTGAGTAAAGATAAATGTTAGTTTATTTCGCCTAATTCTTTCATTAACATTAATCGCTTTTGTATCCCAACAAAAGGTAGACTCTATACTTTATCTGTGTATGAGAAGAGAAGAAATCTAGGGAGGATCATTTGCTGGAGCTGTAACTTCTGGCCTTTCCTGTTGTGTTGATGGAGCAATGAACATCTCCGCTGTTTCTTTGGATACTTGTTTTTGATTGTTTGTTTGATTGTTTTGCTGTTAGAGGTTGCTATTTAGCTCCTGAAACCAAATTTCCAAATATCATACGCCTTACTGGAATTTCCAATATATGTTGTGCAATAAACACATTAATACCCTCCGCAGGCATGTTTAGTCTGTACACAGTTGTATTTCACCACATGACATGAATTAAGAGGAGGTCACTAATTTTTTTTTGTCCTTTTTGTCTCTCAGGAGATCAGGTATGTGTGGTCCCTGTGAAATATCAGAGAGGTACTAAGCTCTCAAATATCTGGTAGCATGTGACAGGTGCCTATGTGTGCGGCTGTTTGGGGTCTCTTCAAACAGACGCGTATTGTTACAAGAAAGCTATAAAATCTCTCTGGGGATTTCACTGTGAGCTGCTGGAGCGAGTAATGAATAGCAGCAGGGTGCTATGTGGGTGTTTGCTCCAAGGCTGTCTCTGATTATACAGGACAGGGACTTGCACTTTTTCACACAGAAGAAAAATGAAACTGTAGTAGTTTTCTTGGGGATTTTTTTTCTTTTTGGAATGAACATGCTGGTTCACAGAGTGCTGCTTCTCACTGGTGCGTGGGTGTCAGCTGAAGCCTGCACTACTGAGCAGCTACTCAGTGCTGTAGTTCAGCCCAGACTACACAGGTGAAGAAAAATTTTGGAGGGGGAGGTTCTGCTCTGGTCCCTCTCAGGTTACCTTATTTTCAGTGGTTACAAATGGCCTTGTAACTCTGAAGTGACAGAGCAGTATGGAGCCTCTAATTGAGTTATGAAAGGCCATCAATAATTGTTGGAAATAACATACCAAGAGCCAGTCCCTGTCAAACCTAGTTAAAAGCAAACCTCATTTTTAGTCTTTGAATTGACAGTTACTTGTCTTGGTTTGGTTAGGTTTTCAGTTAAGGTCATGGGGGTGCCAGGATGAATAGCTGTGCAATAGGAAAAAAACTACTCTGGAAGATGTCAGAGACACCATCCTGGGAGTGGAAAATCAACGTGATTATTCTTTTGATTATTGAGAGGAGAAGGAAAGAAAGAACAGATATCCCATGATCTACACCACATAGAGCACAGGAATGTGGGTATGAAGTAGTTTGTGGTGTGTATGTTACACAAGTGAACTCTGATTCCTGATGGATTTTTTACTGCTGGTACCCAGCTATGAGAAGTGGTTAGTGTTCTCACTCACAGCACCTGGGGCACAGCCTTAGCAGTGCCATGAGCTGTCTGCACAAAAGCACATGGTTGTGCAATGGCAGGCCTGGGAAAGAGGAAGCAACTGCAAAGGTATTCTTCTGTAAGTTGAAAGGTGTGCTGGATGGTTTGTGGCTACACAAGGTATCTGTTGGCAAAGCAGTGAGGAGTAGGATCCTCTGCTCCAACTTCGAGGAACATTTGATTGCAGAATTTATATTTTCTGTAACCAATGAGAGCTTATGACACACATTTCAGCATTGCTAAATTGCATAGAATAAAGTAACAGCACCACACACTGAGACTAGTTTAATTTGAAAGGGAGTTATTGCCATTGAACTAAGAAGTAGAACATCCCATTGATGATACACATTTTCAAACTTTGTGTTGTATTTTTTTTTAATGCATAAAAAAAAAGCCTCCAAACCAACTACAGAGCTGATTTGAAATGCCAAGGCCTCTATTATGGCTCATGATCATGGAAGTATAAACCTTAATAGCTCTACCCATTCCCCTTCTGTAAAACAGAACTGGCATTGTTTTAACTCTTTTCCTGATGTTGAAGAGTTAAACTTAATGACATAGTCAGTCACTTTGGGTTAACATATGGAGCATCAGTTTGTCTGCTGGTTTGATGCTGTTATTTATTATGAATATGGGGTAATTGTACATGGTTTAAGCACTTCTTGTTATAACCTGAATTAAATGAGATTATTTGCTGTTGACCAAGAACAGAGCCAGCCACAAAGCCCTCAACTGATGGATGATGTCCTGATAAGTCACAGTGCCTTAGCTGTGTATCCATGCCCCTGATGAGATACCTGTGTTACAGTTATACTCCTCCATCCAGCACTGGCTCTTCTCCAGTGTTTTTCCTAACTTGTAGTAAGAGATTTTTGAGAAAGACTGAGTATAAACAAGCTGTGATTGACCTTTTAAACCAAACAAGCTTGCATGCTTCCAATATGAAGAGACAGCAGACAAGCCTATGGCTCGAGGCAGAATATGGAGAAGAAAGGAAGGGATAAATATCAGAGGAGTAGGAACAAAGAACATGGCCTTGCTATACAGAGCAGAGAAAAAAACAAACTTCTGCTTGCTTTGTCAATATGTCTGACATGTTGCAAGACACTTTGTAGTGGGAGTCTCTGCTCTGTGGAGAGGAGAGGAGGAATGTGCCTGTGTGTATTTATAGATGATAAATATTTGTTTTATACAGTTTTCATATACTGTCTCTCATCTGAAGATCCACAGAATTCTTCTCAGACTTGGCATCAGTTCAGCCACACAGAGAACTTGTGTGCATGTGAAGCCTGCTGTAAGAGTCAGCCCTCCCTTGGGCTATAGTCACACTCTTTGGGTATTCTCAGAAAATGGAGGTCTGTGTTTCATCTAAGGGTCAAAAAGGAAGGTGCACTGAGTTAAAAGTCACAGGTGTGCTTTGCCTTTGTCCACTGGAGACTGCATCTCTGAGAATATTTTCTAGAGGAAACTGCATGTTCACTGTATTTATGTTTTCAAGGGATTTGATGTATTTTTTACTAGAAATTGGACACCCGGTTGAAGAATGTGCCAGTTGAGCACATAGTGGGCACTTGCTGAGGTACAGCAATTGCAGGAGGCAAAATGTAGGTGGAACAGGGACCGTCTTTTGCCTGTTCCTGTGGAAAGTCTTCTAAAAGTAATAGTTACAATTTTGTGTTGCCTGAAGGACAGCCTGTTTTCACGCTGTCTTAGGATAAGTACTTTTTGTTCCTTATCCTGGTGTCAATCTGTATTTGCTGTAGTTAATTTATACATTTGACTGCTAGTGGTGTGGGTTTTTTTAATTTTATCTAGGGTGGTGGGTCTCTGCATCTCCAGATCATATTAGCAAGGAAATACAAAAACCTAGTGCTGTGAAGGCATCCCCAGGCTCTTCTGAAATAGAGATTTTGGAATTTGTTTCACCTTTGTGTGAGCCTTAGGTCAGACTGTGTTTCCTGGCTAGGAAAAGCTTTGAGATCTGAACCAGCTGCCTGGTTCCAAGTGCTGTGGGAATGGGAATAGAATTTCAGGTTTTCTGTTGATGCTTGTATCATTTTTGCCATGCCTTGTGATCCGTGGATTTTAAGACCAGAGGTGCCTGTTATAATGATCTACTTCAATTGCTTGTGTAATGGGAGCTGCTGTGTGAGCTGCAGCATATGCTCATATACAGTACAGATACTTCTGAGGCTTAAACCACTCTTGGGAATGGTACTCTAGGGACAGTTTTTCTTCCCCACCATTGCTCGATTTTATCTTAAATAATTTCTAATACTTACTGGCCTTGGAGGGCTCAGCCTGTGCCTTCTCATGTTTTGTGGTTTTTTTTTTAAATTTTTATTTTTCCCAGTGTATATGTGTCAACAGTTTACAGGCTGATTCATCCCAGTTCCATGATGAGTGGAGTGGGGGGGACCCATATACCACCACCCTAGAAAAGGGAAAAGGGCAGGGAGGTGGGCCTAAAAACAGCAGCAATGATCTGAGGAGGAAAGCTAATTTACTAAATAAAATATGAGAACGCAAAGTAATATAATACAGTATAATTACAATTGAAGCTAATAAATCAAATAAAGTGAGAGTGTCCTAAAACCAAAGGCCTTACTCTAACGCTGAAGGCGAGATGAATAAGGAGAACACATGCTGCAGGGATGAGCCAAAAAGGAAAAACAGAGCAATCTCTTGACTTGCCAACAGTTTTGTCTTTCCCTCTGAATGGAAAACGGAAATGCAAAGTAACGCAAAGTCCTCTGGGGTTCTTCTTCAAGAATAAACAAAAAATCATAATACCATGACAATACGTTGATCAGTGCAGGAACATGGGACTGCAGAAGACCTTCTGACTCCCATGACAAGCAGTTGTATATTATCTAAAGAAAGTAAAACCATTTAGTTTTGTAACATCCAGTTCTTTTCTGAATGGGTGGCTATTCCAGAATTTGAGTCTTTTGATTATTAGAAATGATATTTCAATTGCCAGTGTACAGTTACTTATAACCAGTTTATGTATTTCTTTTTTGGTCCCAGCACCAGCTTAAATCTCTTCTTTCCTGTCCCCAGAGTATTTAAAGTGTCATATCTAGTAGTCATCAGTAGTCATCTCTGTTCTTGACCTTTCTCTTTGTAGGGTGGAAGTGCAGTGTTTTCTTAGTCTCTTTTTATAAGGTAGGATTTGGGGTTCTCCTGTTCACCCTTGAAAGTGTTCTTGAAGCTCATTTCATCTGGTCTCCTTCTTTGTGAGCACAGGCAATTGGAAGAACACATACTGCTCCAGGGCAGTCTGACAGGTGGCTGGCACAGTGGCTGGAGGTCAGCCTCAGATGTGGTGTGTGACTCTGGTTGCTGCTGTAGGATTGTTTGTTGCCAGATTTGTGTGTATATCTATCTTTCAGGACACAGCACAGAGCCTTCATGTTCTAAATCTCTAAGTTTGTTTATATCACGTGGAGTTTAGGGAGCAGAAGGGTCTGGTTTTGGTGCCATGGACAATGGCTTTGGGTCCTGGTGTCAGTATGGGCTCAATACTGCTCCAGAGGTATTACTGAGATTTCCTTATGCCTGTAGGTTGGGGATAGGATGTAACTGCGTGAGTCACTTTTAATCCAGTAGCCAGCACACTATCACTTCCAATTAGTGCATTTGTGAAACATCAACTTAGACTAATTGCATATTCAAACTGATTTATGAGGGCAAATAATCAGATGATAGACTTGGTACAAAATAGGTCCTCCTTTAGTGTAACCAAAGGTAATTCATTTCTTGGTAGTATGTGGATCTGGACACCTGCTTTTTGAGAACATGGCATAGTTGTGTGTAATAATTCAACAGGAACATGAACACGCCTTGAGTAAGGATAAATGTGAAATGATTACATGCACGCACACTTCTAATGTAAGATTAAACATCCATGTAAAACTGTTGAATCTGATGTTGACAGTCTTATTATATGTGCGTACCTGTAGTGTGATAATGTCACTGTGGATTTAAGTAACCAAAGCTAGGGAATTCAGGGGTTCTGTTCTCAGAGTGCTACTAAAGCTATGTTCAAGCCATAATTACGTCATCTACAGGAAAACACACAATCTCACATGTATACCAAATCATGCTTGTAGTGAGATCTGGATGTTCATAGCCTCTGAATTTTACACTGTTAAATACTCAACATAATAATTAGGTTTGCATTGCCCATGGCATAATTATAGGAGGCCAGCAAGGAAAACTTCACTACTTACAGGATGCCATGTTTGCATTTCTTAGTGTTATGTTCAATGGTTTCCTTGTTTGAGTATGAAACTTTGAACGAAATGGTGCCATGACACTATGTATCTCATCCCTCAGCAAATACGTATGTTACATGTTGTCTTTTATCCATAAGAGACAAAGGAGTTATGCAAATAGATGATTCTTCGGTTGTACAGACAAGGGTGTATAATAAGATGAAGTAACTGGAAGCTGAAATAGACAACTTTGGACTGGAAGTAAAGTGTGCATCTTTAACTGTGTCAATTAGACCCTGAGAAAACGTTCTAGGGGTTTTTATGAAGTCTCCATTAATAGAAATCTTTAAGTCAGGTTTGAATTTTTTTTTGCTGCTTCAAACAGAAATTAATTCAGAAAAGTTCCCAGGCCAGGTGATCCCAGAGATGTTCTCTGGCTTTGTAATTTCGGAATCCTCCATGAGTCATATTCCAACCTTGATTATACAAAAAGGATGATGTTTGAGAGAAACAGAAAGGACAGGTTTGATGTGTGTTTACTCTACACAACCCTGTCTGACATTGGGAATCACAGAAATTGTCAGTGACTCTCATTCCTCAATCTATAAGTGGATGTAATGTTGTAATGTATTTTTCTTCATATGGGTGTAGAGAACGGAGATGCATCCTGAGGCTCAGGATGTGTAGTGCTGTGTCCATCTGGGTCACGTTGAATGGTTTTCTTTTTGCTCTTAGAGGCACACAGGTAGGATTCAGTGACACTTGGCTTTGTTGCTGAAGGATCACCTGCCAAAATGTGGTAGGACAAAGGTAAATTAGGTCACAGCATCTTCTAATTGCCTGCTTCTCTGGCATGTGTATGTCAAGGCCAAGTGTGAGGATGACCCTGGCTGACACAGCTGCACTTCGATGCTTCCTTCATCTGCAGAGACCTGTGTTTGGCAATGCCAGGCTAGCTTCAAACAAAAGCATGCGAGGGAAAAAGAAATCTTTCTGTTTCTGGGTGTTTCTTTCTAAATAGTTCAAGTTCTTTACTGCCAACTCTTTGGTAGTCCATCATATCTGAGGTATAATGGAAGCAGAGGACTGAAGTGGAGGGAATACCAGAGATTTTAGGGTGATAAATGGGCCTGAAAATTATCCACAATTCTTTTGACCTGCGTTAGACGTTTTCTACACTTCTGCCCTCACTCTGGGAAGGTTGCATTAAGTCACTGCAGCCCCTTAAAATTAGTGCACGTTGAATTAATGATATGTGAGTCTTGTGACATGAACGGTGAAAAACTTATGTCAGAACTGCTACATCGCTCTCATCTGATTCCCCCTCACTCCTTTCCTCACCTTGGGCATGTAAAAGGAAAGTTCTCAGTCCCATGTGGCTGCCCCCACAGCTGGCTCAGCCTGTCACTGTGCACCAGTGGCTTCTCAGGAGCTAATTGGATATAGCCTACTCTAGGGCCCATTGAACTTGCCTGTAACAGTGCTTAATTAAAGTGCAAAAAGTTTGAAGAGATTGCAAGTTAAGACTTAATGTAATAACAAAATGGCACTATTCCACCATCTGCTTCCTTCAAGATGTTAATTGCTTCCTCATATTTGTTTGTTTTAATTAGGAAAGAACCTTGATTAAAATGGAGTGAGGAAGGGTTATGGTAGAGGAATGAAAGGCTGTATCAGAGAATGAAGGGAGTGTGGGAGAGGGAGAAAGTGGAAGATGGAGGTCTGACCCCGCTGCTGAGTGCTGATCAGCAGGTCCAGAGTAACCAATGGAATAAGTATTTTGGCAGTCATGGATACAGCTTGGACAAGCAACACAGAGAGTGTTGTGTCACTGAGAAACTCTCAATGCTAAAAGATGAAAGAAGGTGATTCTTTTTAGTAAAAAAAGTATTTTTCATGAAACAATCATTTTGTTGTAACTGCTTCTTATTCACTTCTGTAGAATCTTCTAATTGAAAACCCTGACTGCAGCCCTTTGTGCTTTTTTAGGCTTGAATATTGATGCAAATGGAAACAAACATACCCAGACTATCCCTATGTTCACTTCTTTTTCCAGTGCCTTGAACTACATCTATCTGCATTAAGTTCATCTCGGAAAGACTTCAATTTCTTATGAGCAACTCCAGATAAAAGCATTTTCTAAAGATTGATAATCATGTGTGCTTGAATAATAATGTCAGCAATTTTCTGAATAGATAACTGATACAATAGAAGTTAAAAAAAAAAAAAGTTTAAAAACACACCGCCATGTTGCTTAGGAGTAGCTTTTGCGGCAACTTCAGCGATAGGAGCTTAGAATCTTTTAATTGGATTTTTCTGTATACCTTTGTCTCTACTTTTTCTGTTTCTTTCTCTCCATGTCTTCTTTCCCTTTCCTTCCTTTCCCCTTTTTAAACCTCTTGGGGATGCAATTTGGTTTCCCATGCAAGTATAGAAGTAATTAAAGTCAAACACAGCTCTTAAAAAAGGGAAGTAACTAATTTCTTTTCTGGGTCATTGGTATTGTGGGCAGATCTTGGTAAGTGAAAAGCACCAACAAAGGGGCACAAAATGGGAATACTGGAGTCACTGAAATAACGTATTTAATAGAATGTTGAGTAAAAATGCCTTTTTACAGGAGACTGATTGTTCAAGTTGTATTCCTCTGTTATCCTTTCTCTCCCCTTTTTCCCCTCCTGGCTTCTGCAAAGGCTTGAGCTTTGACATACCTGAGCTTACTTTCCCAGGGATTCTCACTCTTTTTTTAAAATGTCTATTTGCCACTGAAGAATTTTTAAAAATTCTGTTTCAGTGATGCAGAGTATCTCCATTCCCCTGTGGTAAGCTTACTTTGGTCAAATAAAAACTTAAATTTCATCTCTAAACCTAAAAATAGATAAAAGAAAATAATTCACTCTCACCCCATCACCTTGAATAGCCTGTTGCACATTTTGTTTGCTTGATGGCTGTGGAGAGTGTGCCTGGAGGTTCGCACAGGTTTATGTTGATAGTCCATCACTTCAGCTTAGCTCCCACCTACTGCAGCTACTTTGCTTTTACTGCTCTTGGGACTGCATCAGTATTCCCAGTCATTTTGTAGCAGACAAGTGTATAAATGTATTAATAATTAATATACAATATAAATGGGAAAATATTTTCTGGCTGGGAGGTTTAGTACTAGAATAGGAACGGGACTTTTCACTTGTTGATCTCTAGTTAAAAATCAGATGCTTTAATTTTGCCCTTTAAAAATAGTGCAATTGTTCCCTTGGGGCAGAATGGGAGGTTCATTCTGGATGAATTCTAAGCACTTTGCTTAATGTGTTATGCACTTGTATGTTTCTGAGATGGAAGCTGTAAAAGAGCCAAAGGAGAACCCAGATTACATGGAATAGTATGCTGAGGCACCTTGGGTTTTTTTGGACTTCTTCTGGTTTATTTTGTTTTGTGTGTTATAAAGCTCATCAAGATCCCAGTCCAACATGATACAGTTATGAAGTGCATGCGGTTATGTTCATCCTGCCTAGAAGTAGAGTTGAGAGAAAATTCCCCTGTTTCTTTAGTGATTCCTCCATGAATGGAGGCGTGGAATGGCTGGCACTCTGGTTTTCAGGAGGAGGTCCGGGGCAGGGAGCACTGTAAAATCCACAGAGGTCTGGAGAATTTGGACATGGCTTCTGATTTTCTGGGAACTGAGAAAGAGAGGGGAGTGGCTTCTCTAAAAATGTGAGTACTTACCTGTTGAGAAGTGGGTTGTAAAGTGTCTGAGTGGAAGGTGGCCTCCTGGCTCTGGCAGTGGGTTGTATTATATAGAAGACCCCTGCTGAGAAGGGAAGGGGGGAATGTGTGATGGCCCCCTATAATGCAGAGCTTCTGCTATAAAGACCAACTGATTTCCGTAGGCAGGTTCTTATGTTTTGAGTGTAGAGTACTGAAGGAGAATGGGATGGGGTGGTTAGAGGCATCTGTTCCCTCCTGGTGACTTAGGAAAGCTGTTCAACGGCAGAGTTTTCTCAGGCCAGTATTGAAGAGGAAATACTGAGTCTGTTGGGGATGAATGTCTTCGGAGAGAAAGCTGGCCATCTGGAGTGTTGGATTTTTAGCTTCTATGGTTGTGAAGACTAAGGGAAGTTTCTTATTGAAGTCTGTGAAGTCAATTGAACCTGAGTGGTTTTGTGTTGTTTTTTTGTTTTTCCCCCTATAGGAGTGCTGCTTAAATAATTTTTTTTCTGATTTTTTTTTTTTTTTTTCTATTTCCCACCTTAACAGCAAATATTCTGCTGAATACTGCTATTGCCTCCTTCCTCTGCCCAGTCATGCACTCTTGACTCTATGGTACTATTACCTCAGGCTTTATTTTCATTGTCTTGAAACAGCCTGCAGTCCTGCGGTGTAAAATCAACTAGTTGGGTATTGAATGGCAGGTACAGTGTAGTATACCTGCAATCTTAATTTCTCCCACTAGTTGGAAAAAGCTATTGGGAAAAGATATTTTAGGAGATACACTTCGAATGCCTCTGATTCTGTTGCTGTATACGAGCAATGTTTGTCGTGGTGAAGCCGTATAGGATTCTCTAGGGAGACATCTGACTGCTAGCAGTGCATTGCGGTCCAAGACAACAGACAGCCTCAGAGCTGTGCTGTAACTATATACCTTTCATCGACATGTATTTTTTAGCAGGTGATTACTTCTGGCCTGTATTTGCAAGGTAATTGGGAGACAGCAGTAGACTGATGGGTTTTCCCTACCCTTTCCTTTTTTTCATTTAATTTTGTAGGAAATCCTCTGTTTGGGATTCTGTAAAAGTGTTTTACACTAATGTCTGTCTTCTTGTTTCTGTAAACTGTGGAAGCAGTTCTGCCTCATGTAGTCCTACACATTTCACATATTTGTAAACTGACTGCTTTGAAAAGAGGCTTTTTTTTTTTCTTTAAAGCAGTGTTTGTGATTAAACATAGCTAAAACCTTGTATTTCCTCATCAGACTAACATAAATATAGAGACGTGATTTGTAGCTTTTTTTCTCTTTATTTAGATCTTAACTACACACATAGAGTACACAGGGGTTTTCTTGTGTCAGATGCATGTCTTTTTAAATTGCCTTTATTTCTGACTTTTAAAAACCCCGGAAGAGTGGAGAAACAAACAGGGGTCAATAAAGCGAGCTTAAGTACTGCTCTATGCTTGGCAGTGCTGCTTATAAGAAGCCTGCTGTACTTGACACCTTTCCCATCCTCTGAGCCTTTCAGATGGTTTAGATTAGTAACGGTGAAAAATTGAGTGAAATCTACCATTTCCCTCCCCCCAGATAGTGAAGCACTTAGGAGCCCCAGAGATGAGGTATTCCTTAAGCAGGAGTGGGGGAAAATTAGGGGTTGAGGATCTCCTGCCCGAGCAGCGTATCCAGCCTGGACTGTGATTGCTGATTAACATGATTCCTGCTTAAAACTGAGGGCCAAAATGAAGATTCACTTGATCTGTATTTAAGTGGGAAGGTTAGTACCTGTGTCCCACATATATCACAGTCAGGAGGTATCATGTGGCTGCTCCTGGCTGTCCCAGTGGAGAAGTGGGGCATGTTATATCCTCTCCTCTGGAGCTGGACAGCCTGGGAAGGTGTGAGGCTGGGAAGGCAGTGGAGTGGTCACTAGAGGAGCAGTGAATAGCTTCCTGTCACGCCATCACAGCCCTGAGCAAAACCTGCACCTCGTTGTGGTGAGCCTTCTCTGCTTAATTTGAAAGGGGACTAGTCATGTCGTAAAGGAAAATAGGTTGCTCTTATGTTAGCTTGTCTTTTGAGTGGGTCAAGCACTTTACAGTCAGTAATTAAGCTTCATGATGTGGCTGCTGTAGCCTTCGCTGTATCCCCTGAAAGTACACTTTGCCTAAGGCCACACAGGCAAGCCATGAGACTTTTCCTTCTGACTCATGCATGCATCCAGACTGCTAGAACACAAATCCCATTGCATGAGGAGCAGTGAAATGCTGGCAGCCAGTAACTAGGTACCACAGATAAAATGAGTTAAATTAATGTGTGATGAAGTTACACGGGGGAGAATTTTGGCCTGGAATTTGGCAACTGGCGGGTTGCAGGAACCATCTGTTGCCTGAGGTACCGAGTAATCATTTTCCATCGTTACTTCTAAATCTCAGTTACTCAATGCAATTTGGAAACAGAAGTTCTGCCAGGCTATTATGAGCACTTCAGGTATCTTCCTTTAAGCACTGCTTAGCAAAGCTTTTCCCTCCATCACCCCTGTGCTTATTTTTGTCCCCTTGACAGGTGTGTGGTGGGAGACTGGAGTCCTCGGCTTCCCAAGAATGAGTACTCTCACTGTAGTGATTTTTTTTTCCCTGACATGTTGTAGCTATGTCTTAGGGTGTCCCCTCCAATGCAAGAAGAGAAAGTACTTCATTCTTTGTACTTTCATAGCTTGCCATGTCCAGTGAACAACAGAAGAATCATGGTCCCTCCTGGTAAGGGGATTTGTAGTATTAATTTAGAAACCAGGGCCTCATTGGCTACCAGTGTGCTACTGGCCTAGCAAAAACTTTCAGAACAATTTATGTGGAAGGAAAAGATAAAAATTGATGCTACCACCTCATCAACAACATGCAGAATTTCGCAGAGCTTTCCAGCCAGGTGTAGGGTTTGGAGTGATGGGGAAAAAGTGGGCGCTGTTAGCAGGAGCTGCTCAGGGTGTTTTTGTCAAAATAATGACTCTTCAGGCTGTGAAAACAATGTTAGCAGAAAGGATGTATTATTCAGAATGTGCAGATTTCTTGTTGAAAGGGGAAGAAATACATTTAGAATTGATTTGAAATGAAAAGTTATGCAATTGCTAGGAATTAAGCTATTTATATAGCAGCCTCAGTTTTCCCACTTCTGCTCTCTTTTCTAAGAGAACCAATAACGAGTGGAAGTTACTACAACTGAAATAGTTACATTAGAAAATTTCCTTTTTAAAGTAAAGACAGAAAATTAAATGCCTTAGTGTAATACATCTTTTTTTTTGTCGCTCCTTTCACTAGTGGCTTTCATAGCAAACAGTTATCCCTTGTCAACTGTATTGCTAAAAATACAGAAATTCATATTCAGTACATCAAAGCACAAAGTATGGCCTGTGCATATCCATTACAGGGATGTTCCCTGGGCCACGATCACATCTGTGTTCTGATAGTCTGTCCTGGGCAGCTGCAGGAATACAAGTCTTCCTTCCTCCTTCCCTCTCGTTCTTTCTTTTTCTTTCCTATTTTTAAAATATGTGAGTTTGCATCCTGACTTGGGCAGGTTGAGCTGGGATTTTGAATTCACAGCCCAGTCACTCAGAATGTCAATTGTCTTCCAGGGCACTGCACTGTGAGTCTCAAGGCTGGAAGCTCTCTAAAAGACTGTCTGACTTTTAAAGGAACATTTGTAGAAGAATATTCATCTTCTAGTTCTTTCTAAACCTACCAAGTGTGATTGATTTATCAGTGTGTAACAAATGAAGCTTATTTAAAGCATGTGTTTTCTCTGGTGGGATTAGAACACTTAATCAGAAAACTTGAAAGAATTTCTAAAAGCAATAATTTCCTTAATACTACTAGTTACCCCTCACCTCGGGGCTTCAGCTGAAATAAGCTGACTGGGACAGGTTTTGTTTTCTGGGTCTGTGGCCCAGACACACTGCTGCCTAGTGTGGAGTTTTCACAGTGCAAGCAGAGCACAGAGCTGTGCCTCAGCTATTGGAGGGCCAGTTCCTCTTATACTATTTCACAGTGGCTTTATCCAGCTTCATTTAAAGAGGTATCAGGCAGTGGTGCTCTCTCTACACCTTTCTGCAGATGTGCTCAGGTGCTTCTGGCAGCTCAGGCAGCTCCTAGGCTGCTTGTTTTAGCCAATATCTGCCTTTCTGCCATGCTGTGCACTCATTGATTCCACTTATGCTTTGCTACATGTGTTTGGTCCCTGTCTTTTTGACTAGTCATGTCCCACTTGCTCTAAGAAATGTCATTACTTCCTTATTATGGTAGTGAGTATTTCTGTCTGTCATGTGGGAGACCAGTGTCACTGGAACATGTTTGCCAAACAAGTTGTGGATGCCCCATCCCTGGAGGTATTCAAGGCCCAGTAGGATGGAGCCCTGAGCAGCCTGATCTGTTGTGTGGCAGCCCTGCTCCAGGCAGAAGGGTTTGAATTGGATGATCTTTATGGCCCCTTCCAACTCAAGTTATTCCATGATCTAAATGGTTCCACTTAAACAGATGAATCCTTTATACCTGAATTTTGTAAAAATGATTTTGTCTTACACAACTTCACATCCATTTCTACACTTCATCTTGAAAAGTCTTTGAGGAAAAGAGCTAAATTAGGCAAATTAGTGTGAAGCACAGAAATACAGGTTGGGAAGTTTTTACTTGAGATAAGAAACAATTAAAAAAACTCATCCAGTGTGTAACTCCTGATGTTCTCCTGGAGTCACAGAGCTCTTAAAACTGAATTTAACTCATTGACAGTCCTCCTCCAGCCTTACAGTCCTAGCTCAGTGCAGGACTGCTTGGTTACCCACTGGAAGGTCACCACATTGTATTACAGGGACAGAATTGCCGGTTACTTTAGGAAGTGGTCTCTGTCAAGCAAAGCTATAAGACAGTTCCTTGATTTGGAAAGCTTTCAATAACCTGAGCATTTCAAAGATTGGCCGTTTCCAGCCAAGACACTGACACTTAAAGATTTTCGTTAGCAGTCTATCTTGGCAAAGATTTCTGCTGCTGGAACAGAGGCACCTCTCTATGCGTAACTTCTTGTCATTTTCCCCCAATAATCCTTAGGTAGAAGTAGGGAGGGGGTTACAGTGGGATGAATTTTGTATATCAGAAGACGGAAAGAGCAGAGAGCAAGAAGAATGCTCAAATTTCACATGGCAGAGGATTCCTAGCCTGCTGTTGTGTATATACCCACAAAAGGAAATGTGTGTGAACTGGTGGTAAAGTGGGAATGTGATTTGGAAAGCAGGCATCTGATCTCACAGAGGCCATTGACTTTTAGTGTTTATGAGCTCTCTGACATCCTTCTCCCTCAGAGCGTCAGTGAATGTGGCTCTCTCACACTCCAGTGTGAACATTTAAATCAGCACCCTGAAAGTCATTTCCATATTGGTCTTAAACAGAACATCAACTATTTGGGGTCCTTAACAATAGGACAGAACTTCTCTCATGCTGTGGACCTCTTATCGCCCTTGCTTTCTAGGTTTGTGTTTGCTTTGTGGGAAGCTGAGGAGAAAGTTTTATGTGAAAGTTGCAATAAAATAGAGCATGACATGTTACATAATGAGAGACTTTATAAATCTCTATACTTTCTTTTCAAGTGGATGCTGCTTTTTACTGGCTATGCTCTTGACAGGGAGCCCTGACAAGGTGCAGGTCCTGTGTTTTTTCAGGAAAAAACAACAACAACAAACAACAAAAAAACCCCAATTGCATCAATCTGCTCTTTCAGTGAAAACCTATCATGTTTAAAAACGTGCAGACTTCCCTGACTTACTGGAAATCAGGTTCAGTTGTGCAAAAGAGTGTTGAACAAAGTGGGAATTCAGTGTGATCTGAAAGTGAAGGAAAGAACGATTTTGACCTTTGTTTTTATTCTAGCCTTTTTGGGTAGCACTTCTCCGTTTGTTTTCCCTTCCCTTCCCTTTTCCCTTCCCTTTTCCCTTCCTTCCCTTTTCCCTTCCTTCCCTTTTCCCTTCCTTCCCTTTTCCCTTCCCTTCCCTTCTTTCAGGAACTAGTACTGCTCTTGTTCATGAAGAACTTATAAAGCATACCTAAAGAAGCAGCAGACAAATAGGAAGAACAAGGGGTTCTCATTTGGTTTGACAGACACTAGTTTTATTTTGCTGTTTTTTAATTTTCTGTACTTTTTCCTAATGCCAAGTAACTGGTAAAGCAGTGCAGCAGTGACTTCTTTTCTCTTCTTGCCTCAGATCTGGGAAACCCCTACGTTCCAGCTTTGTTCTCTGACGAGTGTCTGATGCACATCTCTGTGATATCAAATCTAACTGCAGGGAAACATAGACCCATTCCAGACTGTGTGTCTCAGGAAGGTCTTCCTGGGAGTGACTTCATTTTCAGGCATCAATGACACATTCAGAATTAGTTTTCAGTAATCTGGAGCTCATTTTCAAGAGCTGTTTATTAAAACTGAAATACAATTCGTGCATTGGATATGGAACCTGAAAGAAGCTATACTGTTATCAGTAATGCCAGCACTGGAAGTTCACAGAATCCCCTTTTTCCATATGTACAGCTTCCTTTTTCACATTTGATATTTTAGGGTCTGGTAGAACAGAGTGCTGCAGACCATCCAGGTTTCCTGGTGGCAGGAAGGAGACTTCGCAGGGCATGGAGGTAGACCAACTGCTGAAGCAGTAAAATACACGATAACAATTCAGAGCTGTGCAGTTGTTGAGTTTGAAAGTCTTTAGAAAGCGGGCACTCTTGGTTCTGTTTTAAAGATGGAGGGATCGAAGGAAGGCCAACGTTCCTAGTCCAGCTGCCTTGGGAATTACAATAAAAGCTGTGGTGTTTTGCAGAAATTGCTCACCTGATTAGTACCGGCTTGGGGTGGGGGAGTCTGACTTCTCCTGCGTGGCAGTACAGAGCAGTAACTGCTCTGCTGCTGCCAATGCTTCCTTTTAGCTAGTCCTTGTTAGTGGAAAGTTTGTGGTAATGGGAGTAATTAACGCACTGGGGGTCATTTCTGTGTCCTGGAAGGGAACAGAAAGCCATCAGAGCAGCCCCAGACATGATTGCTCTGCAGGGTTATTTTCTCTCTCTCTTTCTTTCTTTTCCATTGTGCTTGGGTTTTGATTTTTCTTCTTTGTGTTAAGAAAGCTGGAGAGCTGAAATGGTCTGTAAATTGCATTCCTGCTGAGCTTGGCCTAGGTAGGCTAGTTAAAGGTCACTCTCATGGACTACATGGACTCCTTGTGGGGTGAGGAAAGCGTTTAAGAAGGGAATCACGCTGTCCCTTGAGACTTCTTTAACCCTTCTTCCTCTAGTGTAGCTCTAAGAGCTCCAGTTCTGAGCTGAGTAGGTGCAGGAGGTTAGAGTCTTGAAGGGCAATTATTATACAGTATTAACTTTCAGCAGCTGGATTGCTCTGAAGTGTGAGGCTGTGGTGGCACGGTCCCCATGTTTGTTCTAAAACTGAGCACTTTACTAGCTTGCTCATAGTGCTTCTGAGTTCACTGAGAGCATTCCAGCTGTACCTCTTGCATGAGGGAAATGCACAATCATCTCCCCCAGGTGTGAGTACCCAGTTTGGGTATCACATATGCCCATGTAAACGGTAGCATTTCTGGAGGTGAGCTCCAAGGGGGGATTTGCAGTGGACAATCATTCTTGCCCTCTCCAGCTGAGAATTAAAGACAGGGAGAAGCAGACCAAGGGGCTTGAGCTGCTTGATGCAAACCAGGTGCCCAGGTACTGGGAGACAAAGAAACACTCAGTGTCTGACCACTGACAGATCATAGACAGTATATGCGTGTGTGTGTGCGTGTCTTAATCTGCTGTAGGGGAGCAGAAACAAAGAGATTCTGGCTTTTTCGTCTAGATGTTTGTTCGTTTGTTTCTGTTTTTCTTTTTTTCTTTTTAAAGGATGCTCTTTGACACTCTTGGATTGTGCGTGTAGACTTCCTAAATAGTAGTGTCTCCGGCTCTTACTTTTCACTTTGATATGTTGTTTTGTTGGTGGGTTGTTTTTTTTTTTTTTTTTTTTTTTTTTTTTTTTTTTCCCTAGGGGCCTTGGGGTGTATTTAGGAAAGGGGGCGTGAGAAA
>VXAB01007364.1:24413-94599 GCA_013399175.1 Odontophorus gujanensis | reverse complement strand
GAATCTTTAGACTCCAAATTTTTTTTCCTGGCTTTTTGTTCAGCATCAATGTGGTCCAAACCAGTAGTGAGTCAGAACAGTTTCCTTTGCTCAAACCATGAAGTATGTGGGGCTGGTGAGAAATCTGTTTGTGACTGAGCACTTGAATAGCTGGGGGCCTGGTGCTCAAGTACAAATTTTGAGTGATGGAAGATCATGAGAGCCACAGAGGCATGTGGAGCCTGAATTATACAGATGTAAGCCTTTTTCTGCTGCTGAGCTAATAAATCAAGACTTCACAATTCAAGACATCAACAGAATATGGTTTTCTCTAAATGTCTAGGGAAAATACAGTGAGGTTTCCATATACACCTGTGGGGCGGCTTCAAGCTTTAGCCAAGGCTCAGCTGTGGAATTTCTTTATTTCCTGGAAGGGTGGAGCAAGGTGAAATCCATCTTCTGATGAAACCAGGGATATTTCTGTTGTAGGCATCACAGATCAAGCAGTACTATTGTTACCTTTTGAAGCCATGCGTCACCACTGCTGTTTGTTTCCTATAGTGATTCATCAGTTTTCAGCCCAACCTTCTATTAAGGCAGAGCAAAGAAGTTTGTCACAATGTACCTTTTTAAATAAACACTTTTAACTCTTAACTGTGGTCTGTTTGCTCACACCTAAGATGCTGTACAGAGAACTTCTCTGATGGAAGAAATACAGAGATTTCCACAAACAATTCCCACCTTGTCTAGTCTTTTTTATTTTTTTTAAATTGTATAAATTCATGGTGTGTATTTGGTTTATGTTAGGATTTTATAATTAGCCTTGTTTTCTGTCTCCTTTATTCTGCAATAGTGGTGATTTATGTGTGTTAAATGCTGTCGCCCTGAAATGTTACAGTGTCTGTATAATCTGTGGGAAGAGGAAAATCAAAAGTTCAATAAGTGGAAACAAGCAGACAAAGAAAAGTGTCAAGAAAACAAAAAATGAACTAAGTGAAGTCATGTTACCTTTTTGTCTGACTTTGGAAAACCTAGGAAACTTTAAAGGTATTGGCTTTCCATTGTCCAACTATGTCAGGACTTCCACCAATGAACAGTAGAACGTTGTAGGAATGGCAAGACAGGCTCTTCCTGCCTGTGGCATGATTGGCTATTAACTATCCTTATTTTCTGTGTTTGCTTTGTTCCAAGAGGTTGAAGTGTTTGTCATTAAAACTGTTCCCTTTTTATTTATTTCTTTATCCTGCCTCTGGTTATTCGCAGAAATTATTTTCAACATGTTGATTTTATTCTTAGTCTTGTTTTTGAAAGAGACATGCTATTTTAACTGGATATCAACAACTCCCTTTTTGGAGGGGATCCTTAACTCCATTATAGTATTTACTAGTCTGTAGTCTTTGTGTGTATTTTCATTTTGTCCCGGGAGTTGGCTCTTTTAGGGGGAACTGATGGGATCCAATCAATAACAACTTCTGTTTGAACAGCTAAATGTAATGTACCTTTTTAATAATGATTTCTTTCGACAGGGTCCAGGCCATTACTTGGCTATCGACTGATACCTATGTCTGCAGATGGTAAAACCACAGCACTCTCATTTATTCTACAGCCAGAAAAATAAAAAATAGAGAGTGGAACGTGCTGATCACATACCTTTATAGAGTGAAGCGCCATTTACTCTATTAGAGGTTATTGTAATGCAAAGTATAGTTACAGTGAACCTCAGTAGTGAACAACCATTCCATAAGGAGACAAAACAAAATTCTGTCCAGAATATGCCCCAATGTGCAGAAAGCCTTTTGGCACTCAGGGTGCATTCACTGTTGCCAACATTTTCTGTGTCAAGATAGCTACGTGCCCAGATGGGTATCTGAGCTGGTCATTGCTGGTCAATGAGAAGTACAACTTCTGTGCTTGAGCGAGTGTGCATATGTGTGCACACTTCAGAAGATCTATCTGTTTTGAATAAAATGTGATACTATTTTTGTTGCAGTTGAGTAAACAGGTTCATTGAATCTGACAGCTCTGTAGGGTACGAAGGATGGCTGATTTGAGTAGCAATTAATTTGTATGTTTCTGGGCAGTGGTGCCATTAAACATGAAAGTTGAAGTCATAGAGACACCTTCCCCTCTAATGAACCTCATCAGTCTCTGTGGGATCAGGCTCCTGCCAAGAGAATGAGGCTCCAGTAGAATGTGAGCAGCACAGACAAGTATGTTCATGTCAGTAAAAACAAAACAAACCAAAACCAACCAACCAAAAGTCAAATTGGAACGTTTCCTACACAGATTTTGCAAACAGTGCTGCTAACAGCCAGATATGCATGCTCCTATCTCTCATGTCTTCCCGTTCTGGACCACACTGTCACGCTTAGTCTGCTCAAAATTCCCTCCTACATCAAGTTATGAAGGGTGAGCTCCTTGTGGCATCAGGAGTACAATTCGTTTGGTCCACGACCTCACCCCTCTTTCTAGCCTCTTCTGGATTTGGAGGGTGAAGGTGAGCATTAGATATGCCCAGAAATGACATTAACTCTGCTTGTAGTTGCAGAACCAAGATGTGATGCGATCACCAGCTTCACAAAGCACCACGCTGAAGCCTTTGTGTTGCCTGCAGGGGCTGTTTCTAAACGAAGCCTGAATAGGGTCCTGATTGCACCTCTTCCCTTGATTACAGAGCAAGATTTCCTGGGGATGCTGCCTGCTGAATGACAGAGGAGCCCGTTGCTCTGTAATTATCACACTTTTAACTGCAGCAGGAACAGATTTTTCAATAGCCCCTCAGCTTCGTTTAAAGAGACAAGTTACTGTAGAATTTATCCTCCACCTGCTCTTTGGAGCAGCCCAGTTTTTGGCTGCATCTAAAAAGACTGCCTTAGCCTTCCTTGTAGTCAGCACACCTCCCTACCCACCACACTGAACTTTGTAATGCTAAGGGCTAATTTGGCACTTTGCCATGAACCTGATGGGTGCAGTTAATTTGCATATGCATTACATACATCATGTAAATCATACATTTTGTAATCAGAAACAAATGAACATGACCATAATATTTGCTTCCACTTGCATATTCCTTGATGGATGAATATAAATTGGTTGTTGTTGAATTCACCAGCAATAAACAGCTGCAGACCCTTCATTTGGTCTTGTGCTCTGCGCTTGAGGACAGCAGGCAGCTCTGGGGCACACTATGGGGACCCAGATTTTCAGTGCTAAACTCTGGAACTGTTGGTCTTGAAGGGCTGTGGAGTAAATGGTTCAAGAGGCAAATCTGTTTGTGCTCCAGCTCAGGCTATTGGGCAGATAGCTGGTAAAAACTCTGTTCCTGACATAGCTTTGTAATGATTTTGGTTTTTTTTCCCACCTCTTTCTCTTGTACATTATTCTTAGGTTAAGTACATTTGGTTCTATTTAAAATAGTGATTTTTTTTTCCAGACTGGATGTAATTTTTTGATACGCTGCCAGATGGGCACCAAAGAAAGATATTAATTAAATTTTCTAAGGTGCTTTGAAACTCCAAAGTGCAGTTTAAGTATTGCTGGTTACTTTAATGGTACCACAGCTGAGCAGGAGCCACAGAATTTTCAGCTTAGACCCAATGTGCTCCTTCACAATAATGGCCAAAGACACATCTCCCTTACTTGTTGAGCCTGCAGCTTCTGCCGAGCTGGCTTTATCTCATGGCCTCCCCTGCTTCTGATGTAGGGAAGCCACAGGGAGATTACAGGCCCCTGTATGAAGTGTGCCACTGATTCCGTCCAGCTGCAATAAATGCTGACAGCTATATTATTCTTGTTTCATTCTTCTGTATTATAGATGACCGTGAGGCTACAATCCTTTTCAGCTTGATTGCAGATCAGCTGCAGCCCTCAGGCAACAGACAAGTTCTAGCTGGCAGTCAGGCAAAGCGTGGACAGTGCCTTCACTGAAATGAAGCAAGCTGTAGTTGGGTACAGCATCAGACTGCAATTTGGTGTGAGGCAGAACAGGTGTAGGGTGAGAATAAGTTACAGGCACGGTGGAGATGGGACTGGGGAGAAAGCAGGGTGAAAAAGTTACTTTGTAAATGAATAAACCACAATTTACACAAGTCCTTTACAACAGCTGTTCAGTCTTAGATTACCTTCCTGGCTCTGTAACAGAACAGTTCTTAGCTGTCTTCAGGAGTCCATGTGAATGGGCTGAGCGAGGTTCTGCAGGACCTAGCGTAGTTGCAGCGTGGGCACCAGCTCCCTCTGTCAGCCCACAGACCAGCCTGGTGGCTCCTGCTCCTTCCCAAACGCTGCAGCTATGACTTAAACTGCGACTTTGGTGTGTTGCTCAGTAACAATTTTTAAAAAGGTAAAAAGAACTAATAATACTAATGAAAGTGTATGAAGCCAGGAATTTCCCTTTCCAACGCAGGAAAAGGAAGAGTCAGGAAGTCGACTTTTAGGAGGAAGATTTTTTTCCTTTGTTTTAACCCTGAAAAACAAACAAACAAACAAAAAAATAAAACGTGAGAAAAAAGACTTGGCCTATTATTATTGTTCAGGCTTCTGCTGAGCTAGGCAGCCTGTCATGAAGGTCAGTCGGCAGTGAATACAGCCCCAAGCAGACAACACATACTGTAGCCTGTCTTTCATTTCTACTCCAGGATGGACGTGTGCAGGTCATTTGCCATAGGGTAATTTTTGTTAAGTTCTGCTGGAAAACTGGAGGAGATAATTTTCCTGGATACCGTGAGATGCTGGAAACTGAATGAGAAAGCCACAGGGAAGGAAGCAGAGGAGGAGAACATTGATCCAACAGGCTGGCACAGATCTGAGAAGATGGATGACGACACGTCAGCCTCAGCGCTGAGCTCCTTGACCTGGGAGGAGGTGGTTGGTAATCCATGTGACAGAACAGTAAAGTGGCCACCTGTCCCAGGCCAGCCTCTGATTTCACTTCATTCATCTCTTGCTCCCTTGCTGACCAACTTTGAACTCGATGAATAGCAAAGCTTCTTTCTTCCACCTCTAGAAAACAAGGCAACTGCCATGTTATTGCTGTTCAGGGACAGCAATGTGATTTTGGGGTGTATGTGTGTGTCTCTCCCACAATCCTTCATTGCAGACAAGCTCACTGTCATTGCTAACCTGTCCTGCAGAGCAAAGCAATCCCCCTTCCTCCACCTGCGCAAATGGGTCCAGGAGGTGGCAGCTGGGTGCATAACAGCCCCTGGGCTGAGACAGGGAGGTGCGAGGGTGTCACAGACTACTCAAAGCAGAACCGTATTGTATTGGTATTGGAATACATTTGTTCTGCAATGGGTCTGGGACCTGAAAACACTGATTTCCCATTCTGTGTTGCTGGTGGCATTGCTAGTAGTGCTGTTTCAGCTGGCCAGCATATGCACTTGCACACCCTGTTATCCTGAGGAGGCCAAGGTTTGATGTGTAAAGAAATTGGATTGGGGCAACAGAACTTTTATATTTGGCAAGAAGGGATGGTCTGGTCATTAAAGAGTTAGCTGAGCACTTAAGACTACTTTCCAGCTTCTGGCACAGGATTCCTGCATCCCCGGGATGATTTGTTGTCAGAGTAAAGGAATCAGGCTTGAATCACCTTGGTGTATTTCACAGAGAATATGTACCAGGTTACCCTCTATGATTCATTTTCCATACCCAAAATACATAGCCAAAAGGGCTTCCTAATTCAAGAATAAGAACCTCATATGATTCTGTTTGAGAAAGATAAAACCATATCAATACCTTAGCAAGACAGTTAAATGATGATAATTCATGAGCACTGAGAACGGTGACCTGGTTTGATCATCAGTTTTCTCACTTGGCTTGCAGTTGGAAAATAAAGTAGATTTCCTTGTTGAGTGGCCACATTTAAGGAGTGCTCCTCATCTCCCTTTTTCACTGAAATTTCCATTTTCCTGCAGCTTTATGCAGTGTCATGCTGGGTGCACATGGAGCTGTCCCAGTGTGGGCTGCAGCTGTGCTGATGGAGCCAGAGTGCCAGCAGCAGTGCAGCCCGCTGGGTGGCACGGACCAGGTGCTGCACTGCAGGATGCTGATAGGAACAGTGGGAGAGGAGCTTTTGTGTTTTTTTTTTTTTGTATCTGTCCCACTGCTCCACTGACTTCCTCCAAATGCCCTCTATTGTGAACCCCAGGTGCTGATGAGATGCTCTGGGCTAAGTAGGCAGAGTTGGGTCACAGCCCAAAGCTGGCAAATGTTTTGTATTTCTAAAGCATTGAAAAGGAAGGCATCTTGCTCTGTTTCTTTTCCTGTAAACTCTGGCTAACATGACTGAATCTTCTTGTTCAGTAATAGCCAAGATGCTTATTTGTAGCTGGTCCGCAGTCTGCTGTGTGAGTGAAGGAGGGAAAGGATGTTTTGTGATCCCGATTTTGTTCTTCAAGTGTGAAGAATGGAATTCAACCAGTAAAGTAACCTGAGTGAATATAATGGACTGGGTTTGGCTCTGAGTATTTGACAGACCTGTATCAGGACCTAAGATAGTTCATTTGCAGATGTAGAAATGGGAGTTAAATGTTATATGCTTCAATTTGTAATGCTGCTGGTGTACCGCAGAGCTTGCTTCTTGCTTGGCTGCTGCTTACTCAGAAACTTTTTCTTGGACTGCATAGTCTCTTGGGTGGATTTTCATTTCTTCTCAGTTTGTTGCCTCAGTACTTGAGGAAAATGTTCTCTGAGTTTTCCAAACCTCTGCTGTGTCACCCTCAGCACCCTCATCTTTCCTGAAGCTTCCATCCTGCCAGCTTGACTTTCAGGGCCGGAGTGTCTCTCTTCACCTTTCTCCTTAAGATGGTGTAGAAGAAATGCATGGAGCTAAATGCAGGCTTGTCCACTGAGGCTGCTTAGAAGCCCCAGCTGTGGCAGAGATGGCTAGCACAGATGAGAGCAGCTTGTTTTGTGATCTGTGAATGTCATAGCTCAGTGGTGTTTGCAGCTAAATTCCTTAAACTCTTTTCTCTACATAGCTGAAAATGCATTACTTTTATTCCCTAAAGATACATATATATATATAACAAAGGGAAGAAGTCTATAGTATCGTTATTAAATAAATTGCTCTTAAAACAGAAGAGATGAGATGTGTGGAGGGGAGAGAAAACTGAGTAATTAAATGGCTTGTTTAGGACTAGTTGAAAGAAAATGCTGGGAAAAAAGCCCCAAACGTTAGGACATTGAAATTCAGTTTTAGTTTAGATTACTGGCTTAGTTTTCCTAAATTCTGTTTTCTTTCGTTACTTCAGCTGAAATGCTCAGCTGTGCCTCAGCCTCAACAATGAACACATCAACAAACTACAAGACCTGCTGTGCTTGAACAAATATTCAACATACATACCTATACACTTTACCTCTGTTTCACATCATGCATTAACATGTATCTGTAAGGCATTTTTTTGACTGCCCTTGACCTGTGGCATGTTTTACTGAAAGACATATGAATCAACATTTTGACCAGACAAGATATCAGAATAAGAAAGCCTGGAACTGTTTTTCTCAAGAGCAATAGTCGTTTCATTAAAATCAAAATATTTAGAAAAAGTACTGATTTTGATTATGGCAGAGAAAGAGGCATATTTTTTAGAATTCCTTGATCCTGACAGTTTAAAATGTAATCAGTATCAGTTGTACCTATATTGTAACTTACTGGCATTGTTATCCCTAATATGTTCATACTGCTGATGAGCAGTTCTATATCAGTAAATATCTGAAGAATTTTAACATTGGTACATGCGTTCCCACACCGACAAGAAAGCTGTAATGAAAACCCATGCACTGAAACCCATTCTGATACAGCTGTGGGAAATGTCAGGCCCAAAAGTAGAGGCAGAAGAATGGAACCTAGCTTAGATTTGACTCGACTGGAGAGGAGAACATATTTCTAGCTCTTAGCCAGGGGAGCCTGATGCATAGGTAGGATGGTGAGTCACATCAGTGCCCTTTGAAACCTCCCAGGAGGGAGGAGTGATGTAAAGCACTGTTATCATTTAAGTTCATTTGAAGTGACAGATCTGTAGGTATTGCTGTTTGTCAAGAGTTCCACTAAGGGAAGGGCCTGAGAAATGATCTAGGGTGGACAGAACTTGGCTGTGTTATTCCCCATTTGATGTCTCAGATGTCCTGTTATAACTGAATAGTGCAGTCTCTCAGCAGTGACAGGTGAAGACAACAAGGCTGCATATATTAAACAAGAGCTAGAATTGCTGATTTGGGAAGTAGAGATTGTCAGCAGTTTGGTATTTAGCTTTTTAGTGCGTTAAATTGAACCTAAGCAGTTTGCAATGTAGCTGGGCCTGAGGACTGGGCGATGGGCATTTCCAGTGAAGAACATAACAAAATATCTCTCTGTGCAAGAAACGTTATTTGAAATGCAGCCAACTGGAGCTGAGATTTTGGGCTGGATGAGCAAGGCACTGCCTTTGAAGATCACTTGGGAACTGCACTAGTATGGCATGACAGCCACTCCTGAGCTCTGGGATGTTTTCTCTGTCATTGCCACTGCCAGCGTGGAGACTCCCAGTTTGCCTGAGGCAAAAGATAGCTAAACCAAAGTGTTCAGATCTTCTGTCTGGGGAGAACAATTGGCTGTGATTTCAGACCTCATTTGTCAATGGTGTTTAATTATAGCCCTGCTACCACTTACAGTGGAGGTCATTGCTTTATTGTAGGTCTATTTAGTGCTCCCTCTGGCCTTAAAAATCTATGAATCTATGTTCCACTATTTTGGGGCATTTGTAACAATCTTCACTGATTTTCCTCTGGAGATGAAATTGCTTAAGTTTTTTCTTGGTAATGTGACAAAATGTTGTGGAAAGCTGACGATTTTCAGGTCTGGGAATGAAACAAAATGTACATTACATTTGTTTTATTTTCTAGGTGTACACTTAGCTAGTTATTTTCTCCTTGTGAAGGTCTGACTGTGATGTAGAGTGTGGGTGCCTGAACTACTTGAACTTGCAGATGCAGTGTCATTAATGAGCTGTTCTCTAAGGATATATGGAATGTAAAGATCATTGTACGAAATTCTTTTTTGCACAACTAAACATTTGAATGGTATGCTTCTTAAAATTAATCTCATACATTAAGTCAGGTAAAGCCTTCATTCATACTGATAGAAGATGTGCTTAAATAAGAGCTAAACCAAAATCTCTTTAGATTTTATTGGTCTTATTTTTAAAAATGCTACTTTTAAGTCTTAGTTTGGAAAGTGACCCAGGCACCTCGGAGCTCTGAGACTGACTTGGGCTTCGAAAGAGTAATTTCAATCATTTAACCTTCATATAACATTTATTTCCTCCCTTTTTACCTCTAGGGGTTTGGCCTAAAGAACATTTTTCATTTGAGATTCTTTCCTTGCCTTTAATAATTTTAATGAACTGATACTGAACTAAAAATATATATATATATAAATGTTTTTAAAGACAGAGAGAAGGAAAATTAGTTGCAAAAGTCCTGCTTTAATGCAGTGCTAAGATTGTGAATTTCAGAATTAAATGATAGTACCCGCTACAATCAAAATGCCACATGGCATCCATTCAAATCTGCTTCAGGCATCCTGCACTTGAATTGTGTGCAAGGCAGGAAAATAAAAGAGCTAAAATGCTGTCAGGTTAATAATAAATTGTGCATACATGTGGCACATTTCATCAGAGTATTCCTAAGCATCTCACAACTACTGATAAATCAGTCAGCCTTCACATCACTCTACCACACAGCAAAATGCATGTTATCTCCATTTTACTGATGGCAAAACTGAGAGGCAAACAGACTGTGAATTATTGAAGGGTATCGTGTCAGAAGCTGCCTGAGGTGAGATTGGAATCCAGAATACTAAATCCTAAGTATTAAACAATATAGTAGTTTATCTAGTTTCATCCAAGTGCATTAGAAAAGCCACAAAATACTGTGGTTTATGTTGAATGTGAAGCTAAAAATTAAGTTTTGTATTTTAGGGATTCTTGTAAAAAGTCAATTGATTGAAATGTATTTTTTTTTCCTATCTGATGGAATGGACTGTCCATATCCATTAAATTCTATCCTTTGTGTCTATTGTCACATAATTGTTACCTGAAAGCATCTTGTATCATATCCCTTGTTAGTGTGTTGCACTGTTTGGACATTGTCCTCATTACTCTGCTGGCTACCCCTCTTTTGATACAGCTCAGGATGCAGCTGGCCTTCTGATCTGCAAGTGCACATTGCTGGCTCATGTCAGTCTTGTCCACCACAACCCCAAGTCCTCCTCTGCAGGGCTGCTCTCAGTGAGTTCTTCTCCCAGTCTGTACTCATGTCTGGGATTGCTGTGACCCAAGTGCAGCAGCCCCTTACTCTTGGCCTTGATGTACCTCAGGAGGTTCATGAGCCCACTTTTCAGGCTTGTCCCGATCCCTCTGGATGGCTTCCCTTCCTTCTGTTGTATCAACTGTACTGCTCAGGCTAGCAACATCTGCAAACTTGCTGAGTGTGCACTTGGTGCCACTGTCTCTGCACTGGTAAAGACATTAAACAGCACCATGAGTATGACTCCTTGCCTCAAGGTTAACTAATTTATTACAGAAGCTGTAAACATTACTTATGGATTATTTTAGTATAATGCACAACAGAAAGTTACTGGCTTGTTCTCTGAAGAAGCACACTGCTGTAATTTCTTCAGGCCTGTAATAAAACTCATCAGCTGAAGTAGGCCAGAAGGAAGCAGATCTAAAATAACAGGAAATGCTAAGATCAGGAGTGACATTTGTTGATAGTGCTGTCAAAGTGGAACTCAAGTTGCTACAAAAAAAGAGTGTCCAGTCCAGAAAGAGATGTATTTCTATAGCAATTAACTCCATTACAGGTATTTGAAGAGTGGTCTCCAAATTTGTGACTGTATGGATCTTTTCCTTAAATCTTTCTGGCAGCCTTTCATGAGCCAAACCACAACTAGATGCCGATACTCTAACTGTTCTTTCCCCAGAGCAGAAGTATTCATAAATTGATTTTTGTAGCTGCTTTTGGCTCTGTTACATTTCACTGCTTTCACCCAAGCTTAATCATCCCGTCATGACTTAGCCCTGGCTTTCACAGGTTTAGCACTCTGTCGGGAGTAGGATGGAAGCAGAGAGAGTGATGTGGCTTTGGCACTGTTCCTAGTTCCTCTGACCCCAACCCTAATGTGGTTGTTGAGGAAGGGTGATTTCAGGAAGGGAATGTGGAGAGAGAGAAATGACAGATGATGTGAGGGGAAAGCAGAACTGTCAGGATGATCGTGGCTGGCAGGGGAAGAGTCTCCTGGTTGTGACTGGCCAGACCAGCTTTCACATACTGGCACTGGGAGACAAAGCAGTCTGTGAGGCAAAGTTAAAGGAGGCTGGGGAGGGAGTGGACTCTGCAACTGAAGGAAAATGATTCTTCAAGAGAAAGCCCAGTTTCTGTGTGCTTTAGGTGGTAAGTGCCCATGCGTGGAAAACTAGTCAGCCTCCAAGGCACCTCTTGAAAGCTCAACTTTCACATTTACATTCTATTATTTGTCATTATCTAAGTGTAAGCATCTCTGTCACTTAAGGATCTCTTCCCTGATTATCTACTGGCAGAGCTCAAAATCTCCCTCCTTTTGATGTTGGATTTCCATGCTGGGATTGGCAACTTAATACTAACAAGAGACATTCCTCACACCTTCCTTGCTGTCATCAAAAGTGTCCGGAGAACCTTGTCAGGTATAAGAAAATTGAATCCATATAGGATCTCACTTTTTTTTGCTGTTTCTTTTCTGAGCTTAATCATTGTAAGAAATGGACACAACAAGAATCTCAGCTATATTGAGAAACTTCATCAAGAAACAGATGCCTTACTTTCATTCTCTACAAGAACATTTGAATTGCAAGACATGAGGTAAAAGCTCCATCTGCTGGAATAGTCCTTGAAGGCCCTCTTGGAGACAAGCTCCAGACACCTTCTGGCAAATATGTGTCTGTGGGGCTCTACACCTTCATGTAGAGTCTGCTGTGGCAGAGAGGGAAGTGTAGACTGGTATGGGAAAGACAGCAAGCAGAAGGCTGCTGGAGCTGATGTTATTTGTTTGCTGAGGCAGCAACACCGTGGCTATCTTAATCATCAGTACTGGTGCCGGGTCCTGTATTTTGAAGGTCATCACCAATGTCATGACCTTTTGGAAGGTCTGGAGATAAAGACATCTAATATAGCTTAGAGGATGACAAACGGCCCAACCAAACATATTAGATATTCAGAGAGGTTCTGACTAAGCCTGAATATTTTCACTTTTGAGTCTACAGCTGAAGTACAAGACAGGACTTTATAGCTGCAATAGAGAATAAGACTTAATGTTCTGAAATACCAGAAGGCCCAACTGCTGCTTTCTAGGGTTTTGCATTCTGCCATCAAATTGCAGTGAATACTCTGATCAATAGATTTTACTCTCGTAGCAACCTAAGTATCATGGCAAGAATTTTAGTGAGATATTGGAGAATAACACTCTTCCACTTCCCTAATAGTACAGCCCACTCACATTTTACACCTGTAAATCTGTAGTAGTGATTAGGAGCACTTTCAGAATTCAGTGCATAAATCTTTGGAGACTGTCTCATCCTATTTTGTAAATCATGGTACGGCTGTAGCTCTCTGTCCAGCTTAATCTTTTATATCCTTTTCCTGTTCTTTTTCAAGGCATCACTCATAAGAAAGCTTGCCCCAAATAGAAGTGGGTGTTGATTCCTCTGAGAGTCATACAAGAGATTATGTAGGAGTGAATAAGCAGCTTTTGCTCATTCTGTGTTACACCAAATAATAAAAGAGGTTGTTGCCCTCTTCTAGGTTGAAGAAATGTAACGGATACATACAGGCCGTCTTCTGTCTGAAGTTCAGCATAGTAAAATGGTTGGCAACCCTGCCCATGGCTGGAGGTTTGGAACTATATGATCTTTAAGTTCCTTTCTACCTCAACCTATTCTATGATTCTATGAAAGTGGACCTTTACCACTGACATCTCCAAGCTCAAGACTAGCTTGCAGTTCTTGCCTACCATCACCTGGTTTCTGAGATGTTCATGTGATACTGCTGGCCTCACTGTTCCTAAGACAAGGCCATTTTTTTTTTTTTTTTTTCTGGCTCTTCGTGTCATTGCAGGTGGTTTGTCAGGCACTTAGCATGTGGGGAAGCAGATGAATATTCTGTTTCCCCTAGTAAACAGAAGCTACAACATCTCGGCTTTCACACATTTAAGTTTATGGATATTATGACTGAAAGACAATATCCTTCTCCTCTTTTATAGTTTTCTCTAAACATTGAGAAGTGGAGATTGAGCTGTATTGTACTGGTGAGAAGCAATTGGTGCCTAAAACACTGGTGTGTGGAACTGCTGGTATTTGTTAGGCTTCACCTCTTGTATTCTGTCATTTGAGGTCAATATATTCTGTGTAGGCACCACAAAAGCAAAAGGGTTTCGTTTTCACCTCACATTTATACAGCTAATCCTGGAGAAAAAGCATGTTCCTTATTGTCCTCCATGCAGTGACAGTGGTCAAGACCTTTCCAGGGTAATATTACTGTAAGGCATTGATATCCTCTTGCACTATCTACAGTGATGAGTAATGTGCTCTCATAAGGAGGTGAAGTTACCTTAATGCCCTTGAGTATAAAGTTGTCAGGTTTATTTGAATAGTTTTTCTGCTTGTTTCACAAAATTATATTGTGGCACAACTGACAAGCAATATCTAGGAGATGTACTTGATGTTCTCCCACTGGGGAATCATTGGGCTCTGGTTATAGCATTATCAAGACAGAATGACCCTGTTACTGTATGCTTCCAAGCTGACAAGCTTCCTCAGCAGACTTTTGATATCTAGAAACTGGTGGCTGCTGAAAAAGTCTTTATAAATGTTCTTTTATATGTTCTGTTTTAGCAGGTCTTCCATGACAGACTTATTTACCATAAGGGAAAATACCACATGCCCCAGCTGTTGTTCCATATACTGCCTGTGCTGAAGTTACTTGCCAAATATTTATTGGCTTCTTTTTGTGTTTGTGTGTAGTTTTGTATTACTACCCCATTTCTTTCTACTACTTCCCTGTATTTGCTAGCTAATATTCCAGATTAGTTGGTACAAGGCTATGATTTTCCTTATGGAATTTTACCAAATCACCAGTGTAGTACTCAGCTGTCCCCCAGCCTTATCTGCAGGTAATGTTCCTAGTTGAGTAGCTGCTGAGTGTGACAGATGGGGGATGAGCAACTGAATATAACCCTTAGTTTGCTTCTTATCCATTCAAGAGATTGTTATAAAAAACAGCAAGTTCTCACCTAGGAGGAGTTACTCTACACAGTGCAAGTTTTAAATAGGAGTACTTAAGGCTTTACAAATGTGGAAGATGGCTTCTACGTGCTTGTCATGTGAATGCTGGATTAATATTAAATTCTTGGGGTACACCTTGCAATAATATCACTATATGTACTTGCACAGTTACATCCAATTTTGTACTCTGCAAAATTCACCGAGTTCTTCAGGATTTCCATTATACTTACTTTTTTTTCACTACACATTTGACTTTCACCTGAAGTCTCATAGTGTTCTTTCAATGTTTGCTTTGAAGCAGTGGTGAACTATGGTATTTGAATGTTTTTTCCTATGTATGCCTTCTGATACAAAGACTCATCTTGAGCCCCTCAAGGCTAGCTGTGTCATGCAGCCTCCCACTGCAAACAGATGGTACTGAAACGCCATTAACAGGAATTTCATTCCTACCATGTCCTTGGGATTCTCTGCGAACCATTTTCTGTGCTCTTCTTTTTTTCAAACTTGCATTGCTCGTGGAAGGAAAAGGAGTATGTCTCTGGAACCATCTCCCTGTCCCTTTATGACTATATCTAGCTCATCGAAGATACACCTTTCTGGACCGCTTAGAGATTATAACCAGCTTTCATTAATTAGCTGGGCAGCTGATCATCCAGGCACACTTCACTAATGGCTGTGGAGACTCCATCCTTGAGATATTCCGGGCATGACCAGTCATTGTCCTGAAACTGACCTGGATGGATCAGACTAAATGATCTTGCGAGGTCTCTTCCAACCTCAACAACTTTGTTATTCTGTGGTTCTGTGGTCTCAGAAGCAAATGCTAATGCCTGTTTCTGCAACCTGTTGTGAGGTGGTAATATGGAATTTTCTTGTCTTGGTAATCATTATGTCCTTGACAAGGCAGCCAGATCTCGTGCCAGTTCAGGTAAACTGCACTTCAGTGGTTCTTTGATGTATTTGAAATACTTTTCTCAAGAGTGCTGATATCAAGTCATTTCCGTTGGGATTTACACTTGTTCTTGAAGAGAGAACAGATCGTTACCTTTTAGTAATGAAAGTTCTTTCCAAAAAAAAGTACCTTCTTTCCAGTTCCTCTTCCAAATCCCTCAGCAATAGTTCTAACAACTGTCATTGAAACCCAAAGATGAATTGTGTCTTTGCTCTTTAAAAGACTATTATTTTGTTTCAGATCTATGTCTCCCTAGTGAAGAAAGTTTTTGTTAGCTCTTTATTATGGAACTGATTACTCACCTTGCAGTGAATGAGCCTCTGTAAGACATAATCACAGTAGGCTGAACAGTTTTCCTTGGTTCTTGCCCTGGTACGGGCTTTGAATTGTTTGAGGACTAAGAAAAGGGATGTGGCTCTCCATGGCCTCATCTCACATGTGGAGATATAAAATCACTGGGACAGCCTGGTATATACTGTTGGTCATAAAGCCCTTTTCCATGCTTTTCATGCATGAAGACTTAGAGCTGGACCTCGGCTGATGAGAAGTCACAGTTTCTGTGGGAATGGAACTAGCCTTTAGGCATACAACAAGCACATGGTGGAAGTTTGCTGTTTCTGCTCTGATGTTGTGGCACAGCTCAGCTGCAAGAATACTGCACTTAGAACACATTTTCTTTTCCTTCTTTCTTTCTGTACTTAAGGCCCTCGTGAGATATCAATTAGTGTCAGTGTCTGGCAGTGTTTGGCAGCCTCCTTGGTTTGGGCCTCTGCTTTCTCAGTTTGTGTGGTGCTAACATGTTTGTACACTGCTGGAAGCCAATAATTATGATGGTGGCTTTTCTGGATCAGTCATATCGGTCAGGATATGAATTGGGGACTCCTCTCATCTCCTTTCACTTAGGCCAAGGAAGGACTGATAGTTAAGAATAACTTCCCATCTCTATTGACATACAGTAGATTTGAATTAGTGGCATGGGAGTGTTGCTCAGCAGTGTCTTATATATAACAGATCTGAGAAAAATGAGCATGGGAGCCATCTATTGCATATACTCCTCCTTTTTGCAAATATAAGAAAGTGTAGAAATTCTAAAATATTTTTTCAGTGCCAAAAAGATGCCAGGCTCTTTCCCCCACATCATTTCTAGCCGTTCTCAGTTCTGAGTATGAGCTTATGTGCATTATGTTAAGAATAATCACAAGTATTTTGTACTGTATACTTAAGAGAGAGAGAGGGATTGTTTCTTCATGCAAGTGATTGTAATAGTAATTGTAGGGGTCTGATCCTCATCCATTCAGTGAAGAGAGACATCTGCTGAATTCAGTGGGTATGAGGTCCTGCCCTGACCTGTGATTATGCACTTGGGTCTGCATCTGCATGGATCCTGCTGAAGGCTGGAGGTCTACATTTAGACATTTATGCACTAAAATTTAGCGTTTTGAAAGATGCAGAATGCAGCTGTTTCCCATCATTATGTTTCACATTTACTTAAGTCAGCAGTTATTCTTTTCTAAGCAGCAAATTTCAACAATAAACAAAGCAAATGCTTCCAATGGAACCTCTTGATGACTCCTATTTAATTTAAATATATATATTGTGGCAGCAAATACAGCAATAACATGAAAAACAAAACCCACTAACATTTACTCTAAAAATGATATGTAGGTGTAGGAGGGAGAGGAAAAGAAGATGCATTTCTTCTGATTACTCATGCAGTATTTAGGATGATTATTGGAGGGGCATGCACTATATATTTTTATGTGTAATAAATAGAGTTCTCACTTTACAGGCACAGTGAAATTCCATCCTAATCAGAATTGGAATGAATGCATCAATAATTAGTTGACACTTATACCAAACCCAGAGGCTAAGTAGCTAAGGTGGCTGAGTAGCACTATGGCAGGCTTTCTGAGGAGTTTTTTGCTTAGAGCTGTTCTGCTCTGGGGAGTGGGTGGGTGTATGGGAGAGAGCGTGGTGGTGCAGGGATTTTTTCTGGACTTAGGAAGAAAGGCCTGACAACAAATAGAGTAATAAAATAGTGATTTTAATAAGATGGAATTAAAAGAGGAATATAAATAACTCATAAATTTTACACCTCAGAAAATGTAGTAAACCCTGCTCTCATTTGGTATCAGATGGAACACAGTTGGATTTTCCTTCTTGCTTCCATGCCGTGGTACCTTCTGTTGTGCTTGTTACGCTCCTTCTAGCCATTCACAGGCCAACATGGGACACTCCAGCAGCTTCCCTTACAGCAGATATTCATAACACGTGGACTTCTTGAGCCCTAAGCACAAGGCCCAGCAGAGCAGTGTGGCCTTGTCAAGTTCACCAGTTCCTTGAATGCAGTGTCTTCTGCAGCATAAAACAGTTACAAATTAATCCAGGCTGAATCTTGTAACAAGTCTAGATTTGATTCATTACTAGGTACAATCAATACTGAGAAAGCAAGGATGAGTTTTATTTCAGTGTGAACTGGATTCAGAGGTGTAATAACATACATTTAAATCTTCCAATAAGGACATATTATAAATGACTTTGATGATGTGATATCTGGGCTACTCAGTGGAGTCTGCTGGACTCTTAATGTGAGCCCTTTTAATGTGGAAAATGCCAAGTCTTTTATTATAGGGCACCCATTTGCCTCACAGATGGATGTACTTTATCACTTCTGTCCTGGGGTGTTGTGATATTTCAAAGGAGGAGTATTAGCATATAGCATAAGTAAATGTGAGGTGCAACTGGGCAAAGGAGTGGTTCCCTCCAAGTACTGCCCAAGATTAGGGCTCAGGCAGTAGCAGCTGAGGGCAGTGGTATAGGACGTCCTTCCCACTGTGGCTTGGCACCTCAGCTCACTGTGAGCAGGGAAAAGCTCACACAGGCTCACCAGAGGAACAGCATCTATCTTCCTGCCTCAGGCAAGGTTAGGTTGGCAGCAGAAGTGGGGATATGGAGTTTTCCTTGCAATTTTCCCCTTTGTTTCAGAGCTACTGACATTTTCCAGGGGAGGCTGGATAGGGGGCAAGCAGTGCTGACAGTAAAAGTCAGGTGGGTTTTCCTTCTTGTTTTTTTCATTTTTGTTTATAGCCTTGACCACTTCATAGGCTTAACAGACCCTTTCTGTGCTTACTTATAACTTCTTTATTTTTTTTCCTCTCCAAATCTCCCTGTGTTAACAACTGTTTTTTGTTTTTGTGTTACTATTTACTGAATGTCCTCAGAGCTGTGTGTGTCACAGGGAATATACCCAAAGTTCATTCCCATCCATCATTTTTCAGATGATAAGAGAGAAATGGAGAAGCACAAATTGTGCTGGATTTGGGGGTAGTAAATGCCTTTGATCGCTGTCGTGGTGATGGTCTGAGAACAAAAGAAAGCTGAAAATACTCCACATGTGAGCAGATTCTTACTCAGCAGGAGTGAAGGTGCCCTCTTTCTGTTGCATACAGTGGATGATGTCCCAGTTTCCAGTCTCTGTGTCAGTCTTGCAGGTGATACAGTGGTGAAACACTGTGGTCCCTATTACAGTGCTTTGAGCAGCTAGTAGATTGCTTGCAGTGAACCAGTTTTAGCTTCTTGGGTTGGTACACTTCAGTCTAACTGCTAAGAACAAAACAGGTTATTTTTGTGCTGTTCAGCATTGGAAGTGCACCATTGCTGACCATCGGCAGCAGGCTCCCTGTCATCTTTATATCCTGGTAACTTTGTAATATTATTTTATTGTTGGATCCGAGAAGAGGTAGTTGGGTTGATGAATCAAAAGAAGGCTTTACTTGTACAAGGATGTTTAATGTAAGGAGATCCATACATTCACATCCCTTCTTTCCACCTGGAAATGCCAAGTCACGGCTTGAAATAGTGATTGAGCACCTGGCAGGAAAGCAGAGCCAACCCAGGTGAGCTCAGGTGCATACAATGCACATAATACACCTGAGTGACCAGAAGGGGTGGATCCTGGCTCCACTGTTTTCCAGACCTCATTTAAGGGTTGGCAAAGGAGGCAAGGGTATTTTGCTGGAAATTTCTGCCTACCTGATGCTTTCTGAAGTTAAGCAACTTTTTTTCTTTTATTTCTGTGCCTGTAGTATTTCTGCAAAACCTTACATGCTGCAGCCTGGGATCTTGCTACTCTGCTACTATTGCTGTGCTTTTCTATTGTGTTATGCCTCCTCAATCAATTTTAATAGGAAGGTCATAGAAGAGAAACTGGCTTCTGGTTCCTAAGGTCTACTCTGTGAGTCATCTCCAGATTATGTGGGCATCTCACTTTTTGATATGCTGCAGCCATGGATGTGTCACGTTTGTTGATTTAATATGTGTTGAAGTCAAGACTGGGGAGAAGATTAGACTTATAAGGAGAATCTAGTTTCAACTGTAATTAGGATGTAAGGAAGCAACTGCCTATAAGAATGTTTTGCAAGTAGTTTTTGAAAGGCCTTGTGAAGCCTAAGGCTCTTCTACCTTGAAGGGAAGTTTGAATGAGGGTAGGAGGTATAGAGATGTCTAGAGAGCATTTCAGAAGTGTGACAGAACAGGTACAAGTATGTTATGTCTAATTTTAGAAGGTCATATATTTTCATTTCATCAAAGATAGAATTCATTGGGAGGGAAGAGGAATCATCTTACCACTGGAGGTGACCTATGAAAATGAAAAAAAACAAAAAAACAAAAAAACAAAACACCTTTTTGAATAATCCTGTGACTGCCCATAATATATGAATGGCTTGTGAATAGTGGTTCCAGACATTATAGCTAAAGGCAGAGAAGTCATTTTATTCCCTACTTTTTTCAGAATGTCACTTAAGTGGAAAAAAGCTTTGGCGCTTGTAGTTTGTAGCATGATGAACCATATGGTGGCCTTCGCTGTTCGCATAGAACATTGAATACATTGTAGTCTGTAGAAGATTGTGTACTGCCTGTGCTCTTCTTGGACACATGCTAACAGTATTCATATTTTTCTATGACACCATTTGTTTCTAGTCCTTCTTTACAAGAGGTATAGCTTTTCTTGGTCACAGAAAGTGTATTTTAGGTCAGAGTACTGCTGTACAGGGCTGTGTGAGCAATACTGGTAAACAGAAAGGAAGGGGGTGTGGATCTGCACCAGGCCCTAGTGAGGAATTAAGGTCTTAAGTGAAGTGGAATGCTCTTAGGCTGATCTGTGTGAACACGGTCTTTATTTCTTATTCATGATTACCCATAATTTTTTATAAAGCAACAGGTAGGGGATGCCCAAGGTGATAAATTCAGCTGCTGGTTTTAAATGAACAGATGAAAATAGTTTCACACCACATCAATTCTAGTTCTGGAAGAGACTAGATGAATACAAAGAAAGAGTGGAGTCCGTCAAGAACTATTAAATATTTTGAACTTGATACAGTATCTACAAGTCTCTCATTGCTGGAAGCAGCAAATAAGTCCCTGGGCCTGGCTGCTTTCAGAAGTTCGGCCTTGCTGTGGCATTTACCCTGTTCCATTACTAAGCTCTTAGTAATAGTGCCTGTCAGCTGGTAGTGATGAAGTTGCCCAGAGAGAGGGTATTTTGAATTAGAATAATGAGGCAATAGGAAATGGGACTGGGGAAGGTCCCAGTGGCCAAGTCTTTTCAAGACAAGATCAGGTGTACCTAGAAAATTAATGAAAAATACTAGTGAAGGCTTCTCTTAATAGTCTCCATGCTGGTAGCTTACTCCTAGTAGCCATGTCATTCCAGGGCCACTACCTTACTGCTACCATGTTTTCTAACGTGAAAGTTAGAAGTTTCTTCTCATTTGATCTACGGTGAATCTGGAGTACGTGTTGTTTTAGTCTACTTACTCCTGCCCTTCAGAAGTTTTAGTTATGTATCCCTGTGTGCTATACAGGACTGCAGACGCAGCTGGTTGAACAGAGATATAAAGAGGTGCTGTGTAAAATAGAGAGCAAATGATCTTTTTCCTCTAGTGTTCAGGCCTCTAGGATGAAACACTAGAGACTTATCCTGGAGTGATCAGACAACTTATCTGGGCAGTTTAAGTGAAGATCAACAGATTGCTTGAAGGGCACAAAGTAATTAATTTCCAGTTGATTTTTTTTTTTTTTTTTTAATAGAAAGCTACTGAACAATAGAGTTTTTCCATGGCAATGTAGTCAGGACCCGGAGGAATGTATATGAACATATTTGTTGGGATGTGTGGGAGAGGATGGTACTTTCACTGAAAGCCGTGAAATCAGCAGCTTTATCTAAGAATAGTAATGATGCTGAGTTAATTAGAGGGGTTATTATGAATGCATCTCTCTAACTTTTTAATGACTTAGTTCTGTTTTTCACTCTTCCTGGAGCAAAGTAACTATGCATTGTTTTTTGGGCAGCAGGGATACTTGATTCCCCTACACTGTCCTGTTTTGAAAGCACTCCTAAGTGGCCAGGCGATTGTAGCAAGTCCGTTGTTGGATGCAAATGTCTTCTCAGCTAGCTATGCTCTGCCCTGAGTATCTTGATTGCCTGAGGGGAGAAAGTTTGACCCTTTGCAGTAAAAAGTCCATTTTCTTTATAAGGTACAGAATCTGTCACACCCCTAAAGCACACTAAGTGTAAACATGTTCAGGCACTTGCTGGTCAACCTCACATTTGGCCCTGTGGAGTGCCCGTGAAATTCATAATGGTGGAATGAGGCTGAGCATGAAGGAGAGAATGGGAGTCAGCAAATAAACCTTATTCATTCAGGTAAGATTTTAAATTCAATCCCTTCACCTCATTAAAATCTTAGGTGCTTCAGAATGGCATTGTATTTTTAATAGAATCAGTCAAGTTAGAGTAAGGGTTCATTCTGCCTTTTTGAGTAGTTCTTATTGTTCTAATTCTGACATACTAAACTGTTGGCGTTTGTATAAGCTGTTAAACATCTGTGTCTTTCACTTCAGTGCTGGCTGCATTTCAGTACTGGATGAATGATCCTCATATTCACTGCTAATAAGTGTTTTGGGATCCCAAGTATTTGTTATTTGGGCAGTACCACAAATGTATGCAATTCTATGAAACATATCAAGTGAGCACTATTCTCAAGAGGCTGTAACCTAAGAGATCCTATATGACAAAGGACATAGAGAAAAGTAATTGATCGTAATGAACTTGTTTGTGCATGTGTCAACACTTCTCTACTGAATAAAGTCAGAAGCATTCAACACTCCATTAACACAAATTACAGGGTCCTGTTCTTCTGGAGTGAGACAATAAGGCCTACACCTGCTAGTACTGTGAAGTTCTTTGTGATCCCAGCATCAGCTCGGTGACTGACATCATAGGCTCAAGTGGTCTTGGATTTGTCTCAGTATCATGAACGTTCAATGGAATAAACGAGACAAATTCTATTTATCTGTCACAATTTCATTGGAATCAGTGAAAAGATACCATGGTAAGACAAAAGATATTAAGTAAATATATGGAATGAAATCATGACGCTATGACAGTAAATGCCAACTCTGTTATAAATTTAATGGAGGCCAGACTTCAACTTAGCCATAAATGTCACTGTGTACAAGATTCCTATTCCCTGTACCAGCGCAGACACTACAGGGATGATTCCTGGTTCTGGGGATTGGTCTCATTACAGAGACTGTGTTTACCCAAGCAATTTGTTATTTGCAGTTTTTCATACAATGAAGATTTATATCATAGTAATGTTCTCAGCTGGCTTTGAACTGCTGTTTCCTGGAGATTAAGACAAGGAATCTGCAGTGGTTCCCAGCAGTTTGACACATTTGTTCAAGTCATGGTGATGTGTACTGATAGGGCCAGTGTGCACCAGAAATCTGTACTGCTTCTGTTTTCCAGGTGGAAATAAAAGGGTACTCTCACAACATTTTCCATTGCTGCTAAACTTCTTGCTAAAAGATATTAGAATTTAAAAAAAAATATTTCAAATGTATCTGTTAGAGGCGCTGGAGTCATCTGATCTGTAACGTTTGCTTTGTGCCACCCAGTCACTGCCATCCTCCTCCTTCCCCTTCCACCCCACCCAGATGGCTAGGGCTGCACCAAACAAAGGTGGAACCCTGCTGATCCCTCTTACAACCCGGCTATTAGCATCAAAGAACAAAAGCAAACAGCACTGGCTTGCGCTCAGCCCTATACAAAGATGCAATAAATTGACTCTTCTTTATAGGATAAAGCAAACGCTATCTTATCTTTTGTGAAGAGGCAGGCCTGTCTGTGGTTGAAATGCTCTGAGCTGTAGAAAGTTAAAAATCTTCCATCTGTACAGCAGTATGTCCCATGGTTGAAGGTTGTTTGTTGGCCACAAATTCTTTATGCTCCTTGTTTCACTGGGGAATGCTGTACTCCCTCCATCCTTGTGGTAGGTAGGAGATTCTCGAAGTGGGAGGAAGGTGGTGTCGATGGAAGGTGAGGAGAGAGTTGACATGTTTAAATGGTCATTTTAAAATAACAAATTAGAAAAACATGAAGAGAATTTGAGAGAGTGCCTCAGATGACAGGGACTCAAGGAGAGTCAAATAGTCTCTCCAGCTATGGTTCGTTTGTGTCTATTTGCTATCTCTATTCTTAATGATTTCTTCCAACTGGGGAGACACCAGCCCTCTATGAGTTATGTCATCAGAGGTTTCTGATTAGGGGATCCTTTTGAAGATATATACAACCACGTTTTTAATCGTGCTCCAAAGCTGAGCAAAACCCTGCACCACAGAGATATTACGGGGTTCCCTGTGAGGACTGTCATGGCAATTCCAATTGCATGCCATTATGATATTTGTTGTAGGGTCTTTTATGGGGTCTGAGTGGCATGTGCCATTTTTGTCTTACCAAAGAAAGCAGTGCTTTCTCATGTGTGTTTTAAAATAAAAAATAACTTGACTATTTGAAAAGCAGCATTTGCTAGCAGATACCACATGGGGGGGTGTCTGCAATACAAGAAACTCCCTTTCTATTTAGTATAGAAAAGAAGTAACTCTAATGACTTTGCCTGCCAGGTAGGTAAATACTGCGGAAGTGTCACAGAAATGCAAACAGTGACTTTTTTTTTTATGCAATTATTGTACGTATAAGTTGTGTCGTGTGGAGATTTCCCAAAAAGATAAAGGAAAAAGAAAGCTGAGTGTAAAACCAATCAGATTCAGAGATGCCTGCTCCTAGAGACTTCTGCATTAAGCATATGGGTAAATGGAAATCCCCTTGCTGGTTGCTCAGTTAATTGGCATTGAAAAACTATGTTTTGAAGATGCTCATGTAGCTCTTAACACTTGTTCTCTTTTTAACAACTTCATGACCTGTTTAATTCACTCACAGTTAAATAAGTATTAGTTAAAGCAGTGTATCAGTTACAGCCCACTGCCTCTTCTCTTATTTGCTTAATGTGCTTATCCCTTGCTCACCCTTGGTTTGCTTTCTTTTATTGCCTTTTCTGTCTGGTGATCCTCTTTATCTCCCAGACATTCTGGTTTCTTCCTGAAGCACAGGCCCTGCTGGTGTTGCCTGCCGTTCCTTGGCTCTGGGGCAGCCTCGCCATGGTGGTGCTGTCTGAGAGCACATGTGGGTCTGGAGCCTTGTACTCATTTGGAGCAGGCATTGGAGCAGCTTCTGGGTTATTGGTAACAATTGCGGTGTTTTACGCTACTCTCTCCTTTGTCTTTTACTTCAGAAATATGTGATTATCATCTCTGATGGCAACTCTGACTTTTCCCAAAAGCACTTCCATTGAAGTCTTCCTGTGGACTTGTTTCTTTGACATCATGTTTTCATTCTGCAATGGTGCTGAAGGGTCCACTCCTTTCTGCTCTGCTCTCACGTTATTTTGCCTTCCATCTTTAGTGTGTGTACTGCTGCCTGATGCTTGTTTTCTTTTCCTGGCTAAAACAATGATTTTCAGGCAAACTTTCAGTGCTAGGTGTCTGTCTGGGTTCCCGTGCCATGACACCAGGTCCTAGATACTGTTATGTATTAAAAAGGAGAGGAAACAAAAACCACTCATCCGATTTGGCATATATATATTTAGTACAAGCTATGGAAATTAAATGAGGTGGTGCAGCAGTCCCTGCTCTGTTTGTGCATTGTTTTGTTTGGGTTATTACTTCCTTAGCGGAGGATGGTTTGATATATGTGTGGTGTGCCTCAGGGACTCTTCCTCAAATGAATTTAGAGTCATTACAAAGTGACAAACAGAAAGCAACATGCCCAGGAATCACTCACTCCCAAAATGCAAGTGCCTTGGGACAAAAAGGAAAAGTGGTTTCACAGGAACATTGCTGGTTCGGACAGGTGAATACTGGCAGAAGTTGGAGGGGTTATTCAGGGAAGGAGAATACATTCTTAGACCTTGGTGTGTAGCCAGGGCACCCAGCATGTCATGCTCCTGGACTTGTGATAGGGATGGGACATGGAAGGAACTATTCTGGGACATGTAACCAGAGGGGTTAATGTATTGCTTTGAAGCCTTTCCTGAAGGATGCTGCCTGCAACAGCACAGCTCCTGGGCAGGTTCAAGCCTCCAAGGAAGAATGCTATGTAGGGACTTGGCCCCGCTGTTTCCACAAGCAAGTTCATGTCTTTCTTTGGAGGGCTGCCTCGGAAGTATGGTATTGATCTGAGATTTCAGAGTTTCTTCCCTCATGGGGTTTTAACTGTGGCTATTCAGAGCAAGACAAAGCATGGGATGCTAAAAACGGTGTAAGAGGCGTATTTTTTTTTAAGCATGTTCCCTGGGGTTGATGGGCTCTGCAAAAACAAACAAACGTGTTCTACATCCAAAGATAAACCTTTTCTGTGATCATTATCCTCACTTACATTGCCTTGCTTGTGTGTATTTTGAAAGACTAATTTATTCTGGGATTTATGTGATTGAATCCAAAAAGTGGTAGTGTGTAATGGATGAAGAAGTATTGAATGCTATTTGGTCTGAATTCTACATCTTGTGAAAAGACAACGCATGGGATGTGCCAACCCATGACACTCCTTTTCCCCCCACCACTACTGCTGTCTGCAATGAAGGATGGGATTTTTTTGAGAATGATGGGCAGGAGGAATGAAAAGGAATGGGTTCTCTTCGGGACTTTGGGACTGAGTGTCTTGCACCTGGTCATAAATTCACGTGGCCCCTTGTAAAAAGGGGAGCAGGTTCTTTTCCTTTTGATCTGAAAACTTGCTTGAATTTATGTGCACTGGAAACCTACTGCAGACAGGTAGGTTTTGTTTCTTTCTTTTGCATTTGTGTGTGAAAACTGGAATATTTTAACCAATGTTCTTACAGGAACTGATGTGGCTTGGATCTATCTGATTCCAGGAACTCTCTCCGGACAGATATGATGGTGGATTCACTTTTACATGCACAGTGGAGAGGGATTCAAAGCCTTCTCCCTTGCATGGCTGGGTGCTTGGCTGCAGATGGGTGGCCTTCTAACAAACCTAATTACTTCTGGTTTTGCATGAAATTGATTTCCATGCAAGGATGCTGAGTTGCTGTGTGAGTTTCTAATGGCTTTTCTCTCTTCTCTCTCTCTTTTCCTTCTCTCCCTTCTGCTTGCCATGAAAATACCTCGACAGATGTCAATCACATTCCAGGTAAGTGTTACCTTCAGTGAGCTGAAGGGCTGCACTTTGAGGAGTGGTGGTGGTCACTTACAAAGGGCAGAAGCCTCACCTGTCCTCCTGGGAGTGTTCAGCACAGATCTCCATACTGGGCATCACAGGATCTAGATTGTAAGGTCTGTGATGAAAGATGGACTTTTATAGCAGAGAAAGTCACAAACATTCCTCCTTGGAGATTATGCTGTGTTGGTCAGTTAAAGGGATGTTTTCTGAATGAAGATGGCATTAAAAATAGTTGGCTCTATTGCTAATAAGATGGCATCAAAGGCTGTATTATATACAGTTTTTCTTATACAGATATGTGCAGGCATACAAATCTAGCTCAGTCGTTTTCCTGTTCCCAGTGTAGTTCATTCCATTTGCTAGTCCTGCTGAAAACCTCCTGATGATCATTTCTGCTAACAAAGGGTTTTATTGTTATTATTTTATATTGGGTTTGAAAAAAAAAAAAAGAGGATGTTTCTGGCCAAATGTAAATATATGCTCTTACTTAAGTCTTAAGTCCTTTGTTCCTTATAGTGTGCGAATGATTCATTTAAAAGAATTGCATCACTTATTTGAAGAGTTCTTCCCACTGAAAGCATTTTACCACAGAGAATTCCAAGCCACTGTCCCTCTATTGCTTTCTCATTGTTGCAAGAATCTGGTTTCCCCAGCTCTAGCTGCAGGAGTTAATTGAACTAGAGAACCTTATTCTGCTGGCCACTGAAGCTTAGGAAACTCATTTTTACCTCGTGCTCAGGCCATGTCACCTGATTATGTGGAATGGAAATGAGGACCAAGCGGCAGCGTTGCCAGGGCTGGGGTGGGATGGTGGCAGAATTGAAGCATTGCTTTGTGTGTAACATTTGCTAAACCCAACTTGGGCCTGGAATGACATGTTTCAGTTTGTTTCTTTTCTGATGGTGGACAGTTAGGTTTTGTGAAACTTTTCTGGAAGGTGCAGCGAGGGCCAGCAGCTTGAGTAATTTCAGTCTTTTTTAGCCCTTTGAACTACTGCCATTGGTCACCTTCTTGTTCTACTAAGATTTCTTGCAGTCTGTGCATCTCAAGTGATAGTAATAAGAATGAAAGCAGACAAAGAAAAAAAAAAGAGGCGGCTCTGTACACTGTAACCTGCAGGGCTGAACTTGTACCTTGCCTGCTCCTGTCCAAGGTGTCCAGGGACTCCTGACATCTCAGGATCTGAGGATTTCCAGAACAAGTACCAGAGGCTCAGTGTCACAGGTTTTCCCCACCACAACCTGAAGCTGTTGGTGTCTATGGCAGTGGAGGGTGCTTGAACGGAGGAGATATGGCCTTGCTATGCTCTACCAATATGCAGATATCTTATTACTGTGATATGCTATGAGCAAGTGTTGTCTTGCACAGTAGCAGTGCCATCTCCAAGGTGTGCAGAGGAGAATTGCATCACTGATAGGAGTCCAGGAAGAGAGAGGCAGCACAACGAAGCCAGGACCATGCTGTGGGCTCTATGGAGCTGTTCATCTTTCTGTTCTGCAGATAGGCTCTTCTGCCTCACTGCCCCCTGATTCTTGTCATTTGCATTTTTAGATGTGCATTTTTTTATTCTCCTAATCACTTATACACATGTTCTCATTCTCACTGCTTGTATTCTTTCTCACATGGCTTTCTAGTCGCACTTGGATGCTCTTTTCCATGTGCTGTCACAATCATCTGTGTACATTCTCATTCTGACAGTTTTCCACCTCTCATTGTAAGGCTCTGTAACTGCTTGCTCTTAGACATCAAATCCACCTGCTCAGCTGCACCTAGGAAGGACACAGGCATTGCTGCATTCCTGAGCTGCCCCATGGATTTGAATGTGGACCTTGCATGTACTCAGCTGTGTGGAGCCTTTAGCTCCGCCCTGACACCCAGCTACCCAGGTTGTGAGGATGGAGCCTCAGGCTCCTGCAGAATGGTTGCTTTAACCATTCGTTGTTTGTGAGATAAATTAAGCATTGTATGATCTACCAGTAAAGAGACCGTTGATTAACTAAATGACTTTTTTTGTCAAATAGACTTGTCAGAGCTAATCCCCCAGTAGAAGATGGCTGTGAATTGGCTGGGGCTGGCTGCAGTGGGGACCACAGCACAGGGCTCTGCTGCAAGGCACAGAGGAGTTGGTCTTTTTCAAAGTAAACGGAAATATGCAGTAGGAATGAACTGAATGGACACAGCCCTGTAGAAATGATCTAGTCAGTTAGGGCCCCGAGGAGAAATCAGCCCTTGTTTGTCTGAGCAAGTCTTCCATAAGGATATGGAGGCCCTTCACAGCACAAGTGTACTAGCAGTTTTTTGGTCTGGTTTTTAACCTTTTGGGCTCTATTTAAGCAGTACCTATATGTCGAGTTTTTCTTCCTTGAAGGTGAATTCTGCTTCTTGGGCATGAATATGTGTGAATTGTGTGTCAGTCTATTTGAAGTTTCTCATTTGCAGAAGGTACTAGGTAACTAACAGCAGAAGCCACCTGTGCCATGCCTTCAACGCCATTCCCGCAGGAGGTCAAAACCTCTTTGTAACAGCATATGTTTTTCATAGATGCTACCACTGTTCTTGTTTTCCATGTCCTTCGCAGATGCGGTATCCACAAATGGGATTCTCTTGTACTGAAATGTTAACGCTTTTCAGCTCTATCCATGGCCATTTGCAAGAAAATAGCAGTAGTGATGACTGTGTTCAGAACGGGAATATCAGGTCCAGAAGCCTCTTTTTTTTTCTGAAAGTAGATGCACTGAACGAATTTAAGAAACAAAGCTAGTGCTGATCTTTCTCTGACATACCTTTATGTTTCTGGTAGTCACTGCCCTAAGGACTTTCTGACCTGACAACACTGCATCTGAGTCATGATGTATTACAGTCATCCATGGGACCTGTTTTCTTTGGACACTTTCAGTTTTTGTTTTCCTTAATCTGCTTATATGTTTTTCCTCTACAGTGGCCTGTTGTTTTATTAGTCAATTGTGGAAGGTAGTTTCTTCTACTTGTTTTTGCAGCTGTTAGTTGAGAACTTAATTTGGTGACTCCTACTCTTGTTGCAGATGACACCAAGCTGGGAGGATGTGTTGATCTGCCAGAGGGTAGGGAGGCCCTTCAGAGGGATTTGGATAGGCTGAATAGCTGGGCTGAGATCAATGGGATGAGGTTCAATAAGGCCAAGTGCCGGGTCCTGCACTTTGGCCACAATAACCCCATGCAATGCTATAGGCTTGGGGCAGAGTGGCTTGAAGACTGCATAGAGGAAAAGGACCTGGGGGTGTTGGTTGATGCTCGGCTTAACATGAGCCGGCAGTGTGCCCAGGTGGCCAAGAAGGCCAACGGCATCCTGGCCTGTATTAGAAATAGTGTAGCCAGCAGGAGCAGGGAGGTGATCATCCCCCTGTGCTCAGCTCTGGTGCGGCCGCACCTCGAGTACTGTGTTCAGTTTTGGGCCCCTCACTACAAGAAAGACATTGAGGCCCTGGAGCGTGTTCAGAGAAGGGCAACAAAACTGGTGAGGGGTCTGGAGCACAAGTCTTATGAGGAGCGGCTGAGGGAGCTGGGATTGTTTAGTCTGGAGAAAAGGAGGCTCAGAGGGGACCTTATTGCACTCTACCACTTCCTGAAGGGGGATTGTGGTGCGGAGGGGGTCAGCCTCTTCTCCCAGATTACTAGTGACAGGACGAGAGGGAACGGCCACAAGTTGCGCCAAGGAAGATTTAGATTAGATTTGAGGAGAAACTTTTTCTCTGAAAGAGTGGTCAGGCACTGGAATGGCCTGCCTAGGGAGGTGGTTGAGGCACCATCCCTAGCGCTGTTCAAGAAGCGTTTAGATGAGGTGCTAAGGGATTTGATTTAGTAGTTTAGTGGGTAGGGATGGTGATAGGAGGATGGTTGGACTAGATGATCTTGTAGGTCCTTTCCAACCTAATGCATCTATGAATCTATGAATCTACTCCTTGTTTACTGACAAACGGGAAAAAAAATGCCCCATTCACCTGCTCTGTATTATTTGTGAATTTATCTCTATATTTTGTCAGGTATTTCATTTCTAAGCTGAGGAATCCCTTTCCATGCTTTATAGTGCTTCCTTTCCTACTGTTACACCTGTTTGGTCAGGTACTCTGATTTGCACTGACAGACAGCTTATCTGCAGTCCAGAAAACACATTCACCCTCAGCTCTTGCTTCCTGCATTCATTCTTTTTGTACATACAGTCATCTTTGCAAACACTTGCATATGCATTTTCATGTTTTCAAACACCAATATCTTCCTAAGCCTTCCCATGTGATTTGATCTCTGTTTCTGCCTATGGATCATGGGATAAACTACTTTTCTTTGGCTCCCATTTCATGCCATTTCTCTTTTGATCACTCAAACTTGGTGTCACTCATGCTGATTTACTGCCCCTGATAATGACAAAACATATTCCAGAATTACATAGCAAGGGAAGTGAAGGGGATGGAAAAGAAGAGCTAGAACAGCTGCTATGTGTAATTGGATTGGAAGTGGGCCTCTAGCTACAATAACCGAACTGTGCTCCCAGCTGGCTCCTCACAGGCCCCTTGGCTCTTGAGCACCTCATGGATGAATCAAACAAAAACGACTGCTCCCCAGCCTATGCTGCTGCTTGCTCAGTTATATGAACTGGGTGTTGCGAATGCCAGCAGCCAGCAAATCAGGTCATCCTCTTGGCAGAGCTGACCTGTCTAGCAGGTTGAAGATTTGAAACAGATCTCAGATGATTTTTCTTCTTTACCCATCTCTTCACATCCTTCCATACAAGGTTTTTGCTCCTTATCCTGAGTCCCATTTTTGGCCTTGCTGGGAACACAGATTTTGGGATGTGAGTTCTCTTAGGGATGCTTCCTTGCAGTTTGAGGTTTAGAAAACCTCAAGATACCCGTTTTAACCTAAATACCCCAGGGAAGAAACTCTCCTTCCTAACTAAATGTGGAAATGACCGATTGAGATGATATAGCAGGTTCAGAGAGGAAATAAGCTTATTTCTTGAACAAGTTCTTGTTCTAGGAAACTAGGAAATGAGGTGTAGAGAACAGAGCCCATCACTCAGCAAATGCTTTCCTTTATTGACGGTGTCATCTTATTTTTTTTGAAGAAGCCATGGTCCTTCATTGACTCCATAAGGGACTTGCATGTGTGTCCTGGACCCAGGGCTTGATACCGTGCCTCAGACATACTGCATCTGGCCCTGTTCCTGCTTGAATGGGTCATGGAATCTGGTACCTATGAAAATATCGTATGTGGACAATCCTGTCCCTGGGGAGAACTGGCTGGCTGCTGCTGCTGCTGCTTGACAGCCTTTTTTTCCTCCATTACAAGCTTTTGGGCTGTTCGTATGGCAGCATCATTACAAGGGAAATCTCAAGGCTGTCCACCGTAGCAGAACAATTCAGCAGCGCATGCACATGCACACACACGTGCTCAACTCCCAGAGCATAGGCCTAGTATCATGGGATAGGCTGTAATTAACTAGATGAGGGAGTCCATCTTCCTTTGTTACTGCAGTCAGCTGTCACTGTCAGCTGTGCTTTGTTCTTTCCCTACCTTCTTAGGTTTTTGTGGCTTTATTTTTCCATTTTAAATGTTAAGTACCCAAATTCAGCGTGGAGGGGAAGTGAGAGGTGAGGTTCAGACTGACTTCGAGGTTTCCTTCATGCCCTCTTCTACTCCGCAGATTGCCCCTAGTAAATTCTTAAAGATAAGTCTGCTGCTTAATTACATTGCTCTTTCATATAATTGTACTCTGAAGTTACTTTTAAAAGTGTCCTTCTGGCTTCATAAGAATCCAGCATTGGACCTTGATACTTTATACAATTAGAGCCACTTAATTCTACTATTTTGATATGGAAAGCAGATGGCTCACAATGTTTTTTTAAAAAGCAGTTCTTTGAAGTATTGCTTTGAAATCAAGGGAGATTCATATTAACCTTTAAGAAAATAATATTGATTTGGTAGTAGGTTGAAGAAATATTAAAAAAAAACAGCAAGAACTTCCAAGCCTATATAGGAAAAGTCAGTTGTAGCAGGCATAGATCATGGCCAGCGTGCAGAGTTGTATGATAAGCAGGTGCTTATCATTATCTAAGAAAACTGATGAGAGCTTCCCTCCAAAGCTGTGTGCTTGTCCTTATTGTAGTTCACATTTGAAGTTCAGGAACAGCAAGTTACCAGCTCCCTGATTTTGACTTCTGTTCTGTGATTTTTCTGAACCTTGCAGAGCACTTGCTGCCCACTATTATTCTTGGGAAGTAGTTGTGCCCAGCCCATAGATTATTGTAGGAATAATGACAAATGTTCAGAAAAAAACATTCAGCTCTTGACCATGGTTCAGTCTTTTCCTAGTTGTGTTCTGCTGGATTACAACCCTAAAGCTTCAGCTGAGGTTTCCTGTTGAAAAAATGTAAGATTAAAAGGGAAAGCTGGAACAGTGCATGTTTCACTTGAATTTAGGTGTGATTTCAGATAGGATTTTCCTGGAATGGGGTGGTTGTTGACACAAGCAGCCATTCTACATGTGAATAACACATTTTGGGGACCTGATGAGTTCATTTAGTGTTCTTAGTTGGCTGAGTTGGATGCCCAAATAGCATGGTGATAGATGTCCCCATGTTCTGACAAAATCTGGTCTAGTTTTCAGGTCTGCACACTCCTCAGACCTCTTGCATTAATTTACTGGATGCCCTCATAGTACAACAGCAAGTGCTACCCGCTGCCACCTTAAGATGACTTTGACTTTTCTGATATGAAAATCAATTAGTATCTTGTCATATCTGGAAACTGATCTAAAGGTGAAACAATGATGTCAGTTCATGTTTTCTGGGTTGATTTTACTGTGACTAATTTGAGGCTTTTGTTACACAATCTGCAAATGTCACAGATTTTAGCTCTCCAAAGTGGAAGGTTTTGGTTATTTATGACATTTTACTGGGGAAAAAAATCACTCATTTTCATTCCTACTCTAAAATACAAGGAGGGAAAGTTTTCAGAGGAATGATGATGAAGGAGAAAATTGCATTTTGGGGGCACCTTATTTTTCCTTAGTCTCTTTGCTTCTGTTGCCCAGCCTGTACTAGAAGATGGAGTGTAACGTGTGGTGCTGAAGCTACAATAATTCCTGTTTGACAGGGGGCAAGGTCAGAAGGCTTCCCTGAGAGACTTCCTCTGGCAGACATTTGCACCAAGTCCAAGCTGGGGGCCAGATGAACAAATGCATTTGGGAAGTGCTCTTGACTCTGGGCTGCAGGTGAAAGACTTTGGACTGTGGCTGATGACACCGGCAGAAGGGGCATGCAGCACTGACCTTCTGAGGATGGGAACAGGAGTGGTATTGACATTCCTGACATTTGGGAATTTTTATAGCTCCTCTTGGCTTCTTGAGAGAGAAAGAGGTTACACTTCAGGTGTCATTCAGAGTGTTTAGTGCAGGTTTCTGCCATCTCTGGAGGTTTCTCTTTGTCAGTGTCCCTTGTCCCCAACTGGACACCATTGCTACTGGGCCTCTGTGCTTTGTTGGTCCTAATAATTATTTTTTTTGTCTTCTTCTGGCCTTTTACATTGGCTTTTGCAGTGACTTTCAAGTGCTTAGTTGGGCAGAGCTAAGATTTGCCTTTCAGGAATGATGGGCTCAGTGGCCATAAATACAGGCACAAATACAACCTACCCTCTTAGCACAGAAATACTAATCACTGAAATTATGTCTTGTAGTGTAGAGCAGAAGTACATCTTGCAATATCAAATCTGCTATGTTTATTTATAGCTAAAACTGAACTAAAAAAATCTAAAGCTATGTTGTTTCTGATTATTTTTCTAAATCCACATTAATCTTCAAGAACGTTAAGATATTTGCATTCCTTAGACTGTACAATTATAAATCTCCTTATCTGGCTTGGAGTTCTCTGTGGGTGAACACATTCTTGGGATGATCTCGATTTTAGATTTCTCCAATAAACGCAGAAGAAAATACAAAGGAGCAATAAATAAACACATTCAAACTCAGCATGCTGCTTGTTGGAAAATTTCATTCTAATAAATTCGTTTGACCTCTCAGTCTCCATGAAATTTAAGAAGTCACAGCTTTGATCAGTAAACTCACTTGAGAAAGGGATGGCTCTGTATTCATATCTATGCATGCACTAAAATCTCTGCATGAGTGCTGCATGAGATAGGAGATGTAGAAGAGGAATCAAGCTGAGGAGAAGGTTGGGGAACCATTTGTGGGAGGTGTCATTCATGGCTCAAGTTGGTAGGACTTGATTTTTGTATATGTTAGTTCTGTGAGTAATGTGCCACAAAGCTAACTGACCATTGCCCTGACAGCTGTGCTGCTTCCTTGCCTTACCTTGAATTGTTAAACCAGAGTAGCTTTAGTGATAGAGCTCAGAAGTTGCATCCCCAGTTCTTAACAAGTGGTTTAATACTAAAACAAGGTTAGGTGTACTTCTATTTGTCCTTACCAGAACTGATGTACTGGAGTGTGTGAGGAGTGTTGATCTGCTCCAAAAAATACATGCTAAAGCCATCATAAAGGAGGCTCTGGGGAGACGTTATTGCTCTCTTCCTGTATCTGAAAGGTGCTTACAGCAAGAGTGGGGTTGGTCTCTTCTCACTGGTGACAGGATGAGAGGAAATGGCCTTAAGTTGTACCAGGGTAAGTTTAGGTTGGATATCAGGAAACGCTTCTTTACAAGAATGGTAGAACAAGCACTGTAGTAGGCTCTCCAAGGAGGTGACTGAGTCACCAACCCTGGATGTGTTTAAAAACCCTTTGGATGTGGTGCTCAGGGACATGATTTAGTGGAGGATTTAGCGGAGGGAGTTAGGGTAGTATGGTTAGGTCGTGGTTGGACCTGATGATCTCTAAGATCTTTTCCAACCTGAGTGAGTCTACGGTTCTTTATATGTAAATGCACTCAGACTAGATGTTTCCTCTGAGGCAGATGTGGTTGAACTATGGCTTCCCTTTCACTGACCACTGCAGCTTTGAATTTCAGATCTCCAGCAGAGGGAAGTTATTTCTCCAGCTCTCCAAAGAAAACAGTGCTCCCTCTTGGAGCCCCACTGGAACCCTGGGGATATCCCAGTCTATGTAGCCTTATGGGTGTGCAGTGCCTCTGGTGTCACTCCCCAGGGAATGTGATGAGCCTTAGATACCATTCTGCAAATGACAGCCCTGTTTCTCTATGTGTGATGGAAGCTTTCCTGCTCTATATGGAAAGCAGCACCTGAAATCGCATGTGTCCTGTGTGCTTCACCCATACTTGATCTAGCTCAAGTATGTGAGCTCCAATCTGAGAGGCATTGGACGGCAAAAAGTGTGCATCTATATTGCTGGCTCTTCTCTGTTTTGTTCCTTTTTTCTTACTTCCTCTCTTTTCTCTCTCTTTTCAAAGGCCTCTCACACCTGATGATGGGTGAACAAGGTATGTCCTTTCACTTTCTCTTAGTTTCAGTCACTCATCATGAATAGAGCTTTGTGCCTCTTCTCTGAGTTCAGCTTTGCATGCTAAAAGGAGCCGGGCTTGCTGAGTGCCAGTCAAATCATTTGCATTTTTGCCTGGAAACTGTTGCGTCTTGTCAGCCTGGGACCCAGGAGTGAGTCTGGGGAGCATGAAATGATTCCACTGACAATAAGGAAGGCTGTTTTTGCCATCCACACAAACTACCTGAGTTTCCATTTATTTCTTGTGCCAGCTGTAATGACTCCCATTCCTTCTTGGTAAATGTAAACCTCAACGTTGGTCTTTAAGAGTGCAATTATTACAGAAAATATGTTAATAGCTCTTGTGGCATGATCCTACTTCATTATGAATCCTGAGGAAAATTGCGTATAATGGCCTGTATGTCCTATATCTGCAATTTAAAATACTTGCGCGCAGAGCAAAATGGTTCAGAAAAAGAACAGGGCTAACCCCAGGCTGGCCTATGAGTGAGATCTATGCCTGTATCAGAGTTCATGTTTTAATAACTCAGACTGGATTGTGTTATGAATCTATTTGTTGTGACATGATGGCATCATTAGTCTATTTTGCAATAGTGAATTGTGGAGCAAGAAGCTGATGAGCAGAAGTGTGAGGCAAAATGGTGGTGGTTCTGTTTTTCCCAACAGTGTCAGCATCTTGCTCACACAGGTACATAGGGAGGAGTTAGCAGCACTGGTGATGCGTTCTGATCTTGTGAATGCGCCTGTCGGATTGTTGAAGTCTTAATTGATTCTCGTGTGAGGAGAGAGACATGAGAGCAGGACAGGGAGACTTGTTCCCAGTATGCACAATGTACTAGAACAACCAGGCTAGCAACCAATGAAGCTTTTCTAGTCTAGATGTACAGAATTCCATTTTTGCCACATCTGAAGAACACAGTGCCTGTAAAGGCTCAAAAGTAATTAGTTACTTGAATTAAAGGGACATAATATCTCAATGAAACGTAGGAGATAGTGAGGACATAAGCAGTTTTTATTCTGTAGTTCAAGGCAGATGTCTCCTATGAGGTCATTAAAGCTTAAGAAACAGAAATGAAGCTGAGACTCAATGTTCAGTGAGTTAGCATTCCCATGTGGTAGGAAATTAACCTCTTTGGGACCAGATGTCAAGACCATGGTACTTGCCGCATGAAACATTTGGTTAAGTTCTGGTTGCAGCATTGAGCTACTTCTCTATGACCTCTTGTTGTTCAGCTATACTCATGGCTGAGTGATAGTACTTACTGAAGAAACCACCCTTATTTATCCATGATGTGTCAGGGAACAGTGGGTTCTCTTTTCTTGCCAACCAACTCAGAAATATTCCCTTTTAATAAATATTTATTCCCTATAAAAATGATGGGTATAAAATATGTAAATGTATATATGTGTAAATATGCAATGTCAACATTATATACAAACACATTAGCTTTGGTAGGTGAAATGTGTTTAGTGAATATGTTATCACAAGATTTATTTTTGTCTGTCCTACTCTGTTGTTTTCCTTGCTGTTTTGAATTTGACGTGGAATGAGGCGTATCGCTGCTGTGCTATTGCATGAGAGGTTTGCATTTCTCAGAAGAAAATCAAATTAAAGTCAAAGGGCGTAACCAGGCAGTTGCTGGTTTTGCTGTCATTTTAAGCCTTGCTTTGTGCTTTAGTTGTGGTGTGTTTCTTGTTTTTTCCTTAAGATTGTGTTTTGTTGGATTTGGTTGCTGAATAAATGCACTCATTTTCTTGTTTTTGTAAGTATGACCAGTGATATAATTTTTTGTTTTTTATGCTTCTTTCTTCTCTTTTGCCTACTCCATGATGGACACCTCTCTTGTTCCTCCTCTTAACTGGATGCACACCTTCCTGTCTGTAGGTAGAAGTAAAGGTAGACATTGCATTCTTTCTAAGACTTCATTGCTTGTAAAATGTTGATCAGTGGACAAGTTATGTTTTTATGAATGTGGATCATCTCGGGATGTAGTGCTTTAAGAAACATTTTCTTTTGTATTATGGAAGAAATTATTATTAAGGTGAACGCTTCGAGACCTTTTTCAGAGCTACTATTTCCTGCCTGGTCATGCTGCTGTGCAGACTGTGCATTGCCAGGCCCTCTGCAGCTGATGATGGTGGGGCTAAGTGAGAGAATCACTTCAGTCAGATGGAGCCAGGGCCTGTAAGCTAGTACTGGTGACTCTGGTAGGAATTGTGACACTGGTGTAGGGGGAAGCAGGACCTACTTTTGTCCAGTAATTTTCAGCCATGGAGGTCTTTGGGGATACCACACCTCCTTTCTGCTTAATTTCCCTCTCCCTGATAGCAAAAAGAAATTTTTATTTTTATTTTAGGGAGGAATAAAGTGGCAGAGAGCTGCAGAAGTGACAAGAGCAATCTGCATTGCTAAACAGAGAGGGACTGTTCTCTCTGCAGCTCGGTTCAGCACAGTGCACAAAGTGGAAAGGCTGCTGTGGGGCTCCAGTTTCTATTTCAGCATTTTACACCTATCTCAAGCATGCAGAGGGCAGTCATCCATCCTTAATCAAAGCTGTCAAAAATGCAAAATGCTGCAAACCTGCTGTCGGTCTCCAGTTGGAGTGGAGGGAGGGAAGGGAGAAGATTAATTGATAAATTACAAGCACTGCTAGGGTAAAATCCATTTCTTCATCCTACTTTCCAATGAGATCGAAAGATTAAAAGGTTTCATTATTCTGAGGCTTACTCATCTTCAACTAATACACTGCTGAAGAGTCTGATCTATCTATCAGCAAGATCTGAAGACACTGGAGAATGTTGGTTTTGTCCATGCCAGTAAGATACTGGAGGATGAAGTGAGTAATTGTACAATGTACTATTGTACTATTTTGGAGGATGTGACAGTTCAGGAGATTATTTCATATTAACTTCCCTTGAGGCACTAAGATTCTCTTCCTGGTGGTTGCCACTCCCTTCATACCTGAATTCTGTGGAGCACCATGGCTTATTAAACACTTCATGTTATTCCTCTTTATGAGGATTTGCCCTCTTCTAACAAGTTTGTGTTGCTGGATTCTCTGTGATGGAGTACCTCACATAATTAGTGTTGCTTTGAGGTTGAAAATATATTCCACTAATTTATTTCACATCTTTTCTACCAAACATTGAATAGGGTAGAAAAGATATGAAATACATTAGTGGAATATTTTTCCAAAGTTTAATATGTAAACTGTACTCAGCCATCTTTTTAGCAAAAGGTGAATGTCAAAACTTAATAATCATGTATACACACTGTAAAACAAACAAACAAATAAACAAAAAGGTGAGAATCTAAAGCTTAAGCACGGGATACAAAATGTTACTGTGACTCAACTGACTCAACACGGTTGCCAATAACTGAATTAGCTGATGTGTGGTTTAGTGTGATTTAAGGGGCAGTGTAGATTAGGACAAGTTGTGTACAATGTGATGTCAGCTTATGTTGCTCCCTTCTTTTCTCAGGTGGCATTTATGCTGCAGAACAGTGTGCAGGACTAAATGAAAAGCCTTTTCTGATAGAAAACTCCCACATGAGATTGTACGAATTAGGTTTATAATGTATAGTTTGCAATTAATTCATATGTGCTGAAACAATTTATTGTGTCATTAAATGAAAATATTGTTTCTGTTCCCAGCTATGTGTAATTTTTAGCCATACTTATAGCAAGTGACTTCATCAGAGAACCATCACTCTGTGTGACAAATGATATTACCTTCAGAGGACTCAAGCTGTGTAATTTTGAACTCACATGTGGCCTTCAGCTCGCAGAGAAAGTGGTAGCAGATGCCACAGTGATTGTAGCTGGAAGGTTCATATTTTTTGGCATTCTTGTAGTTGTTAGCAAAAACTGGCAGCCACTGTGTCTCATGCCACATGCATGGCCAAAAGGTATGCTGTATTTCATTTCATAATACCTCTTCACAAGATATAGCAGCCTATGACTTTGCATTCGTCGTTTGCAATGAATCTTTTGTTAACTGCTTCCACTGTAGTGCATAGGCTTCTTCTGTGGGACTTTTTAAAAACCATAGATGCAGATTTTTATTTTTCTTAATAAGTTCTTGGAAAGCTGAAGAAGATGAAGCTGTAGGTGTTTTAGGGTAAGCAATGGCTGGGATCATTGAATAAAGAAGAGCATCTATGCACTGCTTATATTGAGTTTACATTAAAATACATGTCCGCTGTTTCTGTTTTTTATTAAGTGTATGAAACTGATCACAGAGATGAAGTAAATGAGGATCAGTAAGCACTTCTGTTTAGTTTGGTGTGAATTGCTGAATGCAGCTATCCTCCTGGAGAGGAACTGACAATTAAGGAACAATTATTTTGAGTTTATTTCCATGATAGTCCCTAACAAGAAAATTATACCAAAGAAGATTGCAAATATTCAGCTGTAATTTGCTGTTGAAGAAGAGGTAATGTATAATCACATTCTTCCGTAGTATTTGCTCTCTTGACAGTCTTTTTAAGTTACAATTTGTGCTTTTGTTACCCTGTATCTTTTTCATATATATGCAGTGGGTTTTGTTTTATCACCACTCTTAACTTGGAAAGTGCCCATTGTCCCCTCTGAAATAAAGAATGACAGTGAGGTGCTCTGATTTCTGGGCGTGCTCAGGACACCTGCTCAACCTGCAGGTTTATCCTAAAGCTCTGGGTCCTTCTTGCTATCACTAACTGTGCTCAGGATAACCAACTGTGCAGCCACATGCTGATTTTTCAACACAGCGGATTTTTCTCCTTTTTTTTTTTTTTTGTTTTTTTTTGTTTTTTTGTTTTTTTTTAATAATTTTTTTCTCTTCATTCGCAGAGATAAATGATAGAGTACTTGCATATTTCCTGGATGGCATATTTTGGTTACATCTTGTATAGACCAGAGGTTACCATCAAGTTCCCCGTCTAGTACTCAGCGTTTAGAGATCAGAATATCTCTCTTAGCCCTAAGTGCTGTTAACCCAAGTAAGTCTTTCAAGTCCTGTAATGCTCAGCATTGCTCTCAGTGAGCAGTGTGAAGTTGTTCAATAATATTGATCAGGAAGTAATGGCACAGAAAAAATGAAATCATGTTTGCTGACTTGGATAGAAGGAAAGAACTGGCCTTTACTGGTCTGGAAAATAATTTCGAGCTCCTTGTCAGTAATACCATTAAGATTTTAGAGTGGTGTGAATAAGTCCATCTGAGTGGCCAAGGGTTTATGCAAATTTTTGAGTGAAACATCAGTAACAAATTAAATCATTTGTGCTCTATGAATATCTAATTATACAAGGGAAAAAACAACACTGCATTCATCTCGCCAGCCTTGGCAGTGGTTCTTAAGCTCTGTTTACCCTCTAAAATATCTTAATATGAGGGTTTTAAATTCAAATATCATTTGTTTTTGATTTCTACACTTATAGTCCTTTCTTTAATACTTTGGAAGTGTATAATTTTGGGTTTGTTTTCTTCTTGAAAATAGAAATTCCTGCATTCTTAGGAGGATGACAGCTTTCAGTTTTAAGATCTACTTTAATCACTGTTTGAGAAATAAAGCATTTTATTTTATGGCTAGTGAATACCCAATCCATAAAGTCTTTTTGTCAGATCCAAGGCCTCTTAAATGTATACTTCATTCTTCTAGAATCATTTTTTTGTAAGCAAACCATTTCTGCTTGTTTCATGTTTTGTTTGAGGAAAAAAGCCACATATTCTAATTCCTCTAGGTATAATTAGAGATGGTTGATAGTTGATGAATTTCATACGGGGGGACAGTTCAGCAAGAAATTAATCCTATTTCTGTATATCTCAGAATTTATGAAAATTCAGGACTTTGGTGAATAGAGTCACTAAAATATTATTAGCTGAGAGGAAGGAATAGATCTCTTGTAGACATTCTTCATTTTACACCTTTCCATAGTAGATTAATGAAGGCAAACAAATAAAATGACGCTTCAGGATATGTCCACAACAGGACATCTTTGGTAAATTATTTTTTTTGTTTGGATATACGGGTGGCATATTTGTGTTTACAAATAATGTGTATGCATAAAGTGTTTAAAAATGTTAAGTATGTTGTAGTTCGGAGGTAATTTGTTTTTCCTTTATTGCTACCTTATTTCAAGCCTGTGTGTTTCCAGTGTGTGAGTAAACAGCTGATTCTTGATTGGCTTTCATTTTTATTAAGAAGAATGATTCCCAGGAGAGCTAAAGGCATTGTGGTTGTGTTGTGTGTAAACAGGAGCTAAAATATTGTCCTCTCACACTGTGGTGCAGTCTTCTGTTTTTTGATGGGGCTCAGGTTTCACCCTGCCCTTAGAGAATATTTAATTGATATCAATGAAAGGCTTTTTTCTTCTTCCTCTCTCTCACTCCTTAAAATTGGAGGCGTTCAGTGGTGTGTAGAGATGCAGAGGCAGCAGAATAGGCCATATGCTTTGTAAAAGCCAGCCTAATAGTGCTTTTGATGGACGTCTGATTTTTAAAGTGCTGTATCTTTCATTAAAATTTACATGTAAAGTAAGGGCAAGCACAGTGACATGAAAGCTAATGCAAGTTGCACATCTTGACATAATAACAATCACAAGAAACTGGAGATCCCAGATGGCAACTTGGCCTTTGCCATCCTTTTAATAAGCTACTAACTGCTAATTATTGCACTCTTATGGGCAAGTTAATTTACGGTTGACTCTTAAAGAGACACTGTGCCTTTTCCTGGCGTTTAAGATTTTCAGTTTAGGTTTGAGAGTGGCTTTTCCGTGAAAATTGGAGTCTTTTCAATGGACAGTAACAGAAAGGCAAAAAAGCACAGTGGGAAATGAAACATAATAAGCAATTTTCATTGATAGTAGCTGAATGTAGCTTTGTGGATTTTTCCAGGATATGGATTTAGTACTGAAAGGAACACCAGCATGCACATTATATACAGGATTTAGATTTCATATTTAAAACAAAGTCATCACATCAGAGTTAGTATTATCATAACAATTAAAAAGGAAAATATTTTCCTGAAATGAATGAGATCTGAGATTCTGAAAAAAAGTGGACCAGAAATAAAAAAAAATAAAATTACACATTTGTTTCTTTTGCCAGAAATGATTTGAAGTCGTAATTTAAATTCATAATTCTGAAAGACAAAAACTCTACTGCAAAAGTCTTTATTTTAATGTTATTTGTTTGTAATAACACAGCAAAGGAATGTTTTTAAAATAATAAATATGCGTATCTTCTTCTTCTTTCAGTTGAAAGGGATATTTTATAGTGAGACCAGTCAAGGAGTAGATTTGATAAGAACCTATTTAGGAATGAAGGAACAGCTGCAGTTTAAACGGACTCTAATTCTCATAGTTAATGCTATTTTGTCAATGCATAGTTCTCTGTGATCATGTTTGGGAGGAGTGATGGTAGGTAATAGCTTATTTCATTGCCTTTATGGTAATTCAGCAAAGTAGGAAATAGACCCCTGTCACACACATCAGATGGTGCTGTAAAAATAGAAAATCATGGGAAAGAGTGGAGTTTCCCTTTTTAATGCTCATTGTGGCCTTTGGTGGACTATGGTGACAACATTATGGTATTGAACTGTTTTGAAAATATGTGCTCTAAGCTGGATCTTGTGCCTCAGGACTAGAAGCAGCAGCATTAAACGCAGTGCTTTAGCAGCTATTAAATATTTTGACTAGAGATTAGTGGATAACATACCATACAAATGGCTATAAAACTATTTCTGTGAAGAATGTCATGCTTTCTCAAACCATCTTATTTAACTTACACAGTGTCTTCTGTCTCAGTTATGAAGTCATGTCTAAGGGTGTGTGATTTTCACCACGACTAACAACAACAACAAAATATTCTGTTTTTTGATTCTGTTGCACCATTTCTACATGCTGATGGATTTGCGACACCCAGAACCTTGCCTTTATTTGGCCGTGCACACCTCTGCTGTGGATCTAGAGTTCCTTCTCCTGCTGGCTTTTATTTCCACTTCTGTTTTGGAAGCCTTGGTATTGATAGATTAATGAACAAGGGAAGATAATAAAAATACTACCACATAGTCCAAAGAATTGGTGTGAATCCAGAACACACAGATTGCAGTGTACTCATGTGTTTTAGAGGCAGTTTTGTTTGGAAGTTTATGCTACGCACAACTTATCCTGCAAGTTGATTTGCTGATGGTACTGTGTTCCCTGAGAAGCCAGTGAAACACCTGGAAAACGATAGGTGTTTTGTACCCAGGAATGTACTGTGTACAAGCAAGGACTAAGTCCATGGTTTATGTTTTAGTAGTATTTGTTGTAAGATGTTGGTCTCATCCTATATGCTTTATATACCAAGGGGTTTTGATATAATGCTATTAGGAACCGTATTGTTCATTGCATTGCACTCTTTTATTGTGGTATAACTGATACTGAAGGAGGGGAATTGCTCTGATGTAAAAGCAGTAGTTCAGGGAAGAATCTGGCTCTGAGGCTGTTCTGACAATAACCTGAGGGGTTATGGATCATTCTCACTAAATGATGACCATATTTCTGCTCTTGTTAAAGTCAAAGACTGCAAAGCCTTTGATAGAAATGGCCCTTTACCAGCATTGCTGTATGGGGAAAGGCTTCAAGCAGAACTGCTACTTTGAGAATTTGTGTACATAGTTGTCACCATTAAAAAAGTCAGCAGCATTTGCCAAGCAGTACCACACCGTGGTGCCTGAGATATCGCTTTCTCTCCTACAGTAGAGCAAGAAGAATATGTGTAGGTAAGTGTTTACGATTTGATTCTGTCAATTGCATGCATTTTAATAGAGCTTTTCTCTCAAATCATAGTTTGATTGGGGAGCTGCTTGTGGGTCAGATTGTTTCTAAAGCAAAATAAGGTTCCTTTTAATTGTACAAATTCTTTTAACTGAAGACTCAAAAAACATTTCAGTATTTGTTCTAAAATCATACGGCTCTCTGATTGTTAGTTGTTAGCGTGGTAACAAAATGTGTAATTTGAATGTTAAAATAATTGTATTTTAAAAGGAGCTGTGGTCTTGTTAGGTAAAGCAGAATTGTATTAAGCTAGTGTTATAAAGCACACACCTTTATTCCCCCTAATTGCTGGTGTATTAATAATGACCAGGTTGATGAAGAATGTGCTGATCACCAGCTGGGATCAGACAATTACAGCTGATTATGTAAAGAGTTAGTTGCTATAAGCCTTGAAATATTAAAACTTGGCTAGAATAAATATCACTGAAGAACCTTTGTCTTTTACATGTGTATTCAGCTGCTAGTTCTCTGAGCAATTCCTGGTTCACCCGGCAATGTCAGGAATCAAACTGTGAACAGTTATTTTCCAGCCCTGTGAATGTCGATAAAAGGATCTTTCATAGCTGTTGGCTTGCCCTGTGTGGGGAGAGCACTCTGCTGCATCATGGCATGGGGATTACAGGATCTCACTCAGCTCTGCATTAAAGATGTTGCAAGCTTTCACAAAACCCAGGGCAGCACCCTTGCATTGCTGTGCATTTGCCTTTCTCAGTTCTGACAAAGGGAACATGTCTCAAGTGCCAGTGCCTTGCAGGACTGACTGCACCATCCCAATAGCACATCTGCCTGACCACTTACATGTTACACGTGTTCATTTGGGATATAGTCTTTCTCTAAAAAGAGTCCCAGTAAAGTCTGTAGTCAAGCTGCTTTCAGAATCTGTTTTTTGTTCCTGAGATTACCAATTTTACAAATTTTTTTTTTTTGTTCACTGATTTATCTTTCCTCCATTGTTAAATTGCTGAAGAGACTCATCTCTTGAGTTACTAGTTTTCTGGAATATTTCTGTAAAGAACACTTGCTGACATTTATCATCTGCAGTTTGATCAGAGCATCATTTTTACTACAGTGTGGAAGACCATTTATGCCAGACTGTGAAAAAATTATTTTCCTAAAGCTGGAAAAATTAGAATGTACGAATGGTAGAGCTCTCTTTAAAAATGACTTGCCTAATGTTCCGAATTCCAGACTTACTGTTTCAATTTCTCAGTCAATTTTATATTACTAGGTATGATATGAGAGGCATCATTAGTGATTTTGCTTTACTACATTCTTTTTACTTTATTTCTTTTACCTATTGACTCCGTCTTTAATACAGATGTATTTTAAGAGAACTCTGTGGACACTTCATTTCCTGCTGCACTGTACGTCCATAATGGAGTAAATATATTATGGTGTGGATGTGCTTATTGTATTGTCAGCCAGAAGTATGATTTCTTTCGATTAGTGGCACTTATCTTTTATTTTCCATGTACTATGCTTTTTATTTTCTTTTAATAGTGGATAATGTCTGGTTTTCTTTTTCTCTCCTAAGTTACCTCTATTTAGCCCAGTGTACTTCCTTTCTTACTTTCTTTTTTAGGTGTTTACTATCAGTCTACTCAGTTAAACTTTGTGCTGTTCTATCAGGCAAGTTTGGTAAATGTTGATCAGTGCATGAAATCAGTTCTTAAATGGTTGCAAAATTGCCTTCCTACAGACTGTTTTTATCACAAGGGCTTTCAAGTGTCAAAGTCATTTGGAGAACTGGATAGATAAAATGCATGAGCACTAAGCTTTTTCCAGGATAGAATAAATAAATGTGTTTTCTACTGTGTGCTCTGGTTTTGATAGTGATTTGTTAAAAGGGAAAAAAGAAAAGCAATCATATTAAATATTTACAAGAGTGATTTAGTTGTGTAATCGTGTGCTATGCATCCCTGTTTAATAGTGAAATCAGCTACTGCTGAAGTAAATGCCATTAAACTGGTAGCGCTGTGAAGGTCACTGCCTATACAATGTCAAAGCAATTTATAGAGAATAATGATTTTTGTCGGCTTTCCAGTGTACCAGCCTTCCTCCTTTTCGTCTCCTTTTCCAAAAATAACTGAAAAGAAATTTATTTCAGGACTCACTTTCTCTGACTCTTCTCCCATCTGACTGATTTGAGAGCTTGAAACCTCTTTACAAGTTTTCCTATTGATGTGTTCAGTGGATAGACACTGATTCCCTTCTTTCCGGCCCTGAGCTCATTACAGCTCTATTTGTTGGGATTTCCTGTTGGACATTTCTCAGCAGTTTTTTTTTTTTTTTTTTAAAGAGATGCTGAATTATCACTGCCACTCTTTTGAGTGGTTGATTTTCTCTTTTATGCTGTTTCCAGACCATTCTGTCTGTTATTCTCTGGAAAAATACTTTGTCATCAGCATTGCCTCTGTCATGTTTTGACATCCCACCAATCTACTGTCCTGAGAAGTTTCTTGGAAATGCTTTTGAGTATGTTCCTAAGTGGTTTTGTGCTTAATGGAGAGGCCTTTGAAGGGAGAGGTGTGTACTCCACTTTGACTTCCCCTGTGAATGGTCTGGGTCTTTGTGACTGGGCGTGGTGGAGTGGGGACAAAAGCCCTTCACCACTGCACAAGGAGGCTGCCGCATTGACGCTTATGAAGTGTCCTGAAAACAAAACACAATGAATACAAAGCATTATCATTCAGCCTCACATCCATGCAGTAAGAAGGTTAATTATTTGTTTTCCCTTTTTTACAGTTGAATAAGCAGAAGCATAGAGAGAGGGTGAGCTGGAGGAGAACAGGCAATAAATGCCACAATTCTCTTGTCCATTACTGTTTCTTTAACCACCTGAGCAGTGTATCTTTTAAACCACTGGATAACTTGCTTGTTCTACCAGAGACTATCCCAATTAGATTCCACTTGCTAAAGCAATTATCTAAGGAGATTAAAACCGTATTTATATATTGATAAACATGTACATAACCATATAAATAGCAATCATATTTTACAGAAGAAACAACGTGTATTCCCCTTGACAAGAATCTAAAGAATAATTAAAGACAAAGGCATAATGCAGAAGAGCCCAGAATTTTTAGGACAAGTGTTAAAAAAGAGAGTACTTAAAAGTCAAGGAGCTGTGAGGATGAAGAAGGGAGGCAAGGTAGCTGTGTGGTGGGAAGAGGGATAAATAGAGTAGTCAGGAAGGTCTGGAATGAGTGTCCCAGGCAAAGCAGTGGGAGAGGAGCCTGCTGTGAACACTGGTGTTCTGGACTGAAAGAGATGGAAAGATTTTTTGCTGGATTTTAAGTAGATATGTATTAATATCTGTAACTTATTTAGTTTTAATTTTTTAATTATTTTAACATCTCATCCTATAACATACACAGGAGAAGACTAAATCCTTGATTTACAGGCTTGAGTTTTCTTGGTCTTCTCCAGTTCCATTAGTGGACCTTTTATCTGATGTAAAAGAGGCTAGTTCAGCAGGGTGTCTCAAATAAATGTATATGTGCATAGTTAATTCAGGCCCTGTGATTTTCTTTAGTCTGTTTTATCTGGTTCTTTGTCTCTTTGTATGCAAGTCTATGATTAGCATTGAGTTTTAACCAGAATACTGGCAATTATCTCACAGGTAGAAGGATTAAGGAAGAGCAGTGAGAATTACACTGGGATTAAATATGAGCGCCTTTGGAGTGTGTTGGTGGATGTGACGTTTTCTTTTATTGTGAGCAAAAAGAGGAGAGAAGCCAGCTCAGCCTTCCGGCCTCTCTAGGGAGGAAAGTAATACTTTTGAATATGGAAAAGTAGCATCTCAGCCTGGGAGAAGAGATCATGCTGAGAAAGGAGAGGTAATGTTAAGGCACAAGATTTAGAGTCCTCAGTTCAATTCTTGGTTGCCTTGGTTTTGTTTCAGACTCTTCTGATTGCCCACAGTGTAGCTTAGCTTGTCCACATGTGAAAGGAAGGCAGTGATGCTTTCCTGTCTCGTATTGCACAAAACAAAATTACTGTGTAACTGCAAAGTTCTTGAGTAGTAAGTACAAAAGAAGAGAATGGAATATTCTTCTCTGGCCTCATGCTGCAGTCATACATTCAGAAGTGGTGTCAAATGTTGCTGGTGAGGGGTTCTTCATCTCTTCCTCTGTGGAATGAGTGGTACCAATGTTGTGTTGGTATAAATAGGGTTTCTACGTTTTTTTTTTTTTAGAAGAGGGGCTCAGCCCCCTTTATTTAAGAACTGCCTCATGGGATGGACTGGTCATGTGTCCCAGGTTCCAGAGGGACGGTTTGCAGGCTGGGACATGCTGCATCTTGTCTGTAGACTGGCCTGTTCTTGTATAGACCTCTGTAGACTGGCAGATGTCAGCACTGAAGAGACCCAAGGATCACTGAGTCCAACTCCTGGTTCCACACAAGACCACCCAAATTTCAAACCATATTTCTGAGAGCATTTTATCCAAATGCTTCTTGAAATCCAGCAGCTCAAGGCTATGCCATCTTGCAGACTGTTCCATGCCCACTACCCTCTAATGAAGAATCTTTTCATAACCCTTAACCCAATCCTCTCTACTGATGCAGATCTGTGCTGTTTCCTTGTGTCCTGTTGCTGCTGGGGACTGAGGATTCAGTACCTTTTGGTACCCAAACCTGCATGCTGTTCAAGGTGAAGCAATAACAGTGCAGAGCTAAGCAAGACAATTCCTTCCCTCACTCGCCTGGTGGAGGTGGGCCTGATGCACTCCAGGGTATTGTTGGCTCTTTTGGCTGCCAGGGCACACTTCTGGCTCAGATTCAACTGGCTGTCAGCCAGGACCCCCAGATCATTTTCCGTGGGATAATGCCCTGAGCAGAGTCCAAGGACTCATATTCTTGTTGGTGCAAAACTGCAGAGTTGAATGCACTTTCAGCTGAACGTGCTAGGTAGGTACAGCAAGTAACATCAGAGCCATAGTTAGAGATGGCCCTCAGGAATTATATTGTTCTTAGATGATGTAAAATTTCCTTGTGTTGTATTATTTTTAGTCTTCCATAAGTCAGTAATATTAATAAAAATATCCCTACTGCAGATGAGACAGTCTTGCCAAGGAATGGGGAGATTAACTTTCATTGTACATGGAGGTTTCACTTTGTTAACAGACTGCTTTAGAGGATGGGAGGAAACACTGGAAGAACAAGACTGATTCAAGAGTCTCTTGTTACAAGATTATCTGTCCTTTTACTGAGCAGTGTATTTATTACATGACGAGGCTCTAGTTACAGGTCAGTGATTGTCTGGGTTCAGGCGTTTACCTGCTGGCTTCTGGGATGGCACATAAACAGCAGTAAATAGATCCAGTTATTCAATCTACACAGGAAGAAGTTAGGTTATACATCTTCAGGCTTTCCAGGTGCAATGTCAGAGCCAAAGTAGGCAGTGGGTTGTCCTGTCAGATGACAGAGCTCTCTGCTAGTGTTTTTACTGCTGCCAATGGCAATTTTTAGAAATATTAATTTGAATTTTCAAAAGCTATAAAGCAAAACAAACTTGTTGGCCCAGTGGAGATAATGGTGAGGAACTCAGAGTCTCCTTTTAATCCATTCAGGGTACCCCTTTTTGTCAGTTGTTGACACAGCAGGCTGCTCATTTCTCTTCCTCATCATGGGGCTCTGGGGCCCCTCTGGGGCTCATACTCCCCTCTTACCTACCCTTTTTTTCCCCACCTTACTGGCATAACTTCGAAGCATGATTTTTAGGTCAACCTCTCCTATTATAATTTCTTGCATTTGATCTCTTTGTGCTATATATGAAGATCTGGAAAGGGACAGACCCTACTCAGAAGATTTCATGCCATTAGTAGTTGTGATATCAGAAATTACTATGAGAGATAATGACATCTGTGAAGAGAGGCAAGAAAATATGGAGACACTTGGGTGAAAAGCTCTTGCAAAATAATAGGTAGACATACAGGAATGAAATATGTAAAAATTAGCCGATCCTGTAGGCCCTTCAGACTGTTATTCTATGAGGCAGCTAGACTTTCTGTATTTGTCTGATAGTTATGGTTCCTTGTGTGTATGGCTCAACTATTTTATCAACAGTATAACCATCATAACATAATCTCTGGTTCTCATCTCTTCTCATTTCTTCTGGTTTTGAGTATCGTGCTTAGGGGAATAAAATGCTGTGACAGCCTTCCAACAGATTCTGAGTATAGCTAAATTGTAGTTCCTCCCCCAAACACTTCCATGAATTGACTTTCAATCCATTTCATAAAAGCCTTATCAGCCTCTAATAAAATAATGGAAACAGTAGTAAGAAAAATGAATCTGTAACTATATAGAATAACAGAACCACAAGCAATAATCAGCAGTATTTAATGAACACAACTCATAGCTGGCATTTGATTACTTTTGGACTGAGTTACAAAATTAATGGATAAAAGGAGGACAGTGGATGTGATATATTTAGACTTCAATGAGTTATTTGACAAAAAGCTCCATATAATCTTTCTTTAAAAAACCCGAACAATTAAAATTTGGCTTTCACATGATGAGTTTTCTAACATAAATTACCAATACAAAATGCAACAGTATTTTCATGAACTGGAAAGGCTAGACAGATTTGAAGTTACTGTCATTTCTGTCTAACATGTTTCTCAGTGATCACAAAAAGGGGAAGAAATGACATATTAATGAAATGTGTAGATTTGACTAGAATGGGAAGAATTGCAGTCATCATTGTGGATAGAAAACAGCATAAATGTCGCATAAATGCAGTGACATCCTTCATAAAGCAGTAGGTGGATAATTCATCTGTAAGAGATCTGATAAGCTGTACCTAAACTAAACTGTTAAGGGCCTTAAATACAGTAGGGTGGAAATATGTCAAACAGTTTGTAAGATTTTTGAAAGGGTTTGATGATTAAAATTGTACAGGGCTTGATTATGAGGGAACAGTGAAAGACCTAGTATGTACAACTAAAGTTAACACTGAGATAGTGGCAAAATGAAAGCCACCTCCAAGTATATATAGAGCATGAATGCAAAGACAGGAAATTGTCTCACATGAATTAACTATAACAGGTGCCACTCAATTGTAAAAAGATGTTTTAGGTCAAGTATTAAGAATAATCTTAACAATGAGTACAATAGCATCAGCTTACAGAGCACTTTTTCAAGTGAAAAGATGGGAGCTACTAAGTTTTTGATAACTGGGTTAAAAAAAAACCCTGAAGTGCTTGAGATCAAGTCTCTCTCTTTGCCACCTTGTGAATGAAATGGCAACTTAGAGGAGGATTACTTAAGTCTTTTATCTTCTTAAAGGCCAATGGCATCATGGCTTGTATTACGAATGGTATGGTGAGCAGGACTAGGGAAGAAATCCTCCCTCTGTACTCAGTAAGTTGAGGACCCTACCTCTAGTACTGCGTTCAGTTTTGGGCACCTCAGTACAGAAAGGACGTTGAGGTGCTGGGGCAGGTTCAAAGAAGGGCAACAAGGCTGGTGAAGGGCCTGGAGAATATGCCCTATGATGAATACCTGAAGGAACTGGGGAAGAGGAGGCTGAGGGGAGACCTTAATGCTCTCTTCAAATACATGAAAGGTGATTGCTGTGAGAGCAGGTCTCTTCTTACTGGTGTCAGGTGATAGGATGAGGGGAAATGGCCTCAGGTTGCACCAGTGGAGGCTTAGGATATCAGGAAAAACTTCTCTATGGAAAGGGTTGTTAAGTGCTGCAGTAGGCTCCCAAGGGAGTTGGCTGAGTCACCATCCCTGAATATGTTTAAAATATATTTGGATGTGGTGCACAGGGACGTGATTTAGTGGTGGGTTGTTAGCGTTAAGGTAGTGTGCTTGGTTGTGGTTGGACTTGATGATCTTGAAGGTCTTTCCCAGTCTGAGCATTTCTACAATTCTGTGATTCAGAACTCAAATGTACCATATGACAGATAAGGACCTTCATTTTCCTGAGTCTTTGTCTGTAGCACATTGAAATCCTGTGTGTCTACTTGTTGGTATTTGTATCTCTGAAGGAGCAATAAACTGATGTTGTATCAGCTAGCAATATAAAAATAGCCCACTGAATGCAAAGTGTTTTCATAAAGGAAACTGGATGATTTACCATAACTACATTAGTGCTAATGCACTACCAGTTCTCTTTTTTCTTTATCCATGCGTTAATTTTGTTCTTCGTTCTTCCCGTTCCTTCTAGCTTAATTACCCTTCCCAGACTAGAGGCTGCTGCTGCGTTTTGGCTTCATTAGTAGCTTTCATTTTCATTAAGAACCTTGTGCTAATGGACTATTATAAAACACAGTCACCACTGGCAGGTGTTGCCAAATGACTCTCAGTATGATGGCTTTTCTGTGCAATGGAGCAAGCAGTCTGGACATTGGATTTGTGAAGCAGCCAAGGGCTTGAGATAGAAGGCAAAGAGAAAAGTTTTATAGATCAGTGTGAAGAAGCCCTCAAATGTGAGCAATAATGGAAAAAGACCACTATGAGCAATGGCCTTGTTCTGAAACCTCCAATAGTACCAGCATCTGCTCAGGCTGCAAATATCATGGACAAGCTTCCTAAAGAAGAAGTGCCACCTATGTCATGAAGTACTAATCACAAAGCCTTCTAGTTTTGAAGGGAATTAAAATAAATATACTACCTTATTGACTGTGTTATATCTTATACCAAAATAAACATTCTGGCTCATTGTTATGTGATGTTAGTAATGAGAATGTACATTTCTTCTGCAGGAGTATCTGTCAGTTGCCTGTGTGTGTTTTCTGGACCAATTAGTATTGCTGGGACTTTTATCAGGAAAGAGCAAGGACTTTCATTATTGTCCTTCAAGGAACTGATTGTCCAGTGCAAAATAACTAAAAGCATGTCCCAAAAGAAATTCTGAGTCTTAAGAGGGAAAGTTTTTCAGCATTGAAGAACAGTTACAAAGAATCATTATCCTTTACTGATCTAAAGGCCTTCAACTTATGTTACAGTCTTTCAAAAGATCATAAACAATCCCTAGTTACATAGAAAAGCAAATACCAAGCAGAGGGACAAGATGGCTCTGCTTGCAGATAGTCAAATGATCCATTTTGCGTTTTCTTTTCTGGCTTATTTTGGATTTGGTTGTATTTCCCATTTGTGCTCTTCTTTTCTTTCTTACAAAGCACGTTTCATGTCATCTCAGTGATCTATCCGTGCTTCAACTTTTGAGTGGCAAGGAGGTATCTATTTCTTCTGTCAGTTCTTTTCTATCCTTTCTCAAGGCACTACTCCCCTGCAGTAAAACATCTTGTTTGAAGATGGGACAGTCTCATGGGTAGGCAGGGAATGTTTTATCGGATTGACTGCAGGACATGTGTTTTGCTGAATGTAAGATGTGCTGCCTTGACCTTTTAGCAGTCCTTCAGACTGTTTTCAGTTTTAAGAAATAATGGCTTTTCACACGTCATTGTAGTTGGTCTTCAGCTATTGCAGGGAGAGATTCCTCACATACTGCAGGGTCAAATCTAGTAGCTCTTCCTTAAACAAATTTTTTTAATGATTGGGTGGCAGATGGGATTTGTCTTACTGATCTCTGTACCCCATCCCCAGTACCTTAGAACTGTGCAGGGTGTGTTCCAGGTGTGTGTAAACATACAACTGCACAGATTGCTAAGTTGTATGTTTAAGTGGGGTGGGTGAAGAACCCTGCACCAAAATCAAGACAGGTAACTCTAAAATTTTTTTCTAGTCTGCCTTATGTCCTTGTTTTTAATTTTCTCCATTAAAAAAATAAAATAAAAATAGGTCTTAATGAATAGAATCTATGTTCTAAAACAACTTGCTTCTGAATATAAAGCATTTGTAGTCCTGCTCACTAATGCGTGAGCATTGCCCTATCCACCTTTAAACTCTGATCACGTAAGAGTCCTGCAATAACTTGACGGAGACTTTTGTCTCCTGCACTCAGTACAGTGTGTGCATGCTCTCAAGTGATTACCTGCATGCTGTCCCAGCAGGCGAGAATATTTGACCACAAGCTCTGCTGGTCTTGTGCGACTTCTGCTCTTTGCAGCGCTGAATCATACCAGAAACTTTCTGTTCACTTAAGCTCCCCTGTGGAGGTACAGCTGTTGGACTTCCCTTCTGCATTTAACCTCATCTGACATGAACATGTTATCATTTTCTAGGCTGAAGTGGTTTCAGCTGAAGGCTCATTTTGCATCTACTTAAATAAATATCATAGGAAATGTTAGTGTTTTAGGATAAGGGGAAATTATTCCTAGTTAGAAGCAAGAATAATGTAAATAGGTATAAATCTCTTTCGCCTTTCCTCCCGTAATTCTTTCTAGGTCTCATTCTAGCACTTTGCCCATACTTACTTAACTCTGACCCCGTGTTTCTTCTGTGTCTTTTCCTTGTACTTGAATAAATGTTGTGTATGTCTGGAGGATTCCAGTCTAAAGCGATCAAAGTTAAACGTGTGAAGAAACTGAAGCTGAAATCACTTCAAAGTGGATTAGGCTAAATAATGAGGATACATAGCTGGAGAGTAATCTTACAGTGAACAGCAGGCAGAACATAAGTTACTGTAACCTGGTAAGTCACAGAAAAAGGGGATAAAGACCATCCAAGTGGCGTGTTATTTATTAATACTGTTGTTTTTATTTGTATTGTCATTTTTTCTTTTCTTCCTTTTTTTTTTTCTTTTTTGTTCTTCTGTAAAATTCTCTTGTGCTAGGAAGAGTTTTGTGGTAGGAGGGGTTTCTCAGAACATGAGTCCTTTTTCCTAATCCTGGCCCTCCCATTATATTTGAGTTGGAATAGTATAAAAGAGTAAGGCCAGTACTCCTTACTCTGCCACTGGCGCTTCCCATCTGTGAGTCACATTTCTTTGTGAGTATTGATTTGTGTTCCCACAATTGCTTTGTGAGTTAGAGAATGATTAGTGTCTCATCTTTGAATGGGAGGAGGATGAAGAAGGATCCCTTAAGAATTAGTAACACAGGACATAAAACCCAGACGCTCTTGCTTATTTTGGGGCATTAATGGAATGTATGCTCTAAACACGAGATTTAACTGTTCATCAAGAATGGGGTATAATTTGGTCTAAAATATTGAAAAAAGTCCTATGGTAGGTAGAACCATTATCTTTCTCCAGAAGGTGATTTATTTGTTATTTCTGGGCTGTGACTCAACCCTTTCTTTCTGAAGGGATAAATCATTCCTAGCAGAATAAATGTCACATGTAGATGTATTGGTGACTCCAGAAAAAGTTGCCCTTTAACAGCTTCCTGGTAACATTTCCCTTGCAGCGCTTGGGTAAATGCAGTGACAAAATAAAGGGAGCAGCTATCCACTTCTTCTGCCCCTCTTCATCACAGCCTGTCATTGCCACCTCAGGGCCACTGCAGCTTAGAGGGAATGACTCAGACCACTGGCAGAGCAGATAATGCCAAGCCAGGGGGGGCTCGGGCAGTGTATAAATCTCAGGTCTTGGGACAGGGGCTGACTGGGACCTCAGTGCATAATCACAGAGGCCGTGTTCTGTGGGGGAGTATGTTGAGACAACTTCACTGGAGTTCAGGGGACTTACGTTAATTCATGCCAAAGAAGGATCTTCTTGATAGATGAATGGAGTAGGGAGCAGGAAGATGGAAAGGTCACAGTGTGGAAGGCCACAAGTACCGATGGGCTGGTCAGCACTTTGGTTTATGGTTGTGAGCCAATAACAAAATTATCTGTCTCTTACGTTTACCACTCTTATCACTATAATAGTGCTTGATTTTTCTTATGGCAGCAGACATGCAAAAGGATCTGTCTGGATCAGGGAACAAAAAATGAGATCTTTACCTTTTGTCATGCAGGCCATCACTATGACTGACTGGAAATTATTGTGTTTTTTCCATTGACAGTTCTTCAGTGACCTGTGGCAAAATGATGTGGTCAATTTTACTCCTGCTGTGAACAAGAAAAGATAGGTGTCTTCCTTATAAGGCCTTGCTTCCTTCCCTCTAGTAACTTTAGAGAGACTCAGACACTGCACAGTTGTCCCCTTTCCCTTTTTAGGTCTCTTGGAGAAGGCGAGGATTTGCCTATGAAACAGAGACATTTTCCAGCTTGAGGAAGCCACAGCAAATATCTCCTCTGAAATCTGCAGAAATGAGCATTTCTCACCACAAAACCATGACAGTATGTTAAGAGTGCGGATCTGTAGATGAATTATGTTGATATATGAACTGGTGCTACAGGAATGGGATGGATTTTGCTGTAGGACTCTAAAGTTGATCAGTGCACACGCAGTTAAATGTCTTTCTGGGTGCAGACAAAAGCTGGGTTGTAACGCTTTAGAGTGATGTAAGTATGTTGAGGCCAAATATAGTGGAGAAAATAGTGTAGTAAAATGCTTAATGAAATTGATTGTCACTGGGATTTTGTAGGGAGAAGGGAGAAAAGAGAATTAGGAGTGGTGAAAAAATGCTGCTGAATTACTATCTAGGGAAAAGAGAACTGTTTGGAGGAAAAAGGCTTCTCATGAGTTCACATGCTGCCACACAGCTTTTCAGATATCTAATGAGTTATAAGAGAATAAAAGTAGTTACAGAAGTTTATTGTCTTACTGTACCTTAGGGTCCAAACGGTATTAAACACATTTTCTAGCAGCAAATGGAGGTTACTGCCAGAGTTTCAGGCTTAGCAACTGGGAAGATAACTGGAATGCAAAGATGTTATATGGTCGTATGTCCCAAAGTACCCCTGTCCTGCAAGGCAGACCCCACAAGAACTGGAAGAGTAGATATGGCTACTCTTTACTTGGATCTTAACTTTCAGATTTATGCAGCTTTTCAGGATGAATAACTTCTAGAGTTGACTAGTGGATCTTTTGTTTTCATAATTACTCAAAGTTTTGATACAAGGGACTGGCAGCAGAAGTTGGTGAGAGAGTGACTGATATTTCTCAAGCAGCTCAAAAAATACCCCTTGAGTTCAACATGTGTCTTATTTCAAACGCTTGATATCACAGCTGAAAAAGTGAGTTCTGCAACTTTGCTTCCTCTGCTCAGAGCTCAAACTTCCTTCTGCTCTCCTGTTGTTGTGAGCATTTTCTTGTCTAGTTCCCGTGTTTTAAGCATTTTGATTTTGTTTCCCTTCACCACTATTCAACTGTTTTGTTTTATTACACCAAACTTTTCTTCAAAGTATAAGTGGTATGAAAGAGGGAATAAAATTGTATTGCATTGATAAAATCTTCTTATATACCATCTTCTCTACATGTTTTTTTTTGGTAAGAATCCAGGAGAAATCACAACTGTTTAATAAAGTAAGCTAGATACAAAACTATGTTTGTAAAGAGAACTGTGAATCATAAGAGTTAAAGATCTATGAAAGCACCTCATCCATCTCCCTGACAGTGCGCTACTGCTTTGTACAGCAAAAAGTGAAAATAGCACTGTCCTTATAACACCCTTTCTGCTGGTACAGTTATCACATGAAGAAGAAATGCTTGTATGTGTGTGTGCACATGCGTGCATGTGTTGGCAGCTGGCTCATTTGGTGCTTAAGTATTCATTGGCAATTGCCATCATTGTTCCTCATTTTATTAGCTTTTTCCAAGTAGTTCCACTTCTACTAAGGGCAGCAGGGTTTATGGCAGCAATATTTCTCAGTGTCAGAGATAAAATACCAGGCTAATAACAGAGTCTCTGGTAATGTAAATCGCAAAAGGGAGGCAATCTCGTTTGGCGGAAGTCCTGCCTGGTAGTGTTAAGTCTCCTGTTTGAGAAGCAGTCTGTGGAATTTGGTATGCTTCATGCTCTCTAGGAAGATAAATGATTTCTCTTAAGTGATGGGAGGTGGGGAGAGATTCTGTTTCACTTACCTCCTTCCCTGGTAGTTGATAACTCAGACTCTCTTGTACTGAGGGGCTTGTCCTAACAGGAGATAAGCTCCCAGGACTCCTTTTGTCAGAAAGAGTTTGAGGTGTTTGGTCTCCCACTAAATACAATCTGCAAAAAATCCTTTCTAGACAGGCTTTCCTCTGTGGAAGGATGGTAAGGAAAGGAAATGAAGACAAAATTGTTCTCCCTTGCCTACACCCTTTCCCCTTTTATGATCTCTAAAACAGGTTGTTTTTTTCTCCCTTTGGCCTCATGCAGAGCCTCGCCTCCTGTAGTTAAAGTAGGAAGAGGAGGTGGTGGTAATACATCTGTTTTTTGAGTAAAAAGGCATTGGCTCTACCTTGAAGTTATGCATTCCATCCCCCCCTTCCAATATGACTTAGAACTAGGCAGTAGAGCAAAATCTTTCAAGAAATGTAGGTCTATGTTTCTGCTAGGATGTCTGAGTATCATACCCTACACTTTGTCTTGTTTTCTCCAAGGTGTTATAATTTGATTCTTTTGAATATCTCCCTTGGGTAACATGTACATCCATACATATTGCCTACAGTGTCCAGCACGTACTTTGTGTGTATGCATATTCCAGGGCAATTGTAGGAACTGCTGTCAGTTGTTCCAGGATCAGATCATGTGAAACCTGAAATTTGATCTTTTATTAAAAGCAGGAAAAATAATAAAAAGAAGAGTATCTTAAGAGTAGCACAGAAGTAATTACAAGCTGTTGGACTGGGTACCTTCATTTAGAAGAACCGTCAAGTTTCCACATACTTCCACAGTATTCTCCTGGGGAAATTGGCAGCCCGTGGCCTGGACAGGTGCTCTTTCTGCTGTCTAAAGAACTAAGTGGAGGGGCCAGGCCCAGAGAGTGGTGGAGAATGGAGTTAAATCCAGCTGGTGACTGGCCATGTATGGTGCTCACTGGGGATCAGTATTGGGGCCCATCTTGTTTCATGTCTTTATTGATAATTTGTGTAAGTCAATTGGGTGCACCCTCAGTAAATTTGCAGATGACACCAAGCTGGGGGTAAGCGTCAGTCTGCCTGAGGTTAGGGAGGCCCTACAGAGGGTTCTGGACAGGTTAGATTGATGGTCTGAATGCAGTGGGATGAAATTTAACAAGACTAAGTGTTGGGTCCTGCACTTGAGTCACAACAACCCCATGCAATGGGGGTTTGGGGCAGTGCTGTTAGAAAATGATGTGGAGGAAATCTGTGAGTTTTGGTTGACACTTAGTTGAACATGAGCCAGCCTGGGTGGCTGGGGGGGACAATGATATCCTAGCTGGTGTCAGAAATAGTGTTGCCAGTGGGAGCGGGGAGATGATCGTCTCTGTAGGGAGGCTGCACCTTGAATAATGTGTTCTGTTCTGGGCCCCTCACTACAAAACAGATCTGGAGACCCTGGAGTGTGTCCAGAGGAGGGCTACAAAGCTGTGAGGGGTCTGGAGCACAAGTCTTACGAGGAGCAGCTGAGGGAATTGGGATTGTTTAATCTGGAGAAGAGGAGGCTCAGGGGGAAGACCTTAACTCAGTGGGGTTGGACTCCATCTCCTGAGGTCCCTTCCAACCCCTGCAATTCTGTGATTCTATAAACACTTTCTGCAACTACCTGAATGGAGGTTGTGGCGAGGTGGGGTCGGCCTCTTCTCCCAGATAACCAGCGACAGAACAAGAGGAAATGACCTCTAGAAAGGGTGATGAGACATTGGGACAAGTTGCCCAGAAAAGTGGAAGAGTCATTGTCTCTGAAGGTGTTTAAGGAAAGGGTATATGTAGTGCTCAGGAACGTGGTTTAGTGGGGAATATTGGTAGCAGGTAAAAGGTTGGGCTTGATGATCTTAGTTGTTTTTTCCAACCGTAATGATTCTGTGATAAATTTAAGAGGAAAAAGGTACAACTCCTTGCAAAAGGCAGGTTGAAGTGGAGCCTGCCTAATCTTGGCAGGAGCACAGACCCTGTGTTTTTAGAACATTAAGACAATGATGAAATTAGGCCACAGATTCTACTAATTTAGCCCTGATAAGCTTCCCCACTTCTAGTAACAATTAAATGCTTATCTCTTCTCTTCACATGCATTAAATTAATCAGCCAGGAGCTAAAAATAATACAGTGCTTAGGCTGAGACCCACTACGTTTTCCTTATAGCTTGGATGTCTGCTGGTTCAGTACATCTTCAGAGGGTTGAGACACTCTGTGGGAAAAAAAAACCAATATAGTATTTCTTATAACAGGCATGATGTTACAGTACTTAGCTGTGCTGGTGAGAGGTCACTGGTGGAGGGGAGATGTGGCATAACATTTGGCTAGGGAAATTATGGCAGTGTATGTGTTGGCAATGCTTGTGTGTTAAGCTAAGAGACAATCCCCAAACTAAAAACTGTAAAGTGACACAACAAGTAGAGGTTGGAAGAGGAGAAAGACAAGTCATTAGGATATTTGGAGAAAAGAGTAGGTAAAACTTGTCTGTTTTAGAGTGTATCCCAGCTGCTGAGTTAAGGTTTTGTTTCTTTTCCCTCCAGAACTGGCTCACATTCAGACAGCTCTGAACATGGACAGAGCCAGATTATGTTTCCCTGCTGCTGACAAGGTAGATGTGCCCATAGTTCTCAGTTGCCTTGCTCCTGGTGAGGCCACAGATTGTGAGATAGCTTCTGGGTATACATCTTAGATTCAGACTTTTTGAGCTAGTATAGCGTCAGATCTGTCATTTGTACTTATTGTATAGTTTTGGGCATGTCTTAACCACCTCCTTGTTGTTCTTGTTTGTTTGTTTTTTAAACTTTCGGATTCTCTGAGGATTAATTCACATCCAGAGGAAAAAACCCAATGTAAAGCTGTGAAGATCTATACATAGAAAAGGATGCATGAGTGAATAACTTCCTTGGCGAAGAATGTTGGTGCTTCAAACACCAGGGTGTTCTGAAGCACTTTGTTGGTTTTAAGTGATAATATTTTTTATCATTCTTTGTCATCCTTTTCCCAAGGAAGAACAAGCACTAGTAACTCAGGAGGTGAAGTATTGCATTTGAGATACATTAAAATACTGCTGTGATGTCCAAGAGTGGAGTATTTCTGAAAGCTGGAGATCAGATCATGAACCCTCTGCAGAAAGAAGTGTGAAGCTCAAGGAGAAAGCAGAAGGAAACTATAAAGGCTCACCACTTTATTTACTACAAAGAAACAGAGCCTTGTCTTTACGCAGCATGCTGATTTCTGCCACATGTCTGAGTCACACTTAAGTTTTTCTCACCTCTTTTCTTAGTGTCATTGTAGTCTTTCTCATTTGAATTTGGTCTGGAAAGTCTTAAGAGCACACATTTGTAATTAAAATCTCAGAAAACGTCTACCATAACTTTGGATGCTATAAAATATAAAATTAATTATAAAGGTAAAAGTAGATGCTACAAATAAATGTTAAAGTGTACTGCATAGGAGTGTGGGTCAAAGAAGCTTCCCCAGTTTATCTGCCTTTGTGATACTGGCCTTTTGATTTTAGGTACCTTGCTTACCTCCTTGTTCAGTGGTAATTATACTTAGTGTTTTTTCCTGATGATAGGAAAGAACACCACCTCCTTAAGCAGTGCTCCCAGTCCAGGGTTGCAGTCTGCTGCAACACACATCTGTGAAATGTGGAGTCAACATGATGGAGTTGCTATTTAAATGAGAGAAAGCTCAGCATCCAAGTTTGCCAGGCAGAAAAGCTATACATAATGATGTAATGTAATGATATACATAATGATGTAATGAGGTTTGTTGGAAATACTGCTTAATAAGAGCTGCATTATGTGCAATGAGCTAAGTTGGGTTTCAAATCCAACTTAAGAGAAATCCCAAATGATAGATGTGGGAGCCAGATGGGGTTGGAGGACATCAGTTAGTGTTTAGCACAAAACCCCACATGGTAATGCTATCTTGGCTCCATCATCAGGTGAGAGCAAGGACTTTACAGATAGGTAGGGGTGATTGATTGCCTCAGATTGTATGTGCAGTACAAGTAGTAATGTGATATAGGGTGCACATTACCAGCAATTACAATATGAATAAGTTATCAATGGAAACAGGTAGAAGACTGCAAAGCAGCTTTATTAACCCCCTGAAGTTATGTTGAAAGAGTTTATGTATTGCTGTGAATTACAATCACAGTGACAAATGCCAATGCCCAAAGAGTTTCTGATCACAGCCTTTCCAGCAGGCAGTGTTCTACCGTAATAATTTGGAACAACAATTTATATATATTCAAAAATAAAGGAGTGAGAAATGTGAAATGTCACAGAGAGAGTGGTGAGGTACTGGAACAGGCTTCCCAGACAGGCTGTGGAAGCCCCATCCCTGGAGGTGTTCTGGACAAGGTTGGATAGAGCCCTGGGCAACCTGGCCTAGTACCAGATCTGGAGGTTGCTGGCCCTGCCAGTAGCATGGGGGTTGAAACTTGATGATTGTTTGGGTCCTTTGCAATTCAAGCAATTCTGTGATTCTATGAATGTAAAACCTTGAGAATCTTCTCACCACAAACCTCATTATAAATTCTTGTGCAGGTTTTCTTACTGCGGTGTTTGGCTTCACTGTCTCATGATAAAAAAAGTTTCTGGTGTTATCCTGTCTTGCATTTCTATCTCTTATCTTCTCCTCCAAGTATGCTAGGAAGCTCACAAAAGGAGTAAAACAAAGATAATCTAAGTATTCCGCAGAATGTACTTTTGACAGATTTCTGTAATGAAAATCAGTTTATCTTGGGATGGGGGAATGAACATGAATATTCAATTAGCAATATAGATTTAAATGCCTAATTTTGCTTTTCTGTTAGCCACCTGGAGAAACACCTGATGTATTCCAATGATCAAAACATTTCACTGAAGTGTTGACATTTTTCAAAATTGTGAATAATAAAGCAAAAAGTCACTGTTGTGGCAATATCTGCCCTAGGGCAGAGAACAAAATCCATCTCAATGATTTTGTTAGCCTCCTTCCTTCCCCAGGTTTACTCAGAACTAATACCCAGCATTGCTGCTACAGATTAGTACATTAGTACTAAATAGTTCAGATTAGGATTTTTTTTTCCCACTTATAATCATTAACAATCCACTGGTATTTCTTCTAGAAGCCTCAGAGTTTTCACCTGCAGTCTTAATTAATTTCTATCTCAGGTGATTCAATTGCTGTTCTGCTTTTCCCCTACTGTTTCAATTGATTACAATTCAGTCTTTACACCTGTCTTAAATATTCTGCTGTGTGCTTTTAAGCAGCCTCTGTTCTGTAACAGAAGTGGCTGCATATTAGTAATGGGAACAGTGATTAAATAGTTTGTAAATAAAATGCTTAGAGATCCCTAGCATTGAAGTTGTTAGGTAAACATAGTGCTGTGCAATTATTGTTTGGTATCAACAGCCTTATTATCTATGTTATACTTGTCTCTTGTCTGTTTGCCTGTACCAGCTGACTCTACAGTTCTTACAGTTCTCTCTTTGGAATCCCAAACTGTTGTATATACTAAGAGCATGGATAGGAACAACACTGGAGGTGTACAATCTGCTTTTCTTGTAATAAGAAAACAAAGCAGTGTCTTGAAGAGTTCTCATCTCTGAGAAACTGCATACAGATAGATCTGTGAATATGAATTATGGGAGAGGCTTTTTTGTCATTAGGTGTAGAAAACATCATTTTTTAGAAATAGGCATGGATTCAATGAGAAAGGCACTCAAATGCTGCCACCTGTGATGTAGAACCAAAGCTGCTCACTGGTCAGCTCTGCAGCCCTAGCTGTTAACACGGGAGATGCTGCTGCTGTGGGACCTCTGAGTTTGTTGCCCAGAGGTGCTGCAAGGAAGGAAGGCTGCTCTCCTGGTTGTGTCAGTCCTTGAGGAGCCATCTCAGGTCCTGCAGCTCAACAAAGGGAGGCACAGCAATTAAGTTGGCTTTAATTGTGGTCAACAATAGAAAGGGCAAAGCAGAAGCTGATGCATTAATTGAGAACAAATTCATTCAGATTTAAAAAAAAAAAAAAAGTTAGTGAATGTTTTTGAGACATTGAGATCCTATCAGAGACACATGCCTGGAATGAGCATTTACCATATGGTGCCTTTGGAAGCTAATATTGATTCTCATCATTTTAAATGATTGCAAACATTGCAGGTGTTTTGTAATAATCTCTATTGTCTAATTAGAACACTCTCAAAAGTAGATCATTCTGTCTGCTAACGAATATTGATTTGAACAGCTGAGTTTGCCTTATATGAGTGAGAGGAATGTGCTAGCTGACACTTCACTTTCTTTTCTACTCACTGATTAATCCAGGAAGAACAAGCCAGAGGTGGGTGAGTACATATCCTGATTCACCTGAGGTCTTGATGGTCCTAGCAGGAGGATGGCTGCCATCAGTTTTCCGCTTAAGGAAAGTGTTGATGTACTTTTGTAGTTTTACTTTTTTTTCTTTCTGACAAGGAATGGGAAAATTAAAAAGGAAAAAAAAAAAGGATGGAAATCATTGCAGAGAAGGTGAGCCATCACTAAAGTATTTATGTAGGAGTGGGATACTTGAGTTTGCACGTTTCTGTTGTTTTTTACACATTGTTGTTATTTCTGTCATTGCTGACGCAGAATCATTTCTTGGAAAGTACCAGGTAGACCTCATGAGCAAATAGCCCTGGTGAAATTCATGGAAGAGTTAATGGGGAGTATTTTTCTTCTCTTTTGTGCTTGGCAATACTTCTGAAAATATAGATATAAATAATGAACGTGGACTAAAAGAAAACCTAATGGAGAAACTGAACTTTATTCTTTTGTTTTGTGAAAGTGAAGTGGATAAATATGAGAGAGATGCTAGAGTAAATTGAAGAGACTCCTTGATCTGTATTTCTTATGTCAGTCTTTGTTACTGTGGGCAGCTTAATGAATAAGATCATGCCTGAATTTCCACCACAGAGAGGATACTTGTACCAAGATCCTGTGCCTTTTTGGCCTCTCCATTCCAAAAGAAGTTAGAAATGCAGCTTTCTTGCATTTTAAGAAGGTTTCTGGTAAAGATGGATGTAGATTAATTTTACTGTTTGTGGCCTTCTGAAGCTACAGTGTGAAAGTTCAAAGTTTAAGTGAAGTTTAAGTGTCAGAAATGAGTAGACATCTAGAAGATAAGACAGTAGGAAGGTCATTGGTTATGATCTTTTTTTCCCTACAGGCTCGTGTATCCCGCTGGTTATTATAGTATCAGAAAGCAGTGTATGCTTAGTTGCTTTTGGAGATCTTGGGATGAAATTGGCAAATTACCTTTTCAACCAAACTCTTTTTTTCCTGGAGTATGTGACATTGGCACATGTAACAGAATGGATACTGTGGGAGGCTGCAGGAAATGTTGTGGTGCCATTCATTCCCAGGCATGTTTCAGTCCTAACCAGTTCAGTAGGAAAAAAGATTCTGTCTAATGGACTTCTGGTAACATCCTTTAGGTTAGTGATCAATTTGCAGGATTTCAGCTCTCATTTTGACCTTCAAACTGATAACATTTTTCAGGCTACTTGACAAATCCAGGAGGAGGGCACCAATCAGCCTGAGAAAATCCCAACTTATTTCTGTTTTTCTGAAAGCGAATAACTTTTGCACTTATTTTAAAGAGTCTAGGAAGAATGGAGTATGTTTGAAATGTGTTGTGTTGTTACTATACTAAATATTCTGCTCTGGCTAAATTTATACTTATTTTTAAAACATAAGTTTATAGTTACATCAGCTCATCAGCAAAAATAATAAATTCATTCATATAATGAAAATTATTTAATGTAATTTATGGTGCTGTGCAAAACTTATTAGGTATGTTCTCTGTAAAGTTCTGAATTTTGTGTCTTTTGCCCTCTATTGAAGGAAAGTTAATAAATACTGCTGTATAAAGAAAACTCACCCATCCAAACAAACAAACAGACTCCACCAACTGCCCAAATCAGAACTTCATCTTGAAATGTGGTTCAGAGTTGTCCTGAGGGTGGAAGAGAATGTGAATGCTTTTCTGTTATCACAGACTCTCTGCACATTTGGATCCTAGCCAAAAAAGCTTTTCATTTGATGTGTTTGACTTACTATACAGCAAGTTCAGGGTATTTCCTCTGTTTTAATCAGGACTGCTCTCAGGAAGCTCCTAGCCTGATTTCAGCTATGTAAGCTGAAAAAATGATGTCTTCTCTTTTCTTTTGTTACCTAAAAAATGTTCACCTAGTTTCAGAAGAGGGAAATTGGTGAAGCTGATGCTTGGATACTCCCTGCATTGTTTTAATGACTGTTATAATTTTCCTGTTAATTAAAAAGTAACTTGACAGCTCCAGATCTGACTCTGTCCCTGAGTTCTAAGTGATGACTGCTTCAGAAGTTTTGCAGTAGTGCACCACATGTGGTACTGCATAGGTGAAGAATCCAGGAACTGTTTTCTGACACAGACTAGAAGTGAGAACATGACTAATAGCCTCTGGACTGCTGCTGGTTTTACGGGGAGTGAGAATGATACTGGGCTTTTCTTGGTTTGAGAGTATCCCAGAAATGGGCCTGGGAGGCCAGCCTGTCATGGCAGCTCGACTGAGGGCAAGCTTGCTTCCACACATCTGTGATTCCATTTCAGCGATGCTTTGATAGCCACGGATTTTTATTAAATTCTCAGCTCAAAGGGAAGAAATTAGTATCATGAGACCTGTTTTCTTTATGGAAAAAGACTTGGTTGGATGGAGCAGACAATAAAGATGTTAATGTATTTTCCCCATGCATAACCCACGTATTTCTGCTCCCTAGATGGAGTCTTTATTTCTGAGGTGAATGGTTGAGGAACACTTAACTTCTCAGGGGACTGGGAAAATGCAAGGTATTCTGGAAGGAAAGATGTTCCATTTTTAACATCTAATGATAACTTTTTAGGATGTGACTCTGGCTGGGTGAATGAAATAGCATTGCTTTCACAGATTTCACAGGGGGAAATCTTCACAGAAGATTTTCAAGTTGTTAAGCCTATTGACACAGCACTCAGTAATGACTCTGTCAAGGCTTGTGCTTACTTTCACCATTGTAGTTTATACATCATAATTTTGACCTTGAAATTCAATCTTTTTTTTTATTATGAGAATTAAGCAATATTAAAAGGTTTTGGTGAACTGAACTGGGGACAGATTGGCACCTGTGTCTAGCCCAGGTCAGCAGCATGGCTTCTGCCCTGGGTCACTGACATGCTTTCCCTCCTGCAAGGAGCAGAAGCTCCAGCCCTAGAACTGAGTGTGTGGGCTGGTGTCCGAACTCTATAAATGTTACGTATGCCTTTTCATTTTTTGGAAAAAAAATTAAAATATCAGCCTGTAAGTTTATGCTGAAGTTTCCTCATATTCCTTAGGTACATCCTGTGTATGCTGTGATTGCTGAAAAAGTTGCAGCTGATAGTCTGTACTGAAGTAATTACAGGTGCTGAACTCTAGTACAGTCAACAGAGGAATCTGGGGAAGTTCTTGTGAGACAGTAAAGGGGTGTTTATTACAAAGATTTCTGTGCCCTGCAATAAAAACTGTAGCAAATATCTTGAGTCAGGATTGAGGATCAAGAATAGAAGTATTAAGACTGCAAGGTGATCCAATTTATATTAGTTTGTCTCAGTATGCTGAAAAAATCCTAAAATAGCTTGCTGGTGTGCTGCTTAGACTGACTCCATCTGCTAATCTGCCAGACCAACTGGTGACCTGTGATGTGCAGAATAGGTACACATTGCCAAAAGGAGTTAACTGTGAAAAGTGATAGTGTTGGTCTCGGCTGACTGTATGAGAGGGCATACTAGAACATTCTATGCTAAGAACAGGTTTGAGTCTTATGGGGCTTTTGATAAAGGGTACAATGAAATTCAGAAAAAAAGTCCTCCCAGTCTAGGATAAGATTTGGATCTTGCAGTGGCCCACTGAGTCTGGACTTTAGTACTGGGGTTTTCTTTTGTTCTTCACACTTAAATGTGGAATGACAGGTGTATCTGAATGTCAGAGCTTTGAATGCCTTAATAACCCTGATCAGCTGCACCTGTGGCCCAAACCTGTGACCCAGGATTTCTATTTAAGCTCAGCCCTGAGCTTCAGTCCTTTTTTGAGTCATGTTAGAGATGGAGCACTGTTATTTGGCTTAGTTAGCTAAATAACTTAGCTTAGCTTAGATCTTGGACCTACCTCATCACTGGGATGCTACCTTGCAATCTGGACTCTTAATTGGACTTTGCTACAATCTCCAGCTTTGTCATTTTTTGTTAGACACTGTGGAATGGGCCCTGGCTAATAAGGCCCTAGTGCTTCTCATCATGTTATTCCCTCTTATTTCTCATTTCTGAGCAGAAAACAGAGCTGTTGGTGCTCTTAATGTTGAGTTAGGATGCACAGGTTGTCTTGATTAACTGTTAAAACGGTCATCTTTAGGATGAAAGGCTGAGGTTATTCACTCTGGAGAAGCCTCTGTGGAGATCTCATTTCAGCTTTCTAGAACTTAAAGGGAGCTTATAAACAGGAGGGAGACTGACTTTTTACATGCTCTGATAGCGATAAGACAAGGGGTAATGGTTTTGAACTAGAAGAGAGGAGGTCTTGGTTAGATATTAGGAGGAAATTCTTTACTCAGAGGGTGATAAGGCACTGGCTTGGGCTGCGCACAGAGGTGGTGGATACCCCATCCCTGGAGCCATTCAGGGCCAGATTGGATGGGGCTCTGGGCAGCCTGATTTGGTGGGTAGCTACCCTGCCAACCCTGTACATATACTGTCTCACAGGAAAACTGTTGAAAAGGTCATATTTACTGCTGTGAAGACTGTGAGCACATCAAACGTATCACTGGCTTTTGCTGCTTGCTTAATGGGTGTCAGAAACCACTTTTTGTCCATTTTTGTTACCTTTTTATGTGCAGTGATAGCTGAGAGGTTAGCTCAATGAATGGGAAGGTCTAATATCAGGCTTTTCCTGATGGCCTCTTGTGTTGTTTCTGCTTGACTGTTAGAGGGAGGTGGGTCATGAATGTGAAATGGAAGTCTGATCTAGTCTGCACATTGAAGGAAAGTGGTACTAAACTGTTCATACTTCAGGTAATTAGAAGAAGATGCTTTAAAAGGGCCACCACTGGAGACATTGTTTTTGTCTGCTTATATTTTCTTGTGCTATCTAATTGCTGCAGTGATGGCCTTTTTGTCTGCAGTGGAGAGTCTTTCTGAAGTTTGATAGTGTCCTGCTTTTCTGATGCTGTTCTTGCAGAAATGTCTCTTCCACCCCGCCCCCCCCACCCGACCGCGGGGCTAGCCGCGGCAGCGCATATGAACTG